>CM053265.1:74647624-75225124 GCA_028583415.1 Protea cynaroides | reverse complement strand
TCAAGAGGTCAATCCTAACCCAATCTAACCCTGCCGAGGTTGATCAAAATTTGGGCCTTAACCCAGCCTTGCCAGGGTTCAGGGATTTTGGATGGGTTTGGATCGTCAAGACTTGCACCTTTAGCGAAGAATAAGGGTTGAATTGAGTGGCACCTAGTATGGATAGTTACTTTAAGGAAACTCGTTTTAGCTTTAGGGAAAAATTTCTCACTTGCTGTATTGATTTAATAGTTTTTTTTTTTTTTTTTTTGGGTAAAAGTATTGATTTAATAGTTAAGAGTTTATCTGGTAAATGTATTGGTATGTTGAATAATTCTAACCATTGGATTACAGTTGGAGGGAATCCAGCGTTAGAAAAGGATCCAAACCCGATTTTCTTTGGGTTTCAATAAATTTCTACTTTATCAATAAAAAAAACCCTAAGAACCTTGTATTGGTTGGATTCATAAGATTCCGAATCGAATCAATAGGATGGGGTTGAATCAATTAAAACATTATAAAATTTGTCAGAAAAAAAACCCTACAAGTATCAATCGGGCTTGGCCGTGTCAATTTCAATCCGAATCAACCAATTCAATTGATCCAGTCCTGAGTTCTCGATCCTTGTTCCAAATCAGTTCATATACTAAGGCTCTCTTCGGTATGCATTATAGAATTAAGGAAAAATATCAGCCACACCTCCTCTAATATAGCTTAATCTCACCCACCTGTCTTTTTTCTCGATAATATCACTAACAACTCCTAAAAACACCTAAATGTTATCTGGACTCATATAATAATTAAAAAGAATTTCTTCCTCTAACAACATTTATCTTGATTTTTATATATTTTTTCCTCTTTTTTTTTTATTTTTTATATATTTTCATTTTGATTCTGTCCGTCTAAAACGTCATTAATAGAGAATATATCTTCCCTTTCATTTTTTCCCAAGCTTGCAAATCAGTCTCAAGTCTTGGTGCCTTATCTTCCCTTCTCCAATGGTCAAACTCTTCTTGGAACATTACTTATGTATTGGTCTCTTCTTGGAACATTATTTATGTATTGGTCTCTTCTTGAAAAGGGAAGGGAGAAGGATTAAAGTAAAGAAATGCCGGCGTTTCTTCTCCTCGGGTTCCTAATCGTGGAACTGGGAGACAGGGCAAAGCATCGGCGAATCTTGCAGTGTAGGCAAGGTGATGGATTTTCCTGTCGATGGCACCTTTCATCCCATGATCGTCAGGTAATTCCTTTACATGTTCAGGTGCCGGGCCTGCCGGCATCGAGGACAGGAGAGAGTAGGGTTCGATCGGACTCCTCTATCATTCCTTTCTACAAGTGGGAGTTCAAAATCAAAGCTAAGAGGTCTAATAACATCAAAACATGGAAATTGATATTTCTTGAGTCCATGAAGTATGAAATAGTGCCAATCCTAGGTCTGAAAACAGTCACCTGGCCGATCTCCTCTCCCAACCCTTCTTTTCAGTTGATGATACCCTAAAAATTACGAGTCCTGCAGATCACCTGTATGTATATGTGATTTGTTATTTTTGCATTCCTGTTTAGTTGTATATATATATATATATATTCAAAGATCAACTGTGTTTTGTTCTTGTGAAATCTAGTTTTCCTGTCGACTCTCGTTTATTTCTGCGAACCATCGTCGATGCCTGTTTTCAGTCGAAGGCTTTAATCGTAAGAGGAAAAAGGTAATGACGTTGAAGAGGGTTGCATGGGACCTTTCCAGTGTTTCTCCACCTATCTACGTTATATTGCGTTTTTATAAAGTTGACCGTTGGATGCGAGCTCATCCACTTGGCATCCATCCAATGGATACAGACGAGCTCGCTCCCCATTTCACACCTGTTGTTGCATCTGGAAACTTTGGCTTTGGGTTTGACGTGATAAGATGATGAGATTTCATCTGTTGAGAATCCACTGAGAAGTGAGAAGTCGACAGATGTGTATGCTTGTAGTTAATTTAGTTGGTGGCGGTGGCGGTGGCGGTGGCGGTGGCGGTGGCGGCGGAGGCGGCGGCGATGGTGGCGGTGGTGGTGGTGGTGGTGGGCGGTGGCAGTGGGTGGTGGTGGTGGTGGTGGTAGTGGTGGTGGTGGTGGTCAAGTGAGAGTCATGTGAGAGTCGATTTTTTTTTCTTCTCTCAAAAATTTGTTCCAACCGAAATAAGCAAGTATTATTTACTCAAAAAATTTGGATTCTAAATCCAATTTGAATCCAGTTCACTCCATGAGAGTTTGAATCCAACCGGATTTACCAAACCTTCTACTCCAAAATGGTTCTCTGGGATTCAGAATCTGTAGAATCCAGAATCTGAACTAATATCAAATAGGCCGTTACTTGTAAGCCATTTAGAACTCTTACGGAAACAGGGTTTGTAGCCATGTTTGGTGTCTTTAATTTCTCAGATCTGTTAAAGATTTCCAGTTAGAATCGAGCTACTTTTCATTGGCTGGTTCTGATACTGGTTTGGTTTTTCATTCTTAAGTCAGTTCCAATGTTGTTTAATTCCGGTACCGGTAGCTTAAGTCAGATGTGTTTTCAGGAGCCATGTTCTATTGATTATTCATATTTTATGGGTAGATGAGCATTTCTCCCTCTGTTGCAGGGTTTTGGACTCGTCTGGAGCTTCATTTTCACTAAGTAGAAATAATTAGAACGTTTTGTCCTTCATTTCAAACCCCTTATAAATAGCAACAGACATTAGGTAATCAATTGATGCTGAGAATGAGTGCTCATTCATGTTATGACTCTTCACATGCTAATACTCATGTTTAACTCCTGCAACTGATATTATCACAGGCATTCAAAAATCAAATTATTGATCAACTGACAATGCAACATTTATTTTTACATGAATTGATATCTGGTTTTGAATATCCTCTTCAGTTGTACAGATAAATGGGAAAAGCTGCATTCTTGGCATTCTACATCACAATTTGCTGCATTGCATTTGTCATCTCAACGATAGTAATGATCAGTACTCCTTTATCGGAGATGGAAAATAAAGCATAGTGTTTTCCATGGTACTGTCTCAGGTAGAAAAAATTCTTCCTTTAGAAGGACAAGTAGCTCAAGATTTTGAACTTGCAACTTTGAAAGAAAACAACCTTACTAAAACTCAAGGTGGCAATTACAGGAGGCAAGATGGTGATGTTCAGGTCTTCAACAATGCAGGATCTTACCTCTGAAATTTTCTTAAAGAAGACATTGAGATTAATCAACAAGGATGTCATTGGGTCAGGAGGTTATGGAACAGTATACAGACTGACGATTAATGAATACACTGCTTTTGCAGTAAAAAGGTTAAACAGAGGTAATTCAGACTGTGATCGAGGATTTGAGAGAGAGCTGGAGGCAATGGGAGACATAAAGCACAGGAATATTCTCACCCTTCATGGATGTTACACTGCTCCTCAGTTTAATCTTCTTATAGTCGATCTGATGCCCAATGGAAGTTTGGATACTCTGCTTCATGGTATGCAGTTTATGGTGTCTTCGCAAATGGTCTTATTTCTCTGTTATTGCCAAGTAATTACCACGTCTTCAGTTTTTCTTTGTTTGCCTTTTATCTCAATGAACATGCAAATGCAGGTAGATCAAATGAAAAGAAGCACTTGGATTGGGCTTCAAGATGCAAAATAGCTGTAGGCGCTGCATGAGGCATTTCATATCTCCATCATGATTGTATACCTCACATTATACACAGAGACATCAAATCAAGCAATATATTGTTGGACAAAAACATAGAGGCTCGAGTGTCTGATTTTGGATTGGCCACATTAATGGAACCTTATAAGACTCATGTTTCAGCAATTGCCGCTGCAACTTTTGGTTATTTGGCTCCTGGTACAGTTCCTAAGTCCTTGTTTCCATCAGTTCTCCCCCCCTCCCCCCCACTCCCATCCATCACTTCTCTGCGGGTGTTCTTTTAGATGATGTATGCATGCTCTTCTGCAGAATATGTTGTTACAGGGAGACCAACTGCAAAAGGGGATTTTTACAGCTTCAGAGTTGTTCTGCTTGAGCTTTTAACGGGGAAGAGACCAATGGATGAAGAATTTATTGATGAAGGCACTGAGATGGTCACATGGGTAAGAGATAACACTGATCAAAAGTAACATTTTTAAAGTAAGATGCATGGCTGGATGCTATATTTCTACTGCTTTAACAAGCACATAATGTTAATTATTTCCTTTTTCTACTTCTTCATCAAATACATAATGTTAATTATTTCCTTTTTCTTATAATTCTAAATTGGAGAAAATGGAAACTGTGACTAAATTGGCTTTCATAGTGTCAAATGTTCAAACTCCTGGAAGTAATGTGGCCTTTCTATGGTTTTTATATCTGCTATTCTTATGGATGACGATCATATGATTATCAAAGCCAATAGATTATTGCAAATTCCCTTCACTGCTACTAATATTCATGTTAAGTTTTAGTTCTGTTGTCTAGGTGTCACCTAGTCTTGTCTAGGTGTCAACTAGCTTAGTACTGTATTAAGTTTCCAGCTTTAGTAGTTAAGAGTCCTTTTATAGTTCTACTACTTGTAATGTCGACTATGGCTCTCTCTTGAGAGTTTCTTTATTCTAAATAAGATAGGGGTGAGGGGAGAAGATCACAATTCAGTTCTCTTGCCCCTCTCATGATTTCTCCATCTCTCTTCTCTCTCCTATGCCATCTGTTGTTCTCCATTCTGGTTCTCCCATACCACATTGCAGTGCATGATCTGATCCTTCTTTATTTGGTATTGTAAAGTTAGTAATTGAGCTCTAGGTTCCCTCCTTATGTTACCCAAAAGAGGGACCACATATATCACGTGGACTGTCGACCAAAAGAGGGACCACATGAGGGGGAGTGTGGGAATAATCCCAGATTGGTTAAGTCTGGAACCTTGGATGTCTTATATACATGGAGTTCCTTCACTTACTAATTCTAGTTCTCAACTTGGTGATATTTTCACAAAGGAATTGTTCAATGCTTTGTTTCTTCAAAACTGCCCAGCTGGGCCTTGGTGATGTTAATGCTCCAGCTCCAGCTTGAGGGGGAGTGTTAAGCTTTAGTTCTCTTGTCTAGATGTCACCTAGTCCTGTCTAGATATCACATAGCTTAGTGCTGTTTAAGTTTTTAACTTTACTAGTTAGAGTCGTTTTATAGTTCTACTACTTGTAATGTCGACTAAGGCTCTCTCTTGAGAGTTCATTTTATTATAAATAAGATAGGGGTGAGGGGGAGAAGATCACAATTCAGTTCTCTCTCCCCTCTCACGAGTCTCTCTCTCTCTCTCCCTACGTCATCTTCTGTTCTCTCATTCTGGTTCTCCTACACTACACTGCAGTGCATGATCTGTTTCTTCTTTATTTGGTATTGTTACAATTCATCACATGCCTACATTTACAAGGCATACTAATTCTTTTCAAGGTACACATATTTCATGTGCTAATTGCAAGGCTTCTTCTGCTCCTTGGTGAAAACATTTCTGATCAATTGTCATCTTTTCCCCTAAATGGACTGTTAACATATTTTCAATCATATGCATATGAATGCCGATAAAAACCTCCTTGAGAGAGCCTTGGTGAGGCTGAAGAAAGTCTAGACAGGGCCTAGAGAGGATCATGACCATACTTATCAGGATTATGTTTGCCCAAGGTTCAGGGTTATGTTTACCAAAAGCTCACGGTTCTCAACCAATTGTTCTACACTTCTATCTGGTTTTATCAAACATCAACGTGGATCATCATTGAATTGACATGTAATACTTTAGTACCTTAATGCTCATATGCTAAGTACCTTGGGATTGGAACCAGTTCTAAAAGTGCTCCTCCCCTGCCATATCCAGATTCATTTCCTAGTCTTGTTCTTGTGTCTAGGAGACATGCTGTGCTGCCAGCCCACCACTAGATTGCTTCTTCACAAGAAATATAGTCCCAGGTGACAAATTTAACAGTTCCAAACATCAGCCACTAACAATACCGACCATGGTAACTTCATTTTGCTTAGTCACTTAATGTAGATACCACAAAAACATCATTAGCTCTTGCAATTCTTCCAGTTATTGCCTCTAAAGGAGTAAATTCCACCTTGGACACTGACATATTTCATCACTACTAATCAACTGCAAGACTACTTTAAATATTGTCCCCAACTATCCAGTTCAGGGTTATGTTAGCCCAAAGTTCATAAAAATTAAAGCACCGGCCAGAAATTGGTAAATTTACTCAGAGTGGATCATGACCATACTTATTAAGGAATGATTCCTTCTTTTTTTTTTTTTTTTTGTTCCCTATTGTACCATTCATTAGAAATCGAATTTCTATTTGTACTTAATTCACCCAGAGAATATTTAACAACAATCGACTTCCATGATGTAACAGGTGAAAGCAGTTGTTGATGACACGAAGGAAGAGCATGGGATTGATCATAGCTTAGGGAGTTGTCCACTGGAAGAAGTTAACAGTGTATTCAATATAGCATTGATGTGCCTTCAACTCACCCCCTCCAGGAGACCAACCATGATTGAGGTTCTCAAGATGCTTGAGCAAATAAAACCAAATAAAATTGAATTTGATTCTTGATCTCTGTTTATTTATACTTTTCTTTCCCAAGTGGAAGATAATAATTGTTGATTAAAGAACACTTCCTACACTGATCAGTGTAGTGGTGAACGTAATCCAACCTTGACCTGAGTCCCCCCCAAAAAAAAAATAAAAAAATAAATAAAAAAAAATCGAAACTACCCTATCAATTATGTATATTGTGGTTTCGTGATGACCCAATGAATGTTCTTTAAAAGGAATCGATGGAAACAAATTTCTCACTGAGTCTAGCCATACCCATTAATTAACAAACTTGTATGAGCTCATGGGCAGTGGTAATAAAAAAAAATTAGGGAAAACTAAAAAAAATTACATGCTCAATCACAAATGACATTGCATAAGCTACAAGAATTTCTCTCCTCTCCACTAGTAATGCTAACATTTATTTGAATGATTGAAAGAAAGAAAATTTCAAAGGATTGGGATTAATTCATTTCTTAACTGGTTTTGGAAGCTCAAAGCTAGAGATTGGATGTTTCCGAGAAAGGCCAGTAGCAGTCTTGAAGTTGATCTTACCAGATGAAGGATCATCAATATAAATTTCAACAACAGTGAAAGTGAGGAACAACTCCTTAGCAGTAACCCCTTTCAACTCTTTAAGCCGACGAGGTTCAATGTAACCTGAGATTTCTGTTGCATAGATGGTGTCTCCAAGTTTGGGAAACTTGTACTTCTGAACTTTCTTCAACTTCAACCAGAAGAAACCAATTTCTCTGTTGATTCCCACCTCTTCAAACTCCTCCAATGGTAGCAAATTGTTTGGCAACAACATCTCTTCCAACATTTCATTTGATTTTTTCTTGCATAGCTCCTCTCCCTGGAAGATATCCGCATTCTCCCGGAACTTTAGGATCATTTCAGAACCCATATCTTGCAGACCTCTTCACTCTTCTGTGGTTTGTGATGGCGAAGAAGGAAGGTGATGGGTTTATGTACGGTTGGGAATTGAAGACTTGGATGTCGTTGCAATGCAAAATACATACATACATACATACATACATACATAGTTGCCTTAGATTATGCAATACCCTGTTCATATTGAAATAAACTATACCTATGATCATGTGATAGTTGCTTTGGATTGTGTAATACCATCTTCATATTCAAAAAAAAAAAAAAAAAAAAAAAAATAAAAATTAAAGATTATCTAGCCAAGCCAATTAAAAAGAGAAGGTCAAGATGGTATGACAATAGTTTTATAGAAAATGGTTTGTGGCATGCATGGCTGCACGATAAGCCTCTTAAAATAACAGCCAATTGTACCATGTTCTACACGATCATTAAAATGCTTACATGTTGTCCCATGTTGTGAGTCACAACTTTTAGTGCACCTTAAATCCTAAACCCTAAATCTTGGTGACACCGATTGCCCATGATTCTAGTCCGAATTGACCCATCCAGATTGGTCTGTTAAAGATCCTACTTCTAATAATTTTGGTCTGTAATTATATTTTGTATTTCCTCTTATAAGAGGAACCAAACCATTAAAGAAAACCATCAAATTGGGCTTAAGCAGTGTTGAT
Source organism: Protea cynaroides (assembly GCA_028583415.1). Classification (NCBI taxonomy): domain Eukaryota; kingdom Viridiplantae; phylum Streptophyta; class Magnoliopsida; order Proteales; family Proteaceae; genus Protea; species Protea cynaroides. The sequence continues at coordinate 75,217,011 of CM053265.1, read as the reverse complement.
TTTTCAGCCCGTCCGTTGGGCCAGGGTTGAGATTTCGACGCTGACATCAAATTGGGCATAAGTATCGTTGACTACTTGTTCATAAAGAAAATTAGGAGTACAAGTTTGTCCTTGTTAGCTTAAACCTGTCCATGGCTGTGCCTGACATGACTTTGAGATTTCAATGCCCAGGATAAGGTCAGGCTGGGCATGGGCTTAGGCCGCTGCTTGAGCACAACCCTTCTCGGACCCCATATTTATATTTAGGGAAAATTTCACACACTTTCCCTGACTTTGCCTTAAAGATAACCACCTCAAACTTCAACATTAATTACAATCGCACATCACTGTGTTAAGTTGACTAATGAAAATTGTAAAATGACAATTTACCTTCCTATTATTAACGTCCTATTCCCTCCCATTTTTTTAAATTCATTCTATGTCTTTTCTTTCCTTGGAATGGATGAATAAAGCTTTCCTCTTCTCCAACGATTTTCTCCCTAGCGATTCTCTTGTTCTCTTTGCCCCCTTTCATTTTTAAACTCATTCTCTTTGTTCTTGAAGGAGTTCACGAGGTTTCCTATTGTGCTTCTCTTCGAGCATTCCTCCCTCCTCTTTTTCTATCAAGCTTTGTTTTGTCTCATACAATTAGCCCATGGCCATCCAAAATCTCAGGTTATCTCATAACCCATTCCCACCGCAAAGGCATCCACGACAACTTGGTGGGGGGGGGAATACCACTTCGTAGGGTGGGGGGCCAGGTTCTTTTCGGATCGAGGGACGCTATGCGGCTTCACCCAGCGATCCGAGGACTTTACGGGGATCGGACCTTAGCGGAAGATAGGGAAACCCAGGGAGCTACCGGGAGACCCGCTCTCCGCCGGGGGGGGGGGAAAGGGCGCCCGGGGGGGGGGGGGGGTTCCGCGGTATGGGCCATACCGTGACACCAAGATCCGAGTGGGACCCGGTAGGTGTGCACCGGTATGCATACCGGCACCATACCGGTTGCCACTCGGTATGTGGACCGGATGCATACCACCGGCACCATACCGGTCGCACTCGGGGGATCCGAAGTGAGACCGGTGTGTCCGCCCCGGGGGGCGGCTCACCATACCGGTCTCACTATCCGCGGTGGTGGGGGGGAGGTGGGGTGGGTCCGAGCCCGGTTGTGGGGAAGGGGGTAGAAAAGGAAAAAAAAGGAGGGGGGGGGGGGCGGAAAGGGATTGATACCAGCGTCGGTAAGGGACAAGACCGAAACTTAAATTAAAGATTTAATAATAAACCTTAGAGAGCTCTTGTATTTTCGTATCAATTTATATGCTTGTTTGATGGATTGTGCATATCACATGTCATGTAGGTAAATTCTATTTGATTTATCTATTCATGCATTTCATATGCTAGTTGTGATGGATGTTGGACATGTGATTGTTTTAGTTGGATGTGGAATGGAAGGGCCGGCCTGAGATCATTCCTCACCCCGACACCTTCGAAGCACCTTATCTTAGCATGCTTGGTATGGATGGGGTATCGTGGGGGAGGTTCATGGCGGGTTTTGATGTTGGCGTTGATCTAGCCCAGTCTCAAAAGGGGAGGGGGGGGGGGGGGGGGGGGGGGGGGGGGGGGGGGGGGGGGGGGGGGGGGGAAAGTTTGAAATAGTATACTGAAAAAACTTCATATATAAGGACCCAAGGTTCCAATTTTATTAGCAATGTGAGACTATTCCCAATAGTTACGGCCATAACCACCTCTATTATTGGAAGCACTATTACATGGTTGCGAATTGGGGTGTGACACAATTACCCCCATGGCCATCAAGATGTTACTCATAACCCATCCCCGCAAGGCACAGGTCCGCCATTCTCCGTTTGTTTTAGATCGCTGTCAGTCACAAAATCAGGTTCTGCATTCAACTCAGCTCTTTTCTTCAACCAAGAATCCTTTTTTTTTTTTTTTTTTTTTTTTGATAGCTGTTCTCACTACAAATTTATCCCTTAACAGTAAAGAATGTGAATACCCATCTGGGTCTTCTTCAAAAACCTCGTTCCCCTGCTCCCCAACTGCAAAATTTCTAATTTGTGCAGTTTTTTTTCCGAGGAAGTAGACTGACCGGTTCGTGGCTTTTTCTGGGTTTCAACTGTTCTATAATAGGTGGCAAATTTATTTGCATAAAGAAATGCTATTGATTTCTATGCATTTCAGATGAGTTTGTTGTAGGTAGTTTGTATTGGGAATAGTCCTATATTGCTAATGAGATTGGAATACTGTGGTCTTATATATGGAGAGTCCCTCCACTTACTAGTTCGAACTTTTGAGTTGAAAACTTGACATGGTATCAGAGCTCCAGGTTCCCTCTCATAATAATCCTAAAAAAAAAAAAGGGAGGCCAAGTCACCGAAAGAGAGATGCCAATTGCACAGAATAGGGACGATCATCCAGAAAGAGAGACTATATGTCACCCCCCAAAGAGGGACGATCACCCAAAAAGAGGGACTATATATCACCCAAAAAAGGATCAATCACTCAAAGAGGGACCAGTTACCTGAAAAGTGCCATATAATGCCACATATACTACCATGCACATATACACTACCTAACGGTGGGGTTATATGTGAGGTGGAGTATTGAGAATAGTCCACATTGCTAATGAGATTGGAATCCTGTAGTCTTATATATAGAGAATTCCTCTACTTATTAGTTCAAACTTTTAAGTTGGAAACTTGAAACTTGCAAACCAAATTAAAGCTCTATTTTTAACCTTCTTTTTTTTTCTTTTTCTGACAGCCACTCCCACCAGAAAATTTGTTTCTCCGCACAAAAGAAAGAGAGATCCCATCTGGGTCTTCTTTATAACTTCGTTTCCCCTGCTTTCCTGCTGTTAATTTCCTTAATTGCCGCAATTTTTCTGGCACAGTAGTCCGAGTGGTTTGTAGTATTGTTGGGCTTAAACTGCTCTAATTGGGTAACAAGTTTATTTGCATGAAGAAGAAGGATGGGAAGGATGTTCTTGCTACTTTGTTCGCTGTTGGATGAAATAAGGGTTTAGGAATAAAAATGAAATAAAACGACGGGGAAGGAAGGGATATTTGTTTCAATTGAAGGTTAATATTGTCATTTTCATTTTTTTCTTAGCCTAAACCCATATGGGCAAAACTATCTTTTAATATTTTTGGTTTCCATCGTTAGTTATATGAGAGCGGGAGTAATTGTCAGAAACTATTGGGTAGTCAATAGAAAGAGTCCATAGATCAGGAAAGTACGAATAATTTTCCCTAATAATAATGTTTCTAGGGGTTGGGTTTTGTTTAGTCGGGTGGACTCAGGCAAGTTATAGCTTTACGGAATCTAATCGTAACTTAAATAAGTGAATATATAACTGCCAAATTTGATGATATATTTAGCTACATGGAGTCATGGACCCCATGCATTGGAGAAGAGTTCGAAGGCACATATGTGTGTTTTCCACAGGACCCCTCACCAACCATAGGGGTGTCCATTTTGGGACTGAATTGAGCTGGTCTGAATTAATCCGAAATCGATTCTCAACGAATTGTTATTGGACATATTTTGGGTTGAGTTATGACATCCTACAGGTCCTAGTCCAGTATGGGTTTGCTCAAAACCGGCCCAAAAAAGCAAACTGATGAGTTCTAACCTGATAATGATCCACATTCCACACCAAACTGATTTAGACCGAATATTAAACCCTAGCTATGCTATTTCAGCCTTCTAGATGGCTTTAATAAATATCTTACCGCATTTATCCGAACTGGCCTAAACCAGCCCGATAAGCAAAGCCCGATAACAACCCAAAACTGGACCAGCCTCTTAGCTAATGTGCACAGTACAACCCACCTAGCCTGAACCTTAATGGATATATTTCGGTCAGGTCCTATAAATTGATTTGGCCCAGACCAAAATGGGCCCGGACTGACCCATTGACACTCCTAACTGTCCATATCAAATGGGTCCCATACTCCAAAGGTAGGTCCCATACCTCATGGACAGTGATGGGTCCCATGAAGGATATATGTATATAGGGAGGAATTCCAGCCACCATGTATTGATTATCATTCTTGATCTCTCAAGGATTCCTATTGAGCTCAGGCATGTCATTTCGACCATTTCGGTTGAAATCATTTGCCATCTATAGACAATGTTGTGAGTAACATGTTTCACGAACAGTAATTCAGGTGGAGACAGAAGAAAATGTAGAAGCTAGTGTGAACCAATTACTCCACTTCGTTAAAAACAAGAAGAGAACCGATCATCTTTGACCCAACTAACTAAGAAACAATACCTTTCATTCCTTTCATTCTTTCTTTTCATCATTTGATGTAGACTTTGTTACCGACCAATGAATTCGTTAAAAACAAGATGTGAACTGAAATTAACCCTAAGTAAGAAATCTATAATTTTTTTAGACTTTATTAACCTCATTGAGAAAATAAAAGGCCGTGATTTGAACTTTTCTTCAACGATAGAAATCCTCTTATGCTTCTCATGATGGTATGAAGAAATCCAGTGGTTTTAGTTTACTATAAATACATACCGATGTATTGATATACGTACACAATGAATAACAATCACTGAATTTCTTCATATCCATAAGAGGGGCATGAGAGGATTTTCTCCCAAACCAGATTTTTTTTGTTTGGTGAAATACAATAATTGGAAGGAAGTGCTTTGAAATTCTCCCAATATTCTACCAAAAAAAGAAGGAATTTTTTTTTGTTGACACCCAGTCTCAATAGCCCATTGACATCAGACAGGTGTGCATCGTATCGGTGCAAAACCCACCTCCCTCTATTTACGAAATTCTCATTCTACCTCTTATTTTTGAATTGTCTATAATATCCTTTACTTTCTACGCCCTTAATCTTGAATTCAAATCGTCTCCTCCCAGGGGTTCGGGAGGAGACTCAACTCTCATCAGCTGATGCCTGATACGTAGGCGTCGATTGGATCTGAGTTGGTGCATAAGCCGACACTCTCTGTCGACTCCTTACTGGCTCAAATGGAGGGCTCGGATCCAGCCGATGTCCACGTATTGAGCATTGGTTAGTGGAAGCCGAGCCTCCTCTGAAACCCCTGAGAGAAGACAATTTGGATCCCTTAATCTCCGGCCCCCATTTGCAATCGGAAGCTTCTTGACACCGACCAATGTCAAAAAGCAAGACCCAATAAAAAAAGAAAGGCATAAGAAGATAGATACTTTAATGCACATGGTTTACCATTAATTATCCAAAAATCTCAATTATGATACTTAGAACATCATGCCGGGTCAGAAACGGCTGCAATCGTATCTGATCAGTGGGCCCCTAGTCCTAATGTGGGAGGGTCCCACTATATTCACAGCGTACCTAATGGTTCAAGGACTTACGCAGACCAGCATTTTTGTTTGTAAATTGCTCTTTCAAAAACCACCCAAGACCTCTTTTTCTAAAGTAAGCTGTATGTAATTGAATATGAATCACATGTGTAATCATACTTCCCATTTGCATTTTGAAAAGTTATAGAAGAGTTTCTAGGAAGCTCTCAAACACCAAAGTACCCTTAACCCCTATATAAACCCCCCATCACCTTCCCCTCTTCACCATCTCACACTTTCTCATTCATTAAAGACCCAAGAGATATCAGCTGCAATTAACTGCAAACTATGGCTTCTGAATTGATTGTGAAATACAGAGAGAAGGCACAGATCTTCCATGGCGAGGAGCTATGCAAGAAGAAATCAACGGAGCTGTTGGAAGAGATGAAGCTGCCCAACAACTTACTACCAGTGGAGATGGAAGAGATGGGCATCAACCAAGAAGAAGGCTTCTTTTGGATGAAGCTGAAGAAAGCCCAGAAGTACAAATTCCCCAAGGTTGGTGACACCCTCTATGCTACAGAAATCTCAGGCTTCATTGAGACTCATAGGCTTAAAGAGTTGAAAGGGGTCACTGCTAAAGAGTTGATGCTTACCTTCACCATTACTGAAATTTATATCGATGATCCTTCTTCTGGGAAGATCAACTTCAAGACTGCCAGTGGCTTCTCTCGTAAACACCCAATCTCTTGCTTTGAGCTCCCAAAACCAGACAAGAAATGAACTGATGATCTACCCTTAGGCCATATGCTATATATGCTAAGATACTAGTTTTAAATTGTGATAGGCCATATGTTGGAGGATTGATATGATCAATCCATCTTGTCCTTTTATTCTATGTAATAATGTAAATTCCTTATTGGGAATGAAATAAAATAAGATCTTGGTAACATCTTGAATGACTGTTGGGATAGAAGTCCATGTAAGAATAATGAGCATGTTATTTTAGAGGGTAGTTATTCATATAACAATAGAATGCATGTGAATCACAAGATAAATCTGATCCATTCATTCTTACAATTTTTTTAATAAATTATTGATTTTTATTTAGAATTGAGAGAGTGTACAATAGCGTTTAGAATACTGAAATGCATGCATCGATATATTTGGGAAGCAGGCAAATTCTAAAGGGGTTATTAGATTGAATTATATTCTAAAATTTGATACATGGCTAAACCATGTCTTCTATATCCAAAGGTTGGAATGAACACTCCATCTCTCCACATAGCCAAATAAGTGTCCTGTGATGTTTGATGTTTGAAATTTTTTTGAAAAATAACAGGTCATTGTGACAAATAATAATTTGCCTCTTCTAAAACTCATTAGTTGTGAATTATGAGCATATAATTCGATTCAGATGGTTAGCTTCTTAATCTGATTCTTCCTTCTTTTTTTTTTTTTTTTTAAATTTATTTATTTATTTATTTTTTATTTTTAATAACTTGTTGGGCTAGATTTAGATGGTTAATGTTAAGGGTGTCAAAAATGGGCCTTGCCCGGTAGCACAGACCTAACCGACCCGATATAACCCGAACCCAGCCCGGACCGAACCTTAATGGATAGGTTTCGGTCTCGGCTTGTAAAGCCCGACACCGTTTCAGCCCAGACCGAAACCGGACCGGCCCGTTAAGAAGCCCGAACTAGCCCGAACCAATAATACCCAACCCGAGCACCGATAAGATCTGTCTGGGCCTAGTTTCTTAATTTTAATGGTTTTAAATTTTGATAGATTATATAACACTGTTATAGTTCATTTTTTGATCCGAAAGATTATGTGAATCTATAGTTGAAAAGAGTATGTTAATTTACAATTTACTGAATTACATACATATAGAAGGAATGATGCTAATTTTATAAATATAAATAATAAAATAGGCTATATATCTTACATATAAAATAGGCCCGATAAGCTTGATAAACCCGGTCCAGACCAAACCAGTCAGAAATCACTTCAATAAGTCCAGCCCGATAACAAACCGGAATCGAAACCCGAAAACGTTCCATGAAAGGCATCTTCCATGAAAGATTGTTAATACTGGTGAAGATGTACTAATTGCCATGTTAGATTTCAATGGCAACATCAGACTATTCGACTTTTTTTTTTTCCACCTTTAATATAAGTTTTGGAGAGAGTATTGGTTCATAGATGACATGTATAGATACGGTAACATATGAATATATTGGAATCTTATACTCTAACGAGAAAAATGAGAGTAAAAAAAGATCCATAACCGATCACAAAAAAGAGAGAAAAAATACCGATCTAATGTAGTGATTAAAAGATCGAGATTTTTGAATTTTTCAAGATCTTGCCAAAATTTTGTTTAATTGAATCCATTGTCTAACCTAGACAAGTGTAGGAAGGCATTCTCAATATTAGAGGTTTGTCTAACATGTATGGTGATTGGTCTTGCAAAACAGCTTTATCGTGCAAACAAACCCTTGCAAAGAAATCGTCTCCTCCCAGGGGTTCGTGAGGAGACTTGACTGCCACCAACAGATGTCTAATACATGGGCATTGGTTGGATCCGAGCCGTCCAATCAACGTCGATGCATAAGTCAACAACCCTTTACGACTTACTTTATCAAATGGTTGAATAGTTTAGATCCAACTGACGCCTATATGTCGAGCATCAACTAGTGATGGTGGAGTCTCCTCCCAAACCGCTGAGAGGAGACGATTTCATCCTTTATGCACCGAATCAAAATGAAACGAAACCTAGGGCTGCAACAGGGTCGGGTTGGGCCGGGTTTTTTAAAACCCTAACCCCAACCCTGATTATTGAAACTTAACCCTAACCCAGCCCAACCCTGCCAGGGTCAGAAAATGTATAATCCTAACCCTGACCCCGAGGGTTGGGCCTAACCCTAACCCGCCCGATTGACCCCCGACAAGGCCGGGTTGGGCCGGATCAACCCTGATTAACCCTGATTCAGGGTTAGATTGACCCTGATATTGACCCTGATTGACCCTAAATATACAACAAATTATCAAATAACAATTACAATTTAAAACATATGACAAATACAAGCAACCTATGATACTCTTTTAAGAACCTAACAAATACAAACCAAATCAGTTTTAAGTGTTTAACAATGAACAAATACAAATCATACATGTATTTATAAATATATTCAAATATATACAGGCTCGGGTTGGGTCGGGTTCAACCCAGGGGGTCAACCCTAATCCAGCCCAACCCTGCCAGGGTTCATATAAAATTGAACCCTAACCCAGCCCTGTCAGGGTTCGGGCTGGGTTCAACCCTGCCAGGTTCAGGGCGGGCCTGGGCGGGTTCGGGTTGTCAGGGTAAAACTTGCACCCCTAACGAAACCGGAACCCAAAAACGTACCTTTTAACAATCTAGATTTCCAAGTGATTTTCCTCTGATTTATAAGACAAAATATAAGACAAAATCCGGGGACCAATACAATTAAATAATCATTTCTGTGATAATGTCAAGTTGACCACTGGCCAAGCTGGGTTAGCATCTAGAAGGGTTCATGGGCTGACAGACTTTATATTTTGTAACCAAAACTATGCCCCATCTTCCTAAGCCCAAGGTTAGCCCAAGACTTAGTAATTCCCTTTTTTTTTTTTTTTTTTTTGGGGGTAAAAACTTAGTAATTCCCATTGGCCGTTACAAAAAAAAAAAAAAAAACAGGCCCGAGTGTTGCCCAAGCTGGTCAATACTCAAGCACGGCAAACATAAGTGGGTCCCAATTTTATGGAGACCCTTACCCCATTCCTCATGTATAAAGTTTCAGCCCTTGACAAAAGTATAAGTGCTTCACAAACGAGATCAAAGTGAATCAAGAAACCAACAAAAAATATAACACAATAAGTAATTCTAATAATAAGTTATTAACTGACGACTACAACATTGTATTACATTTTAAATATTACGACCATATATGTTTTTCAGAGAATCAAGAAACCAAAAATGAAAAATAAAAAATACATAGAGTGATAAATGATATCATAATAACAATCTCTAAAAATCCAACTGTGTGTTTGCTAGGCATTGAGATTTCTACACTGCTCTTCTTCTTCGAGTGACTTCTCAACTCCTACAAGGCCGAAGTTAATTTTTCTACTCTTGCAAAGAGGAAGAGTATTTGAATAATTAGTAAAATGCAAATGCGTTGCACATCCACCGAGACCACAAACAACCGGCTCTGGTTGTGAATCCACAAACAACCGGCTCTGGTTCTCTCAACCCCATAGCTCGAACTCTAGTATTTAAAACCAAGGTCCATGACCCCACCTTATAGTCATCCAATACCCAAGTCATGAAAACTGACTTCCTCAACCTAACCAAGCAAATTATAGATGAACATGATGACGGTGATGTTGGCTTCCCCCATTTGAAGATCCTCATCTTACATGACTGATCATGAGAATTTCTCATCGCTTCCTAAGGCAAACTGACGCGCCATGATTTTCCTTTATCAATATCACAAGCAACAATGTATGGTTTATAATCAGGACTTGCCTTGGTCAAGTAAGGGAATGTGTCAGAGATAAAATGTATTGCACCTTTGCAGTACACTGACATATCGTAGATGATGTTTCTAGCACCTGTATTTAACTTCACCATCTCCTTCCATTCCTCACCTTTTATATACATGTAAAAATTATTATCTGGTGACCAATCTTCTGATGACTTCACCACGATCACTCCATAGTTGTCAGGGAATTCGTTGGCGCCGGTGTTGGACACTGTGAACACCGAATGTAGTTTGGTCATTATTAATGTTAGTCATGAGCTTTGGAATGGAACAAATTTTTTGGGTTGGAGGGTAGCATAGAAACAATCTCATGTCTTCCTCATTTGTGTTCTTCAACACAAGAAGGCCATTGTAGGATCCCAAGATCTTATTGGTCGTATTATTTAGGAAGTCAAGAGAGCTATGAGGAACCCCGTGATCATAAAAATTCTTTTTGTCCTCATTGTTGGACAGTGTGTGTAATTCAACTTTACCCCCATGCTGAACTTGTTGGATGAATAAACTAAGGTTGTCCTAGTACAATAATTGCTGAGAGTGATTTTTCAAAAAAAAAAAATTTCAGAAGGAAAATTTGAACATGTCTTAGAAAGAAATGTGAGTCGAAGAATAGACTTCGCGGACATCCTTGAAAGTACTTCAAGGAGCAATCCTTTAGTATCCATATTTTCTATGAGAGAAAAAATTAAAAAAATCAATGACAACACTTGGAGATACAATGAAAAAAATAAATAAATATCAATGACAACTCTTGGAGATACAATGAAAAAAATGGCATGTTCCACTACTCTTGCATGTTGGTTCCTTTAGGCTGTGTTTGATATCATTTTTGTTTTTAATTTTTGCTATTTCTTCAAAAATTATTTTTGAAAACCATTTTTGATCAAAAATAAAAAATCGTTTCTTAACTACAATAAAAAATAGATTGCAGAATGAAAAATAGATTTGGTATACCTATGTTTAAAAATAATTTTTATAACTTTTATAGATCTATCTAAGACATACAATGATATATGCATAAGAATGAATATTTAACAACCACTCAAACCACTCAAGTATACTTCACAACCATGGATCATAAGAAATACTACTAATATATGTTAAATTTTAGAGAATGCTACGTTGTATTGAATTATATATCAAACAGTGTTTACAGAATATCATTATATATCTTGGATCTCAAACATTACAAACTAGATTGAATTATCTGGACACGTCACTATATGACGTGTAACACCCCCCTCAAGCGCAAGGCGGAGAAAAGAAACAAACGAAGCCTAAGCTTGCCAAGAACCTCCAAGCAGTGTGCCAACTTCAAGAGGTCTCTGGAATCACAGTATTGCATTGTGTAGACAGATGGGGCTTCGTATCAGGCACTGAACATTGCCCTACCCCGTTGTGTACTAAGGTCTATACACAAACACTAAATGTGATGAAAAAAGTACGAGATGGTGTTGCTCTGACTTTCAGCTTGAGAATCACGGACATGAAACAATTCCTAGCTTACTTCAACTGCTGTATTGAATAACATGTAAAAAAAAACATGTGTTCCAACTTTCAATTCATTGGAAGCATCAGTGACATGTTGGTTCATGGACAAAGCACCTTGAGACAAATATTGAAGGGATTCCCTCTTTTCGAGTACAAGAAAGACTCAGTTCTTTCACTGCAATACAAGCAAGCCCATCTCTGCATTCAATGATGGGAGGACTGATCAAACTTGACACAAAACCAGTGTAAGAACGGCCAGAGAATGATCATCAACGTGCTGGCTTTACTTCCTACCCACATAAACAAAAGGAGAGGTTTCACTATAAACAAGAGAGGACAAAAATTTCCTCAAGAAATGCATAAGACGATTTGCAGGAAATCTGTAATCAATCTTGACCAAGGAATTGAAGCGCAGAAGATAAAATTGGCAGCACATGAAGCCACGGCGATGGCCCTTATTGGCGATGTAAAAAAAAATATCAAGATTTGAAAGAACGAACAGATAAACTGAAATTGTAATATGAAGAAATGAACAGATGAACAGAAGCTGAAATATGAAGAAATGTGAAGAAACTAAAACTGAAACTGAAATATGAAACTAAACTGAAATTGAAAAACTATCAAGAACAAATTGAAGATATTATAGAAATTGAGAGAAATTTCAGAACTGAAGTATGAAAGACGTTTAAGATCTGAACAGAGACGATGAACAGGGGAAAAAAATTAGAGACGACCATGATGATGTTGCCGGAAGAATTTGAACAAAGAGGGCAGAAAATGAGACATCAGACTGGAATAGAAGCCGTGAAGGATTGAAGAAAAAAAAAAACTGAAGAAACAAAGGAACAAGATGATGTTGAACTAACTGTCGAATCCCAAGAACGGAGACGGATTGTCTCAGTGAGAATTAAAACCATAAAGTAAAATTTAGAAGTTGATGTTGAAGACTGAAGCTGATGATGGAACTTTCAAGAATGAACCAAAAAAGACAAACAAAGAAACTCAAGAAACTGACTGAGAAAAACCAAACAAAAAATTGTCGAGGAAATGCAGCAGGAAAGACATCTGCAAAAAAGAAAAAAAAAACCAAGATCTGATGAAGGAATAACAAAGAAATCTGAGCAACAAACCTTACCAGGAATGAACGTCTGGAACAGATTTGTCGAAACTGAAAAAGGCAAGCAGGATTGATCATTTGTTCTGCACGATGAGAAACTGACCTGCAGTTACCGGAGAAGAAAATCTTGCCGGAAACTAACTTGAATCACGGCCGCTGATTCAGCTGGATAGGAACAAAGGAACATCTGCTGGGACGATGACGGCATCGTATTGCAAGAATTGAAATGAACAAAGAAGATACCAAGAAAGAGAAAACTTTAGATCTAGACAACAGTTGTAGATCTGGAAAAACCACCTTGGTTTGAAATTATCAACATCGTGGGGCCATTTGAGACGAAAGGCCCCATAAGCCATGGAGGGCTCTCAAAGTATCAGTAGAGGGACAGCCCCAAGGTTTCTCTGAAAGAAGGGAGAGGGAAAGAAAAGGGGAGGGAAAGAGGAGGGAAAGAAGGAAGGTGGGGAAGAAGAAAGAGTATTGTTTTTATCCGTCTCACGCAATGGACATTATTACCCTCATTTTTAGATCCATTGGAGGTAAAAGAGCATGTGCAACATAAAACTTGCACAAAAATAGATTCAGAAATATTTGTTGGCAAAAATCAAAAAGAGGTTAAAAGGTCTTAACCTCTTTTTGATTTTGAGCCTGTTTTTATATTTTTTGACAAAAAATAACAACAAAAAATGATACCAAACATTTACAAAAATAAAAACTTGTCAGAAAAATAAAAACAAAAATGATACCAAACACAACCTTAGTTAACCAAAAAAAAAAAAAAATTCATAGTTAAACAAACCTTGGCTTCCTTCATCCCACGGTCAACTAGAAAATCCGGATGAGAATAGAAATCCGATTTGGAAGTGGGAACACCATCTATAGTTTCCTAATTTGATTCGGTTTCTAGTTAAAGAATAGTACTCTTTGAATATAACCCCCTTCTCTCTCTCTCTAAATAGTTTATAAATCTGAAACTTCAGTTTCATGCTAATTTTCAAAATCTACTTTGCATGCAAGCAACAATGGTTTTCACCTCCTGATGTTTATCAAAAAAAAAAAAAATAATAATAATAATAATAAAAATAAATAAATAAATAAAAAACATTAAGAGGATGAATTCCTGTCTCTATTTGGACACAAGCATATAGAGGCAAGATCCAATGGAATTGGAGCAGATGCATTTCCACTGTTTGGGACGTTTTTCTTAGGGTCAAAATAGAACCGGGCCAATTTCTGTCAACCTCGATTCTCGACTGAAATCATAAGTTTAGGCTCAAAAGTCAAAACTACGAGTCAACCTAAGTGAATTTTTTCCAGCGGTTTATCAGCCGGCGATTACAGGTAACATCACCCTGTCACCCGCAGACTCACAAGGAGAGTATCGTTAGATTCCTTTTCCCTCTTTTAACAAAAAATAAAAAATAAAAAAAAATATTCCTCTTTCCTCTAAATTGCTTCTAATTCTCTAACTTTTCCTCTAAATTCCTTCTAATTCTCTAACTTTTGTTTTTCTTCTTAATATTTTCTCTCTCTACTTCTCCATGCACGCAACAATGGTTTCAGTTTCACCTTCTTTACCAAAAACAAAAACCATGGCTCTCTCTCTCTCTCTCTCTACTTAATAACTGTAGCTAACGATTGAAGGAAGAAATCGATGAATTCTATCACCCAATCGAAGATAACAGAATTTACAGAGTCATGAGTATATATAATAAAAGAACAGCGGTTTTAAAACAGAAAAACAGAAGTAGTGACGAACACATAACAATGGAAAAGTAATAGAATATCAAATTAATATATCGAATCCCAAGACGTAAGAGTGGTATTACTCATTCTGTCCTTGTAAATTAATATTATTATATTCACAGAAACTACTTTTAATTGCATACCTGTGAGAGATATGAGATATACGTTCTCCTTCTAGATTCAAAAGTCCCACGATTACCTTCTATGAATGCTCTTGTCTGAATCTCCAAAAGTTGCTTCCCAGAGAGAGAATAGAAGTGGAGAAGCTTATAGAGTAAAGTGATCCTTTTATAGAGTGATAATTCAAAGAAATCGAGTTCTAGTCCATATGGGATTCCAGTGTCCTAAAGAGAGAGATATGAATCAGTTGAAAGTTGAAACTTGTAATTTTCCATATGTAGAGTTGTCATAAACAATAATCAAAGACTTTGATTCTTACTATAATTATATGGGTCCCATTGAGATGGCCCACTTAGCTTAGCTGGCTTCTTACAATATTAGAAAGAAAAAAAAAAATCCAATTTCCGTCAAATTAGGAAATCAAATCTAGTTCATTCTAATCATGATTATTGCTTGTGAACTATAACTAATAACCCTATCAAGTTTGGTTGATGACGTGAAAGCCAACTTTGAGCATGGTGGGGGCAGTTATGTTTTATTAAAACTTAGAACCTTCCTGATTTGATTCTACTTTCTAATATTAGATAGTGTAGGCAGTAGATTTACGGTTGGATTCCTCCTTTTTCTCAAAACGGTTGTGTTACTTTTCCTTTCCTTTTCGTATAGAAATCGTCTCCCGCCTGAGTTTGAGCAGGAGATTTGGCGGCCTCGATGGATGGCCGCCACTTGACTCTCAGGTGGATCCGAGCTCCCCATCCAAATCGACACCCCTGTCGGCTCAGTTTGTCGGCTCGGGTGTCGACTAGGATGGAGGGCTCGAATCCACCCAAGAATCATGTGGCGGCTATCCATCCTGACCGCCAAATCTCCCACCCAAATTCAGGCGGGAGAGGATGTGGATCCTTCGTTGCCCGTCTGCATGCATGTAAACAACAATGGTTTCTACACGGACACAGTTGGGAGTTGTTTGATGTTGTGGGTCCCACATTCCAGATGTATCCAAGGTGTGGTTTGGTAATCGTTCACTCTCCAATCATTTCTGGTCTGAAATTTGGAAATTTGAAAATTTCTCCGGGCGTTGGGTATTTTGGTATATAATAATAATTGATACGAATCGATTCAATACCAACTACAAGAACCAAGGTTATAATCCGAGGAATTTTTTGTTTAAATCTACATGGGTATTTTGGTAATATGCAATCTGTATAGATTTTGCAAAAAAAATTATAGCAAGGGTTTTTTTTTTTTTTTTTTTTTTTTTTTTTTAAAGAAAAAGAGAGATGATCTCATCTCACTGCATATTGTGATTATCTTTTTTAATTTATTTTACTTTTCTACATTAATTATGTAAATTGTGATTCTGAACGATTTGAGGCAATAATCTTGTGCCTGAGTCGATATACTAAAACCACATTACTAATAGATTAGCGACAAAAGCTAGGTGAAAAGGATTTTGAGAATGTGGATCCAATAGACTAAATAGCCTTCGGCACATTTTGTCTTTAAATAGATCCTAGCACAACACTTGGAGAAAGAAAATGCTAATTAAACTATGTTAGGCCAAATTTTCTATCATTTCATCAAATTCTCTCCAATCTTTTTTTTTTTTTTTTTTTTTTTTTTTTTGGAGAGAGAGGGTGTAGGTAGGAAGGACAATTAATTTCTTGCCAGGCTGACAGACCTTGCTGGAAATTGCCACCCAATGGATATTTCACCACTCATCCACTATGTATTCACTTATATCTACAAGGCATAGTTGACCATTGTTACTGGAAAACTAGTACTCCTCTAATCAAAGCTTTTTTTCTTCTTGAATTGGTTCTCATATGGGGTTTTAGTGCTTCTCTATTTTACCTTCAACTTAGAAACCAAGATACAAAAGAAATAGCTATCATGCCAAGAAATTCTCTCACTGCCTCCGGCATGCACAACTGGCAGCGAAGCACAAAGAGGGGAGAGAGGCAGTGCGAGAGAGAGAGAGAAATAGGGGTCTGTGCTTGAGAGGTTGGGCCGTACAAGTGGAGTGAAGCAATACGAGAGTGAGAAACAGTTAGTGTGCCATTAAACCTTCGAACTAGAGCTTCATGTGAACAAGAGCAAAAATATTATTTGTTAGTTAAATTAAAATGGGAGCGCAATTGGGATATTTAATATTTTATGCTAGTCAAATTAATAGTCTGAGGTGGAGTTATAATTAATTGTAAATTCAGGAATGAAGTGCCTATAAGGCAAAGTACAGAGAAGATTTGTGAAAATTTCCTTTTATTTATATATATATATGGTAAAAAAAATTTCCTTATATTATATCTATGGGAAGTGATTTTCTAGTGGCCCAATGAAAGCATAATATTTTATAGGCCACCAAATATTTGTGGTGTGACAACGGTTCCAAATTTAGTTCTGACGTAGACCCCTGAGCTCCTATTTATAGGTCAGATCCAACCCAAATGGAAGAATAAAAAAATTTCAAAACTATAGAGATGATACAAAGACTTTAGCGGTTGCAACAAGGAAGGAACAAATATTGAAGAGCAAAGAAGGCATATAATTAATTTGGGGTGCAAACATTCGTTTGGTCAGATGATTGGTCTTTGTATAGTAAATCATGGGTTAAAAAATAGATCTCGATCGAGTTCGAGCCTCCTCTCTTGCACCTGTTTCCCACCCCAGTATTATAACATAGAGTAGGACCGATAAAAAAAATTGATTAATTTGAGATATGAAATTTAACATGTGGCCAATTCAGGTCATTCTTTAATTATCCAATGGTTGAAATTACCATATCTTTCTTTACATGATACAGATGAGGTGGACTAGCAATGCAAGTTTATGAGTCCGCCATGAGCCCGAATAGGGCTTGGTTGAGATATTCTAGCCCAGAGGACAGGTTAGGGTTGAAAATTTCTGGCCCTAACTTAGGGTGATAATTCAGAGAGATGAATCAGTTGAAATTGTAATTTTGGCTTTATATATATATATATATATATATAATGGACGGAATTTATCTCCGTTAACTCATCAGCGCAAATGTCGATCAAAGGGCTTACTTCTAGTAACAAGAGGTGATCCGGAATCCATCCCTTCCCCATATATAATTAAGGGGGAAAAAGACAGTTATCTCCCTTGTAACTTATTTTAATGATAGTAGATTGAACACCCAAGTTTTAAGAAAAAACAAACGGTCCCAATTTTTAATGGTGTTAAAGTTATATTTTTTTAGACAACTCTACCTATGAGGCCACCTTCTTCCTCTGTCTCTGTTATCCCTTTTCCTCTCCCTCTCTCTCTCTATCTCTCTCTCTCTCTCTCTCAATCCATCTTGAACGGAATGATTCCATATGAATTGTGTGCTTTGTTTCCGGAATCATTCAACAAGATATCTTAGTATGTAACTTCACTGAAGTTATATTTTCCATTGTGCTTTTCTTCTGTTGTTTGTGTTTTTATTTTTCAATTTAAATCTTGATTCAAAAGGGTGATTTCCATTGCTGAAGCTTGAAGAACATTACGAGTGCCCATACGATCTAGGGTTTTCCTCTTCTTTTTTTTTTGTGTAATATCATAAATAGCTATTGTTAGCATTGTCTTGCCTATTCTGACCATACCATTAGTACGCAAGTCCAACTGAAAATTTAGCGCATTTAGCATTTCACGAATACGCTCATAGCCGGAGTCCAACCCAACTGGATTGGGTATTGTCTCGTCATCTTTTCTTGATAGCTCTACAACATTTTTAGAGACCTCGACAACGAATTTCTTTACAAAGGCCGGCTCAACCGTCTTCTTCTCAATTACATCACCGAACACTTGTTGAACTTTTTGTTGGGTTGGTGTCTTGTATTCTGTGGGATCCACACAATTATAAGGGTAGTATTTGTATTAGGGTATGAGTCTATTACATGTATGTGGTTAAATTTATAATTGTGGTGGGATTAGGGTTTCTAGGTTTTCCTATAAATTGTCTCTGTGTGGGAAAACCTAGGTAAGGCTACAAGGGCTGTAGAGGATTCTCCTCTGACAGGTGGATAAGCTGGAACTTGTAAAGGGTGACGGATGAGATAGGCTTGTCGGGTAGAGAATTTTGTAGACTGTTCTTGGGAATAGAAGAAAGTCACTCTTTTCTCTGGTGGATGTAGGCATCCCACGATGGGGTGCTGAACCACGTTAATTCTTCGTGTGCTTCTTGTTTGTTTGCGTTCTCCCGATCCTAACAAGTGGTATCAAAGCTAGGGTTCTTTGAAGAACGAAGGAGGTACGCAGTATGAAGAAGAAGAAGAAGAAGAAGAAAGAAAAAAAAAGACTGAATCTGTGAGAAGGGTTTCCACGGGAAACCCTAGTACAATGATGCTTAGGGTTTGTAGATAAAGGTTCAAACCTTTGTGTGTTTTAAACCCATTCTTTTTGCCTTGTATTTAATCTTTTAAATAGGACAAAAACGGATTAGGGTTAGGGTTTAGCATCATAAGAAGAAAAAAAAAAGAGTAGCAGTTTTTCTGGGCGTAGGTGATTTGCACAGCCGTGATCAAGCAGACAATCGGGAGTTCATCCGTGGTCCGATTGGGCTGATTTTTGGACAGCAGGTAGAGGACACATAGTTCGTCAATCTGTACGGTCAGATTTTTTATTGGAGTTTTCTAAGTCAAGTTATTCGCTTCTTACAGAAGCCTCTATTTCTTTGGGTGAAATTTCTGCATCTCTTTGTTTCTTCAAATAGTAGTTTTGTTCCGACAAAAAGAGATGGCGAAGGTGAATCTCCATCTAGTAAGATTTCCTGGTATGGAAATAAATTTGGGGAAGATGTTATCACATGTGGCATTCTCGCTTGTGATAGGATCGCTTGTGGTGTTGGATCCTTGTAGAGAGGATGGTCAGAGACGGCTGGGAGATCGTGTTCAGATTGATGGGACAATGGTAGCTGTTCGAGGATCTGGTCGGATCGAGTGTTGGATCTGATGGTGGGATTGAATCCCGGTACGATGCACATAATGGCCAGTTTATGTTGCACCGTGGGGTAAAGGAGTACTGACGGGTTGGGACAAGAAGTCGGATCTCTAGGTCTGCATTGGAGGTGCAGAGGTGAGAGACTTGGGTTCCATGTGCAATTGGAGTTGCAGAGGGCTGGGATGAGGAGTCGGTTCTCAAGGTCTGTATTGGAGGTGCAGTGGTGAGAGACTCGGGTTCCAGATGCAACTGGAGTTGCAGGAGGACTGTGAGTGGCGGTGATCTTTCCGGTGATGCTGCAGCTGTGGGAGAGATGGAGTCACTTCACATCGTGCGGCGGTGAGTCAGACGGGACACCCAGACGGGGTGTGGGCTATGCTGGTTTGGGTGTAGCGTTTTGGCAGAGACGGATTTACAGAATCAACATCAACGGGTTTTCTTCAAGGTGGTTTGCAGAATCCAAGCCAAGTGGAGATTTGTTGGGTTGGTGTCTTGTATTCTGTGGGATCCACACAATTATAAGTGTAGTATTTGTATTAGGGTATGAGTCTATTACATGTATGGGGTTAAATTTATAATTGTGGTGGGATTAGGGTTTCTAGGTTTCCCTATAAATTGTCTCTGTGTGGGAAAACCTAGGTAAGGCTACAAGGGCTGTAGAGGATTCTCCTCTGACAGTGGATAGCTGGAACGCTGTAAGGCTGACAGATGAGATATGTCTGTCAGGTAGAGAATTTTGTAGACTATTCTTGGGAATAGAAGAAAGTCACTCTTTTCTCTGGTGGATGTAGGCATCCCACGATGGGGTGCTGAACCACGTTAATTCTTCGTGTGCTTCTTGTTTGTTTGTGTTCTCCCAATCCTAACAAGTGGTATCAAAGCTAGGGTTCTTTGAAGAACGAAGGAGATACGGAGTATGAAGAAGAAGAAGAAGAAGAAAAAAAAAAGGACTGAATCCGTGAGAAGGGTTTCCACGGGAAACCCTAGTACAATGATGCTTAGGGTTTGTAGATAAAGGTCCAAACCTTTGTGTGTTTTAAACCCATTCTTTTTGCCTTGTATTTAATCTTTTAAATAGGACAAAAACGGATTAGGGTTAGGGTTTAGCATCATAAGAAGAAGAAAAAAAAGAGTAGCAGTTTTTCTGGGCGTAGGTGATTTGCACAGCCGTGATCAAGCAGACAATCGGGAGTTCATCCGTGGTCCGATTGGGCTGATTTTTGGACAGCAGGTAGAGGACACATAGTTCGTCAATCTGTACGGTCAGATTTTTTATTGGAGTTTTCTAAGTCAAGTTATTCGCTTCGTACAGAAGCCTCTATTTCTTTGGGTGAAATTTCTGCATCTCTTTGTTTCTTCAAATAGTAGTTTTGTGCCGACAAGAAGAGATGGCGAAGGTGAATCTCCATCTAGTAAGATTTCCTGGTATGGAAATAAATTTGGGGAAGATGTTATCACATGTGGCATTCTCGCTTGTGATAGGATCGCTTGTGGTGTTGGATCCTTGTAGAGAGGATGGTCAGAGACGGCTGGGAGATCGTGTTCAGATTGATGGGACAATGGTAGCTGTTCGAGGATCTGGTCGGATCGAGTGTTGGATCTGATGGTGGGATTGAATCCCGATACGATGCACATAATGGCCAGTTTATGTTGCACCGTGGGGTAAAGGAGTACTGACGGGTTGGGATAAGAAGTCGGATCTCTAGGTCTGCATTGGAGGTGCAGAGGTGAGAGACTTGGGTTCCATGTGCAATTGGAGTTGCAGAGGGTCGGGATGAGGAGTCGGTTCTCAAGGTCCGTATTGGAGGTGCGGTGGTGAGAGACTCGGGTTCCGGATGCAATTGGAGTTCGAGGAGGACCGTGAGTGGCGGTGATCTTTCCGTGATCTTTGCGGTTGTGGGAGAGATGGAGTCACTTCACATCGTGCGCGGTGAGTCTGACGGGACACCCGGACGGGGTGTGGGCTATCTCGGTTTGGGTGTAGCGTTTTGGCAGAGACGGATTTACAGAATCAACATCAACGGGTTTTCTTCAAGGTGGTTTGCAGAATCCAAGCCAAGTGGAGATTTGTTGGGTTGGTGTCTTGTATTCTGTGGGATCCACACAATTATAAGTGTAGTATTTGTATTAGGGTATGAGTTTATTACATGTATGGGGTTAAATTTATAATTGTGGTGGGATTAGGGTTTCTAGGTTTCCCTATAAATTGTCTCTGTGTGGGAAAACCTAGGTAAGGCTACAAGGGTCGTAGAGGATTCTCCTCGACGGTGGATAGTCTGGAACATTTGTAAGGTCGACGGATGAGATAGGCCTGTCAGGTAGAGAATTTTGTAGACTGTTCTTGGGAATTGAAGAAAGTCACTCTTTTCTCTGGTGGATGTAGGCATCCAACGATGGGGTGCTGAACCACGTTAATTCTTCGTGTGCTTCTTGTTTGTTTGTGTTCTCCCGATCCTAACACTTTTGTGATAACAGTTTTGCACAACTTCTCATTCTCCATCTCCTCGTTGAAATGCTCCCACAACTTCACTGTCTCACCTCTCTTCTTCTTGAGTTGTCAACATTTCCGTCTTACCTTTTTGGTACCATTTCTTGTTTCCTTTTTTTTCTGTTGAAACCTAGATGAAATCCATGTTGGGTTTGATATCTTATATTCTGTGAGATCTACATGATTATTGAGTTTGTATTTGTATTAGGGTTTGAGTCTATTATATATACATAGATAAATTTGTAATTGTGGGGGATTAGGATTTCTAGGTTTGCCTATATATAGAGTCTGTGTGAAAAAACCTATGTAAGGCTAGAAGGCTGACAGATGAGATAAACCTGTCAGGTAAAGTTATTCTTGAAATTGAAGGAAGTCACTCTTTTATCTGGTAGACATAGACATCCCACTATTGGATGCTAAACCACTTTAAACCTTCTTGTTGGCGTTTCCATTCCTAACAAGTGATATCAGAGCTAAAGTTCGATAAATTGATCATACATCTGTTAGAAGGAATGAGGTACACGATACAAAAAAGAAGAAGAAAAAAAAATGAGTATTTTTTTATGTTTTTCTTTTTTTCAGATATTCCTTTGGAAAAATCAAAAAATTAGGGGAAAAAAAATTTGATCATCCTTTCCTTACAAGAAGAGTTTTATCAGCTTTTGACAAAAGTTATCAGTGCATTGAAAAAAAAAAAGAGGATGATCGCAAAAAATAAATAAATAAATAATCATCATAACGATCAAGGAAAAAAAAAAAAAAAAAAAGGTTTGGCGATGGTGTTTGAGGATCTGAGTTCGGCAGCGCGTGTACACATAGGTGTTGGGTTATCCGATGGTGGTGTTCACGATGGGGAGGCTGAGGATCTACGGTCTCCATTGATTTGGATCCGTAGTGCCTTACAGCGATGTGGTAATGGTTCGGTTTTAACACATGAATGTGTGTTAATGTTATGGTCTGTGAGAACTTCATCACATGTTGCAGCGAGGCGTTCTCCGTTATCACATGTGGCGACCCGTGGAGATGCATGCTGCTGATATGTTTCAAGTGAAGGGGGTGATAAAAGGGGCGTCGACATTATCGTACAAACGGTATGGACAGGTTGAGGCCCAGTCCACAGCGGCCGGAAGAACAGTTACTGTAGAGTCACAAAGGGGGATTCACATTGTCTCCTCCCAGGGAGGATGCGGCAGTCTTATCCGGATGACTAACACGTGGTTTTTGAGTGGTTTTTGAGTGAATCCGAGACTCCAGTCCTAGTTGATACCCTTGTCCGCTCAGACGTGGGTCTTGGATTCATCGAGAACTATGTGTTAGTCATCTAGGTAAAGCTGTCACTGCCCTTTCAAAACCACTGTGAAAAAATAAGATGCAGATCCCACAAAAAGGTCAGAGATCTGCAAAGGAGAGGGTTTTGCTGATCAAGGGCTCAATGCCAAGTATGGTAGTAAATCAGGCTGCAGATCTTGACGGTTTCCTCGAATTTCCATTAGAGGAAACTAGGGCGACACACCCTGTTGTTGGAAGGGATGGCGACAAGGCTACGGGTGCACGTGAGGGCCTCATGGAAATCGATGCTGGACAGGGAGCGTGTTCAGTGATTTGCCATTGGGTGAGGCCGCTTGGTGCTCCATTGTTGGCAGAGCTGTTGTCACAAGAAGGTGTAGCGGCGTTTGGTCGTCTGAACCAGGTGTTGTCGACGGTTAGGGAGGCAGAGGCTACAAACGCATATGCTGTGGAGGATCTTCAGGTGCACCCATCCATGGTTGCGATCACAGGAGTAGCGGATCAGCGAATGAAGAAAGAGGAAGTGTCCCAGGTGATAAAAGGGACCTCTGCCATTATCGCATATGCTGGGTTTGATGCGGATTGGTGCTTGCTGAGGTGGGGAACCTCCAAGGAGGTTGATGGACTGGACTCACTGAGTGTCGGGGGTAACTTATCGACGGGAGTCAGGTCGTTGGTGATTACATTACTAATGTCATTGGCTATGAACAGTGCAGGTGTGCCATCTGCAGATGTTAGTTTTTCTCATGGGAGAATGGACGTCCATGATGTTGGTGTGCAGGAAGGACATGGGTTCATCGTTCCACCTCAGATTCTGAACGTCAAAGTGGCAAGGTCAGTTGTTGGGAATGTCATTCTAAATCCCAATACAAAGTATGGGTTTCGGTTGGATTCACAAAGAACAAAGGCCTGGGTATAGAAATCCTCTCCCGTTTGAGATTTGGCAGGAGAGTTGGCGGTTCGGATGGATGGCCGATACCTAGCTCTCGGGTGAATCAGAGCCCTCCATCTGAGCCGACACCCGAGACGACAAGCTGAGCTGACAGAGATGTCGACTCGGATTCACTCGAGAGCCAGGTGTCGGCCGTCCATCCGGGCCGCCAACTCTCCTACCAAATCTCAAGAGGGAGAGGATGTGGATCCAAGGCCTGGTCTGGTTTGGTGGCAGGATTGGGAAATTGCTGGGTTTTTCTAATGAAACCAGGGTTAGTATATATGAAGGTGCAAGTGCAAACATAGTGTTAGCTCCGATGGAAAGAGTTGGAGGTCATGGAGATGATCGAGGTCTTGCAAATCAGGTTTTGCCGGTGAAGAATGTGTTATTGCATGTTGCAGTTTGGAGAGAGTCAGCCATGAGCATGCAGGGAGTAAATTTAGTGGTGAGGGAGAATGGGACTCTACCATTGTCATCACATGTGGGAGTAGGGTTCTCCAAGGGTTCTGCCAATCGGGATTTGCTCAGGGAAATTCAGAGCGGGTTATCAGAGGTTGATGCTATTGGAGTTGTAGCACTGGAAGAAGGATTTTTCGGGTTTGGAAATAGTGAACTTATTGGTCGGATCGGGTTTTGGATATAACAGCGGATTTGAATCCCAACACAGTGAGCATCATGACTAGTTATTCAATCTTGTAAAATTGGAATTTTATTCAATCTTGAATAAAGTTATTCTGATTTAAGTACCCCAAATATAATTTTTGAAACGTTAAGTACCTTTAAAGTTTATTGAAACATTAGGTACCCATGGTGTCACTTACCCATTAATAAATTGTTTATGGATATTATATATAAACCACTCATAGCCCAATTAATCCCAAAACTAGAAAATCATATCATTTAATGAAGGGATAGTTCAATTCCAATTCCTTAATATAGGGATGTTAACAGATTGAATTTAAATCAAATACACTACAATTCGAATCCTTTTACCAAGGAAATTTAAACTTTATCTTCTGCATTCAACTTCCACAGCTCCACATTCTTTGATATATTAACAATAATAGTATCCCTGCAAATAAATAGACAGATAGCATTCATTGTGCATATTGTGTATGACTTCCACTTTTTCGAGATATGAACCACTTGAGAGCTACCAATTTTTTTTATTTTTTTATTTTTTTTATGTGAATAGCAAACAAATGGCATAATGTCATCAATTTGGACCGTCCAAATTTTTTTGCTGGGTCAACAATCATTTTAGATGGTTTAATTTCGTAAAACGTTCTAAGGGTAATGGATCAATTTTACAATCAAAATTTTTTAATTTTTATGAAAACCTTATAGATAAGTTGAGTTTTTAAAATTTAATAATGTATCTCTAACTTCAACACGTGATTAAATAATAACACATATGTATTGATAAATTTGAGAATAATTGCCGAGTGTCAGGAAAATGACATTGTTTCATCAGAATAACAAAACAAGTAATTCTAATATTAAGTTGTAACTGACGATTGCAACATTACATTTTAAATATTAGAAACTTACATGTTTTTCATAGAATCGAGAAACTAACAAAACGAAAACATAGAACGATAAATGATACCATATGAACAATCTCTAAAAATCCAATTGTGCATTGGGATTTCTACAGTTCTCTTCTGTTTCCAGTGACTTCTCTATTGTTGCAAGATCAAAGTTAACTTCACTACTTCCGCAAGGTCGAAGAGTATTTGAATAATTAGTAAAACACAAATGCGTTGCACATCCACCAAGACCATGGCGAGAGATCTCTTCAGCTTTAACGGAGTGTTTAAGTCTCCCATAACTTAGAGTTGGTCTATAACAATAAATCCATTGTTGAGTAGCAAATATAAGACAGTCCCCGTTGATGATTGTGAATCCACAAACAACCGGCTCTGGTTCTCTCAACCCCATGGCTCGAACTCTAGTATTCAAAACCAATATCCACAACCCCACATCATAATCATTCAATACCCAAGCCATGAAGACTGACTTCCTCAACCTGACCAAACAAATAGATGATTGCGATGACAGTGATGATGGCTTCCCCCATTTGAAGATCCTCATAACACAAGACTGGTCATGAGAATTTCTCATTGCTTCCTTAGGCAAATTGATGCGCCATGATTTTACTTTATCAGTATCACAAGCAACAATGTATGGCTTATAATCAGGGCTTGCCTTGGTCAAGTAAGGGAACGTGTCGGAGATAAAATGTATTGCACCTCTGCAATACACTGGCATATCGTAGATGATGTTTCTAGCACCTGTATTCAACTTTGCCATCTCCTTCCATTCCTCACCTTTGATGTACATATAAAAAATACTATATGGTAACCAATCTTCTGCTGACTTCACCATGATCACTCCATAGTTGTCGGGGAATTCGGTGGCGCCATTGTTGGACACTATGTGAACACCGAATGTAGATTGGTCATTATTAATGTTTGTCATGAGCTTTGGAATGGAGCATATTTTTTGGGTTGCAGGGTTGCATAGAAACAATCCCATGTCTTCCTCATTTGTCTTCTTCAATACAAGAAGGCCGTTGCAGGATCCCAGGATCTTATTGGTTGTATTGTATAGGAAATCAAGAGAGCTATGAGGAACCCCGTAGTCATCAAAATTCTTCTTGTCTTCATTGCTGGACAACGTGTGTAATTCAACCTTACCCCCACGTTGATCTTGTTGGATGAAGAAACCAAGGTCGTCTCGGTACAATAATTGCTGAGAGTGATTTTTCAGAAAGAAATTTTCAGAAGGAAAATTTGAACATGTCTTAGAAAGAGATGTGAGTCGAAGAATAGACTTCGCGGACATCCTTGAAAGTACTTCAAGGAGCAATCCTTCAGTATCCATATTTTCTGTGAGAGAAAAAATAGAAAAATATCAATGATAATTCTTGGAGATACAATGGAAAAAGAGACTTTAAATCTTAGAGATCTCCGGTTCGAACAGGAGAAGTACGCCATGTTAATGTGCCTTGGATGATCCACATCTCCGGATCAGGCGCTGATGAGCACATTGAACTATCCATGTGGCTGAGAGCCCTCACAGCCCAGGCACAACGACGCAATTATCAAGGGCGCGCTCTACCACTGAGCTAATAGCCCGTCGTGCAAGCTTCCCACTGGGGGCCCACTATATCAAAAGCTAGAGAAAACCCATCCCTCTCTTTCCTTTTTGTACCCCCATGTCGCCACATGGGAGGGACATGCTAACCACACTGAATTAATGCATTCTTATATAATGCGACAAGCTAATTTTCAAAATCTACTTTTGCATGCAAGCAACAATGGTTTTCACCCGTTAAGAGGATGAATTCCTGTCTCTATTTGGAGACAAGTATGTACAGGCAAGAATGGAATTTGAGCAGATGCATTTTCCATTGTAAGGTCACCTAAGTGATTTTCCAGGCGTTGATAAACCGGTGATTGCAGGAAACATCACCCTGTCACCTGAAGACACACAAGGAGTATGGTTAGATTCATCCTTTCTCTAAATTCCCTGGTTTCTAATTCTCAAACTTCTGCTTTCTTCTTATTTTGTCTCTCTCTCTCTCTCTACCTTTCCATGCAAGCAACATTAATGTTTTTTTGAACTCCTTTACCAAAAACAGGAACAATGACTCTCTCCTCTCTCTCTCTCTCTCTCTCTCTCTCTCTCTCTCTCTCTACATAATAACTGTAGCTTACGATTGAAGGAAGAAATCGGTGAATTCTATCATCCAATCGAAGATAACAGAATATACAGAGTCATGAGTATAATAGAAGAACAACAGCTTTAAAGATGGACAGGCTTAATTAAAACAGAAAAACACAAGTAGTGATGATAACATAACAATTGGAATGGTAGAATACCAAATTAATATTTCGAATCCGAGGACGAGAAGTATTACTCATTCTCTCCTTGTAAATTAATATTATAATATTGACAGAAACTAACTTCTAATTAAGCAGACATTGAAATAGCTAGAGGAAACGAGCGAAGAACCCATACCTGTGATAGATACGTGATACGTTCTTCTTGTTGATTCAAAACAATCTACTTCTAGTCCCACGATTTCTTTCTATGAATCCTCTTGTCTAATCTCTAAAAGTTGCTGTCCGAGAGAGAGAGAGAGAGAGAGAGAGAGAGAGAGAGAGAGGATAGAAGTAGAGAAGTTTAGAATAAAGTGATGCTTTTATAGGGTTGATAATTCAAAGAAATCGAGTTCAACCTCCCCATGCAAGCAACATTAATGGTTTTTTTAACTCCTTTACCAAAAACAGAAACAATGGCTCTCTCTCTCTCTCTCTCTCTACATAATAACTGTAGGTTACGATTAAAGGAAGAAATCGGTGAATTCTATCATCTAATCGAAGATAATAGAGTCATGAGTATAATAGAAGAACAACAGCTTTAAAGATGGACAGGCTTCATTAAAACAGAAAAACACAAGTAGTGATGATAACATAACAATAATGGAATGGTAGAATACCAAATTAATATTTCGAATCCAAGGACAAGAAGTATTTACTCATTCTCTCCTTGTAAATTAATATTATAATATTAATAGAAACTAACTTTTAATTAAGCAGACATTGAAATAGCTAGAAGAAACGAGCGAAGAACCCATACCTGTGATAGATACGTGATACGTTCTTCTTGTTGATTCAAAACAATCTACTTCTAGTCCCACGATTTCTTTCTATGAATCCTCTTGTCTAATCTCTAAAAGTTGCTGTCCAAGAGAGAGAGAGAATAGAAGTAGAGAAGTTTAGAATAAAGTGATGCTTTTATAGGGTTGATAATTCAAAGAAATCGAGTTCTACCTCCCCATGCAAGCAACATTAATGGTTTTTTTAACTCCTTTACCAAAAACAGAAACAATGGCTCTCTCTCTCTCTCTCTCTCTCTCTACATAATAACTGTAGGTTACGATTAAAGGAAGAAATCGGTGAATTCTATCATCTAATCGAAGATAATAGAATATACAGAGTCATGAGTATAATAGAAGAACAACAGCTTTAAAGATGGACAGGCTTCATTAAAACAGAAAAACACAAGTAGTGATGATAACATAACAATAATGGAATGGTAGAATACCAAATTAATATTTCGAATCCAAGGACAAGAAGTATTACTCATTCTCTCCTTGTAAATTAATATTATAATATTAATAGAAACTAACTTTTAATTAAGCAGACATTGAAATAGCTAGAAGAAACGAGCGAAGAACCCATACCTGTGATAGATACGTGATACGTTCTTCTTGTTGCTTCAAAACAATCTACTTCTAGTCCCACGATTTCTTTCTATGAATCCTCTTGTCTAATCTCTAAAAGTTGCTGTCCGAGAGAGAGAGAGAGAGAGAGAGAGAGAGGATAGAAGTAGAGAAGTTTAGAATAAAGTGATGCTTTTATAGGGTTGATAATTCAAAGAAATCGAGTTCTACCTCCCCATGCAAGCAACATTAATGGTTTTTTTAACTCCTTTACCAAAAACTGAAACAGTGGCTCTCTCTCTCTCTCTCTCTCTCTCTCTCTACATAATAACTGTAGCTTACGATTAAAGGAAGAAATCGGTGAATTCTATCATCCAATCGAAGCTAACAAAATTTACAGAGGCATAAGTATAATAGAAGAACGACAGCTTTAAAGATGGACATGCTTAATTAAAACAGGAAAACACAAGTAGTGATGATAACATAACAATAATGGAATGGTAGAATACCAAATTAATATTTCGAATCCGAGGACGAGAAGTATTACTCATTCTCTCCTTGAAAATTAATATTATAATATTGACAGAAATTAACTGTAAATTAAGCAGACATTGAAATAGCTGGAAGAAACGAGCGAAGAACCCATAACTGTGATAGATACGTGATACGTTCTTCTTGTTGACAATCTACTTCTAGTCCCACGATTTCTTTCTATGAATCCTGATCTCTAAAAGTTGTTGTCCCAGAGAGAGATAGAGAAGTGGAGAAGTTTATGTAAAATCATTTTTAATTTCTATTATGGGCAACATTACATTTCCTTACCTATTTAGACTGATGGGAATCCAATCAAAGATATTTTATTATCCCCTTATCAAATATAATTCAAATCTATTCTATTATGGATGGGAATCCAATCAAAGATAGATTTGATTATCCATTTACCAAATATAATTCAAATCTATCCTATTATGGATGGGAATCCAATCAAGGATAGATTTGATTATCCATTTACCAAATATAATTCAAATCTATCCTATTATGGGTTTGGGATAGATTTGAATTCCAAAAGATTATAAATATGGATCAGGGGTCCCTATAGTCTCTCATCAAGTGTGCATAATCAAGAGGTCCCATACCTAAGGGGGAGGAGACTGTAGAAGATCTCTGCAGGAATCAGGTGTCAAGCAAATGTCGGAAAACAATCTTCTACGAAAAGGTATGTTCAATTTATTTTAATTAATTGTGTTTTAACTCAACTGTATTTTACATTCCATATGGGATTGATTATGAATGAAGTTTCTTTGGAAATGTAATGTAATCCTACAGTGGTATCAAAGCCATCCCACATAGATTAAAATCATTGAGTATTGAAACATGAAGATTATTTTTTTAATTTCCATCTGAATTTTTGGAAAAACAAGAGAGATTTTTAAAATCAAATATTTTTTTTTACCGGCAAAATAACATGAAATTTTTATCATTGTAAAGATCTTCTTGAGACGGTCACGGCGATATAAAAATCGCCGTCACCGGACGTCGGACGCGCCGTCACCGGATGTCGGACGCGCTGTCACGCGCCGGCCAAAGAGGCGAGTGAGATCCACTCGCCAGATCTAAAAAAAAAAAAACGGGTTGAACCGAGACTGACCCGGTCTCTGAACCTCTATCCAGGTTACCCGGGTCGGACTCGGATAAACCGAACCGAACCGGGACCGTTTTTTGGCCCGGGACGTCTGAACTGACCCGGATTTGGACCCAACCCAAACAAGGTCGGCTAACCCGACCTGATATTTGAGTCCGGTTACCTTTTGATCGGGTTGAACCGAGACTGACCCGGTCTCTGAACCTCTATCCAAGTTACCCGGGTCGGACTCGGATAAACCGAACCGAACCGGGACCATTTTTTGGCCCGGGATTTTAACCCGAGCCGGGGACGTCTGAACCTACCTGGATTTGGACCGACCCAAATAGGGTCGGCTAACCCGACCCGATATTTGAGTCCGATTACCGTTTGATCGGGTTAGAACCGGAACCGTTTTGACCCGGGCTTTTAACCCGAACCGACCCGGCTTTGAACCCGAACCAACCGGGTCGGCTAACCCGGCACGATATTTAACCTGGTAACCTTTAAATCGGGTCAGAACCGAACTGGAGCCTTTTCGACCCGCGTTTTAAATCCGAACCGAGAACACTTGACCCGACCCGAAAACAAATCTATTCTGACCCAGATTTTGACCCGACCCGAATTGGAATCGGGTCTTATTGGCCCGGATTTTGACCCGGACCGACGAACCCGGTTCGGCTCGAACAGACTCAAACTTAATCGGTCCGGACCGGGTTTGTTTTAACCGACCAGAAAACGGTTCAAACTTAAGGCCTGTTTGGATCACAGGCAGTGTGATCCCACGCGCCAACTTTAATCGGCGCGTGAGGGCGCGTTTTAGGTCCGTTTGACCTGAAATTTTCACCGTTGATTGTATTTTTTGATTATCTTCATTATGGTATATCTGTAGTATCATTTGTGGATAAAAGCTATAATATTTGGATAAAAGCTAGTTTTTGAAGCATTTTCTAAGGTTTTTGTAATTTTTAAATGATCAAATGATTACCAGATGAGTTATGTGCATGTTTATATTGGTTGGTTGAGACATAATTCCTCGTTTTCAACATTTAAATCATTTTCTATATGACTACACATCCGAATTTACGGATATAATTGTGTAATAGTGTAAAACCCACCAAAGTGGCACACCTACTGCATGGTTATATCTGCAAATTCAAGAATTTTATATTTTATACAAAAGTAGTCAAGCATTGATAATGCACACCCAAAGGTGGCATTGTCCAGTTATGTTAGTAACATGCACTCACTGATTAAGGATGATCGGCTAAGGGATTTTTCATTCACCCAAAGGTGATGAAATTTTCTGAAGTCATCATTCCTTGACGGTTTTGCCTAGATATCTAAGAGGACCAGTGCATGCTTATCCCAAAGGATAAATGTGTAGTATGGTTGACTCTTAAGAAAAGAAATTATTTTAAGGATGATCGGCTAAGGGATTTTTCATTCACCCAAATGTGATGAAATTTTCTGAAGTCATCATTCCTTGGCGGTTTTGCCTGGATATCTAAGAGGATCAGTGCATGCTTATCCCAAAGGATAAATGTGTAGTACGGTTGACTCTTAAGAAAATAAATTATTTTAAGGATGTTCGGCTGAGGATTTTTCAATCACCCAATGGTGATGAAATTTTGTCGAAGGCATCATTCCTTGGCGGTTCAGCCTGGATATCTAAGAGGACCAGTGCATACTTATCCCAAAGGATAAATATGTAGTACGGTTGACTCTTAGGAAAGGAAAATTTGCTTCACAACCATTCTGCTTCACCTCATATTTATTTAATTCTGCTATTGGATATATTACGTGCATACTTGTTTTAAATGTAAACTCATATAGTAATTTTCAGCTCAGGATGTCGATAACTGCAAATGTATTAGCCTCCTTACCTGTGTTGACTGGTTCTAATTACCATAAATGGTATGAGGCAGTGGAAACCCAACTCAACATGTTAGATATGGACTTAGCTCTCAGAGAAGAGAAACATGCTCCAATCACTCTTGAGAGCTCTCCTGCTCATATATTGAAAATAGAGATGTGGGAAGCTTCAAATAGAAAATCTCTAATCCTGATGAAAAATTCTGTTTTTGAATATCTTCGTGGTAGTCTCCAGATGAAAGATACTGCAAAAGAATACATGACGGAGATACAGACAAAATTTAATGTGACAAATAAAAGTCTAAAAATTAGTCTGATGGCAACTCTAACTGGATCAAGATTTGATTCAAATGGCAGTATTCGAGAATACATACTCGGATTGGTTGCAAAAAGGGAAAAACTAAAGGGGCTGGGAACCTCTTTGGATGATGATTTTCTAGTTTATCTTGCCCTGACTTCTCTCCCAAATGAATATAGTCAGGTTCATGTATCCTACAATACTCAGAAAGACAATTGGAGTCTGGACGATTTGATTTTCTTTTGCTCTCAAGAAGAGGATAGATTGAAAAAGAAGAAACCAGAGAGTGCAAATTTGGTTCAGCACAAAACTTTTCCTAAAAAGGGTAGGGGAGTTGGAGGTGTAGGACCTCAAAAGAAGAAAAAGTTTTCCAAGAAGGAAAATGGAAAACCCTATGATAAATCATATACCTTGAAAAGAAATGATGACAAGAAAGACAAGAATGGCGTGGAGTGCTTCTGGTGTAAAAAGAAGGGACACATGAAGAAAGACTGTCGAGGCAGACAGGCCTGGTTGAATAAGCAGAAAAAATCTGGTACTCATCTATCTCTAGTATGTTTTGAGTCTTTTCTAATTGATGCTCCTATAGATTCGTAGTGGGTTGACTCTGGGTCATCCATTCATGTCACCCATTCCTTGCAGGGATTTCTAAGCCGCAGAGCACCAAGCAGGGATGAGGTTAATGTGTTCGTAGGGAACGGTGTGAAAGTTACAGTGGAGGCCATTGGAGTAGTTAGACTGTTTCTGACTTCAGAAATTTTTATAGATTTGGAAGACACGGTATATGTTCCCTCAATAAAGAAGAATCTGATTTCTGTATCAAGACTAGTAAATAATGGATACAGTTTAAGTTTTAATAAGAATGGTTTTGATTTATGTCTGAATTCTTCTGTAGTTGGAAATGGAAGGGTAATGAATGGTTTATATCAATTGAATTTAGCACCTTCTATTGTTTTGAATGTGTCTTCTAAACGTCCTATGCTAGATGAGTCTTCCTCTACTCTTTGGCACAGGCGGTTAGGTCATATTTCAGTGGAGCGTATGAAAAAACTTATCATTGATGGAATTCTGAAACCTTTACAATTTGATGATATGCCTGTCTGTGTGGACTGTATCAAAGGAAAAATGACTAGAAACAGGAAGAAGAAGTCGGTTCGCAGCAATGACTTGTTGGAACTGATTCATACTGACATCAGCGGTCCTTTTCCCTCTTCTTCCATTGGAGGTCATCGATATTTTATTACATTTATTGATGATTATTCAAGATATGGTTATGTCTACCTGTTGGCTGACAAATCAAGTTCACTGGATGTTTTTAAAATCTACAAAATGGAAGTGGAGAATTTTTTGTCAAAAAGGATAAAAGTTGTCAGATCAGATCAAGGAGGTGAATATTATGGTAAGCCAGGTGATTCTACTCAACACCTTGGTCCTTTTGCCAAGTTCTTACAAGAGCATGGCATTATTGCTCAATATTCCATGCTAAGAACCCCTCAACAAAATGGAGTTGCCGAAAGAAGGAATAGGACTCTAAAAGACATGATGAAAAATATGATTAGTAACTCAAATCTTCTAGATTTTCTGTGGGGGGAAGCTCTGAAAACTTCCACTTACATACTCAATAGGATGCCAAGTAAATCTGTTCCCAAAACACCTTTTGAGCTATGGACTGGTAGAAAACCAAGCTTGAATCATCTACATGTTTGGGGATGCAGAGCAGAAGCCAGATTATATAATCTTCATGAAAAAGTTATGGATCCAAGGACAGTCAATTGTCATTTTGTTGGCTATCCTACTAGATCCAAGGGATTTAGATTTTACTGTCCCAATTCTATCAATCGGATAGTTCTATCAATCGGATAGTTGAGACTGTTCATGCCAAGTTCATTGAAGACTCCTGTGAATTAGTAGAACCAAGAAGCTTGGATTTTGATGAGGTCCCTGTATTTCCTAATTCAATGATTCTCAGCCCTATTATGCCTACTGTTATGCATCCTTTGGTCCCACCAATGACAGAGCACCTTACGGGGATTGAGGTACTTGATCAACCTATGGCACCAGTGTTGATTACAGAACCTGAAGAGATGGTTAGGAGATCTACTAGACAACGCAAGAGTGCTATTTCTTCTGACTTCATTCTATACTTGACTGAAGAAGAATTTGACATTGGTCAAGCAATAGATCCCTTAAGTTTTAAGGATGCCATGAATAGTTCCAATGCACCGAAATGGTTGGAAGCTATGAAAGATGAATTGTCTTCCATAGCTAACACCGGTGTTTGGACTCTTATAGATCTACCTAATTCTTGTAAACCCATAAGCTCCAAATGGATTTTCAAGACTAAGTGTGACTCCAGGGGAAGAATTGAGTGCTACAAGGCCAGGCTAGTAGCTAAGGGATTCACACAGAGAGAGGGAGTTGACTTCAAGGAGACATTTTCTCCAGTCTCCTCGAAGGATTCCTTCAGAATTATTATGGCACTCGTGGCGCATTATGATCTAGAATTACATCAGATGGATGTCAAAATAGCATTTTTGAATGGAGACTTGATTGAGGAAGTTTACATGCGACAACCAGAAGGTTTTGAGGTACAAGGCAAGGAAGGAATGGTTTGTAAGCTCAACAAATCCATTTATAGTCTCAAACAAGCTTCTAGACAATGGTATCTAAAGTTCTACCAGATTATATCATCTTTTGGTTTTGTTGAGAGTGCTATTGATCAATGCATTTATCACAAAATTAGTGGGAGCAAGTTCATTTTTCTGGTGTTATATGTAGATGACACTTTGCTTGCCAGTAGTGATTTGGGTTTACTTGCAAAGACCAAGCAATTTCTGTCAGAGAACTTTGAAATGAAAGATATGGGTGAGGGCTCTTTTGTACTGGGTATTGAAATCAGTCGTGACAGAAGACGTAGACTATTGGGACTATCTCAAAGGGCTTATATTGATCGTATACTCAAGAGATTCAATATGTCAAACTGTTCAGCTGGTGAGGCACCCATCAGCAAGGGAGACAAGTTAAACAAGACCCAGTGCCCTCAGAATAAGATTGAAAGAAGGTCTATGACTGATAAGCCTTATGCATCTGCAGTAGGCAGCCTTATGTATGCACAGATCTGCACTCGCCCTGATATCGCTTTTACAGTAAGTGTTTTGGAACGTTTTCAGTCTAATGCAGGTTTGGCTTACTGGACAGCTGTGAAGAAAGTCTTGCGATATTTACAGAGGACAAAAGATTATATGCTTACCTATGACAGTAATGATACCCTTGAGATTGTGGGTTATTCTGATGCAGATTACAGCGGATGCCCTGATGACAGGAAATCTACTTCAAGATACATTTTTATGATGGCTGGATGAGCTATTTCTTGGAAGAGTGTGAAGCAAACAATTTTGGCATCTTCTACGATGGAGGCAGAAGTTGTAGCATTGTTCGAAGCCACGAAGCAGGCAATCTGGCTGAGAAATTTCATTTCTAGTCTGAAGACTATGGAAATCATCTCCAGACCATTATTAGTATATTGTGATAATCAGTCAGCTATATCTTTCTCTAAAAATAATCAGAGAACTGGTGCTTCAAAGCACATTGATATCAAGTATCTGTTAATAAAGGAAAAAGTTGATGATAACCACATCATTGTAGAAAATATTTCGACTGTAGATATGGTTGTTGATCCATTGACAAAAGCTCTACTAGTGGGAATCTTCAAGGATCATGTTTCTTGTATGGGCATAGTCGAATCTTTTGATCTAATTTTGTAAAATCATTGATACTTGATTGTATTATTTTGTCTGTGGTTTTATGGACATATTGATTAATACAATTGTTTCCTTTCATGATTTAGCATTTGCACTCTTGCTAGTATAAGTGAAAGCTTTATTCAATTTGTTAAGTCACACAAAAGATAAGCCAAGTCTCAAAAGGCAGTATTAAGCCAAGTCTCACAAAAGACAGTATTAAACCAAGTCTCAAAAGGTAGTATTAAGCCAAGTCTCACAAAAGGCAATATTAAGCCAAGTCTCACAAAATGCAGTATTAAGCCAAGTCTCAAAATGCAGTATTAAGTCAAGTCTCACAAAAGACAGTATTAAGCCAAGTCTCAAAAGACAGTATTAAGTCAAGTCTCACAAAATGCAATATTAAGCCAAGTCTCAAAAGACAGTATTAAGCCAAGTCTCACAAAAGACAGTATTAAGCCAGGACCCAAAAGGCAATATTAAGTCAGAACACAAAATGCAGTATTAAGCCAGGACCCAAAAGGCAGTATTAAGCCAAGTCACAAAAGGCAGTTAAGCCAAGTCACAAAAGGCAGTATTAAGCCAAGTTTCAGAGGCGGTAAGCCAATGTCAAAATTAACAAGGAGACTTATGTTTGTAATAACAGAAAGTTGTATGTTGTATAATTGAGGTGTATCTTTTGCTGTTGTTCAACATTAGTCTATTTGTTGGAAGATATGAGGTTTGGGATAATCCGATTTTTAATTAATGGTTTTCATGGCCACACCAGTTTTTAATAATCTTGTGGAATAATGTAGCCCAAGTGGGAGATTGTAAAATCATTTTTAATTTATATTATGAGCAACATTACATTTCCTTACCTATTTAGACTGGTGGGAATTCAATCAAGGATATTTGATTATCCCCTTACCAAATATAATTCAAATCTATTCTATTATGGATGGGAATCCAATCAAGGATAAATTTGTTTATCCATTTACCAAATATAATTCAAATCTATCCTATTATGGATGGGAATCCAATCAAGGATAGATTTGATTATCCATTTACCAAATATAATTCAAATCTATCCTATTATGGGTTTGGGATAGATTTGAATTCCAAAAGATTATAAATATGGATCAGGGGTCCCTATAGTCTCTCACCAAGTGTGCATAATCAAGAGGTCTCATACCTAAGGGGGAGGAGACTATAGAAGATCTCTGCAGGAATCAGGTGTCAAGCAAAGGTCGAAAAATAATCTTCTACGAAAAGGTATGTTCAATTTATTTTAATTAATTGTGTTTTAACTCAACTGTATTTTACATTCTATATGGGATTTATTATGAATGAAGTTTTTTTGAATTTGTAATGTAATCCTACAGTTTAGAGTGAAGTGATGCTTTTATAGGGGTGATAATTCAAAGAAATCAAGTTCTAATCCACTTGGGATTCCAGTGTCCTAATAGAGAGAGATATATGAATCAGTTGAAACTTGACACTTGTAATTTTCCATACGTAGAGTTGTCATAAACAATAATCGGGACTTTGATTCTTACTATAATATGGGTCCCACTTAGCAGGCCCCTCTTAAATTTTAGAAAAAAAAAATCCAATTTCCTTGAAAGTAGGAAATCGATCCTAGTTCCATTCTAATCATGATTCTTGCCTGTAGAACTATAACCGTATAGTTTGGTTGATGACGTGGCAGTCAACTTTGAGCATGGTAGGGACAGTTATGCTTTGTTAGAACTTACTTAGAACCTTCCTGTTTTGATTCTACTTTCTAATATTAGATTGTGTAGGTAGTAGATTTACCGTTGGATTCCTCCACTTTCTCTAAACGGTTACTTTTTTTACTTTTCTTTTCCCATCTGCGTTTACACAACAATATTATTGGTTTGACAATTGTTGAGCAATGGTTTCTTTAGGGACACCATTGGGAGATGATGATGTTATGGGTCTCACAAAATGTGATTGGCAGAATTCTCATAAAACAATTATATGCAGCAACTATATATATATATATATATATATATGAAGTGCCAGCTACGGAGCCAGCAATCCCAAGTTACCTGTTATGTCATTGAAACCGACATATCCTACAATCTACTATTAGGATGACCTTGGATCGACAAAAATCTAGCTAATGGTGTCTAACCATGACTAGGAACCAATTCGAATTTGGATCTTGACATATCGGTGGTTTTTAACTGTATGCATCTAGCCACGATGTTGGTGGGCTCATCATGAATTAGGTCGGGGTGGTTGGTGGTTTCGGGATCTTGTAGAAAATGCTTCTTTTATACCCGGGGTTTTGTTAGCAGAAAATAAGATAGAGTTAAATCAGGTCATTGACAAGGGATCAATAAGGTGCACTTAAGATAGTACACGTGGTGCAATTCTGGACCGTTAGACTGATCTTGAAGATAGAGTAATAGAGGGTCGGGTAACACGTGGCGATCATCTAGAGGGGTATTTATTTCGTTCGGTATGGTTAGTTCTCGCCTACTATGTTTGACTGTTTTAAAAATGAAGTCATTCAACCCCTTTGGGGTGCATTAATGGGGACAAGGCAAGTTCGAAGGAAGGAAGTGGGTAATTAATGCACAGTCATTAATGCTCATTAATACCGACAACAACCATAAATGGATTGCGGATGAATGTGACTAGTTTTTCAACCAAAGAAAAGGTAAATCATTACGAAAGACATCAAATCTGCTTGGAGAGAAGGAAATGGCGGTCAATGAGGTAAAAAAGCAGTTGACGTGGACAAACGATGAGTTGAAAAAGGTGGAGGCAGGTTTAAAAGAAGGGAAGGGACATATACGCACCGTTCCTAAGGGGTCGTAGCCCCTCTAGCCTAGTCCTCTTTGTCTGACAAATGATAGAGACGGTGGTAGGTGGGGGGAAGCTTGCCCAAGAAGCTTCACCATGATTCTATAAATATCAGGAGATTATCAGTTGTAAAGGACCGAAAGTTTACTTCCCTGAGGTACCGTTACTATACACAATTTCACTTTGAATCTGCTGCTTTCTGTTCTATTTTATATTGTTCATCTTCTCCAATGGAAAAGAGAGAGAGACTTGTAGAACTCCTGTACCTCAGAAACCCAACTCTTTAAGAAACTCTGGTGTCTCACTGATAGTTTCATTCTGTTTGTCCTAGAAACCTATTAATTTTGACATTGGAGTGGTCACGGGGTAAAACCCACTCACCTCATTACTTGTTTGTGTCTTACAGCTATGTGGCATCATCTGGAGCACTGAACAAAATCCAGCGACAACAGGTATTTGCCACAACTTGTATTCATTCAGTAATTCTACCCATTCTGAATTCTTGGACCTCGTTTCTGTGACTCTTCCACACACACACACACACACACACACACACACACACACACACACACACACACACACACACACACACACACACACATATATATATATATATATATATCCTCTTAATTTTAATATGAATTGCAATGGAGATTTGGTTCAAACTGATTCTAAAATCTAAGCTCAATTGTAAAATTATAGAGGGTTTGAGTCTTAGAGGCCGGATAGCACCCACCAAAATATATGATAGGCTCTAGCTAGGATTCGTCTGAAATGATCTGAATCACTTAATTTTTTCGACAAGTAATCAAATCGGACTCAAACTAGATATATTGATAAGGAAGGTGAGATCCAGTACATCTGCTTGATCCCAGCTGGAGATAAGTAATCATGGTCAGCTGAGATCTTAGAATGGATCGAAACCCGAACCAACTCTGATTTGAAATATCACATGTTACTAGGTTTTGGGTGTCTTCCTTTGAACTAGCATGCATTTGAAGCTCATTGATTCCTTTAAATTTATACATTCTCATCCGAGATAGTTGGGATAATTCAAAGCAGAAAAAGAAAAATGAAGAAAACCAAAGAAGACACTGAACAAGGACCAAGAAAAACAAGTTAAATTTTTATTGATTAGATGGAGTTTACGATAAAATTGTAGTAAAATAACAGTTTCTAACTTTCTATCCTCCAATTGAAGATAAAAACAAAATTAAAAACTCAATATAATAAAATAACAGCTTTAAAGATGGGATTAGACCAGCCAGAACCCCAACTGAAAACTAAGCAATTAATGTCGTTGTTCTTGAGGAATATAAATTGCAAAACAGAGCTTCTTCCCCTCTACACTGTGAAACTTAAAAGGACCACATTTGGACTGTATCACCCTGCTGTAAAAAAGTAAGTTTCGGTTTTGTTCCTCTTCCATCTTTTAAAGATCAAACTCCACAACTCTGACTCTTTGGCTTCCATTCCTGAAACCATCACATCTACAGGTATCCCCTCCTGTGAAGCGTTCCTTCTCTCTACATCAATTAAGAACTTTTCCGACCTTACCTTGCTTTCTGGTATGGATAAACGGTTATGATCCCAGCTCACATCAGTAGCAGTTGTCAAAGCTTAGAGACGAAGACAAAGAATGTTCAGGAGACTCAGAGAAAAATATCTCATATATTGAACTAATGAATTACAGAGGAGAACTACACTATTTATATACAACAGATTCTAATTAAATAACACAAGGCCATGTGACCTATTACAATATACTATATGAAAAAACAACTTTATTGTTTACTATTTAACACGTCCCCTCAAGCGGATGGAGGAGATACCCGAAGTCCCAGCTGGCCTGTGAAAGTAGACATAAGACTCTGACCCAAAGCTTTGCTGAAGATATCAGCTCTTTGTAGATGAGACCGAATAAAATTTGTGTGAATAAGACCAGATTGGATTTTTTTCCAAGTCTACCTCTATGTGTTTAGTCCTCTCATGAAAAACAGGATTTGCTACTACATGTAAAGCAACTTGATTATCACAATATGCATTGATGGGACTCTCAATCAAAAAAC
The DNA here is from genome assembly GCA_028583415.1 of Protea cynaroides. Classification (NCBI taxonomy): domain Eukaryota; kingdom Viridiplantae; phylum Streptophyta; class Magnoliopsida; order Proteales; family Proteaceae; genus Protea; species Protea cynaroides. Next base: position 75,175,381 of record CM053265.1, on the reverse strand, counting down.
CCAAATCAGCAAAGAGAGACTTCAACCATGTGATCTCACTAGTTAAGATTGCAAGAGCCCGATACTGTGCCTCAGCCGAGGATCTAGCAACAACGTCCTGTTTCTTAGTTTTCCAGGAAAGAAGAACTGGGCCAAAAAAGGTAACATAACTTGTAGTGGATTCTCTTGTGAATGGGCAACTAGCCCAGTCGGAATCACAATAGCTCGTTAAAATTGGTTCAATAGAAAAGGGAATCTGAATCCCAAGAGAGAGTGATCCTTTAATATATCTAAGTAGACGATGAGCAGCAACCATGTGGGGATCCCTTGGTTGATGCATAAACTGACTTAGTATATGCACAGAATAACAGATGTCTGGTCTTGTGATAGTCAAGTAGATAAGCCGGCCAATCAAATGATGATAGACAGTAGGGTCTACTAGAGGCTCACCATACTCATTATCAAGTTTTAAATTCTGTTCCATGGGAAATACACTAGGCTTACAACCAATAAGACCCGAATCTATCAGAATATCAAAAGCATATTTTTGTTGAGAGACTAAAAGACCAGCATTAGTATGGATCACCTCAAGGCCCAGAAAGTAAGTCAACAAGCCCAGGTCCTTGATTTGAAAACATTGTTGGAGATGGGCCTTGGTAGAAGCAATGTGGGATTGATCAGATCGAGTGATATTATGTCGTCCACATACACCAAAATTATAGTATAAACCGATTCATTGTGAAATATAAACAAGGAGGCATTGGCAAAGGACTGACGAAAACCCATTTGTAGTAAGGCATCAACGAATTTTCTATTCCACTGCCTAGGGGCCTATTTAAGGCCATCGAGGGACTTACGTAGTCGACAAGCCAGTCCAGGAGCCAAAGGAAGCCCATTAACAATGTACCCATGAGGAGGATCCATGTAGACCTCTTCTTTTAAATCACTATGCAAAAACTCATTTTTGACATCCAATTGATACATTGGCCATTTTCTAAAGGTAGACACTGCCATAAGACTCCTAACTGTAACAAGCTTAGCCACAGGAGCAAATGTTTCATGGAAGTCAAGTCCTTCCAATTGGGTGAAGCCTTTAGCCACTAATCTAGCTTTGTACCATTCAATGGTACCATGGCATGCCTTTTAATTTTATAAACCCACTTGCAGCCTATGGTAGACTTATTTGCAGGTAAGGGTTCCACAGTCCAAGTGTGACTATCTAGTAAGGCCTGCATTTCTTCATGCATTGCTGATTTCCATAATGGGTCATGTTTTGCTTGAGAATAACAACTTCGTTTAGTGTGATCAGTCAATGATGTAAGAAGGGCTTTATATGACACTGAGGAATAAGAAGAAAGATTGTTATGAATAGGATAGAGAGACTCACCTGTGCCAACAGAAGATGTAATAGAAGCCGGTAGAGCAAATAAAATCTTTGAGAAGTAAGGAAGGATGACATGACCTAGTAGAGCATCGTAAAAGTACAGGAGAATTATCTACTAAATGAGAATCCATAGGAGAATTGTGCTCAGCAATATCAATATGACTATTCGTAGGAACAACAATAGAAGAATCACTATTAGGAGTTGCAGAAGCAATATCAGCCAGAGAAATATCAGAAGGCATTCTATTTTCCACCAACTTACTTATGAAGAAGTCGAGCGGAAGCATACAGCAGTGCATTTCAACTCAATGGATCCCGTTTCTGTCGAACTGGTAGTTCCAGTTTGTCCTAAACCAGTGAATCCCATTTACCCCGAACTAAGAACTGAAGCCGCTTTCGAAACCATATATCCAGTTAGTTTCTCCCTCACCTGAGACCAAATATGAAGCCGTTTCATACGCATAAGCAGACACACGAACAGACGAGATGAGCGGATAGGCACCGTCTATCTATTTATGCTATTAGTGTCGAGGTACTTTTGATTCGGCTTGTTACCGCATCACTTGCGCCGCCAAGCTTGCCTCTCGGGTAGGGGCGCACAGGTTGCTAAGCATTAGATTTGTATTTTCCGGTACATCATTATGGATTGGATTAGTCTTTCTGGTTGGTATCCTTAATTCTCTCATCTCTTGAACCTATTCGGTATTTCCCGGATCAAAAAATGAAATGACCCCTCCCCCGAATTCCTTGGGGTTGTGAGACATATTAACATTCAATAAAAGTCTCGAAAATTAAAATAAAGAAAACAAATGGAATAGAAGGAAGCATGTAATCAGACAATAGAAGAATCATTGCAATGATGTGATTATCATCAATCTTTTCCTTTACAAATAAAAACTTGATATCAATGTGCTTTGAAGCACCAGTCCTCTGGTTATTCTTAGAAAAAGATATAGCTGACTGATTGTCACAATATACTAATAATGGTCTGTGTGAGGACAAAGACCGTAATCTGTTTTGGAAGTCGCCACCTAGATTAAGGTCTAGGACCTTAGAAATGTGAAATCTCACCCTAAGAAAAAATTTTGATTGACTCATGACCCTTAGATTGGATTTCTGGTCCATCAGAGATTGGGTAAGCGTCAGGTTACGGTTATGGGAAGGGGTTACGCACCCAAACCACCCGATCAAAATCGATCTCCTATACCTTTCCTATGCTATACTCTATCTATTAAATCAAACCAAACCAAACCAAGTGGTTTGATATCATTGAACCGAATCTGTATCCATCAGATTACCTACGTATCATGAAATTATTCTGAAAATCAGGTTCACCATCGTAGTTCAGGTGTGATTAAAGTTTATGGTTGTGATTTATGCTTGTGCATGATTAAGTTCATTATTCAAGTTGAAGTTTATGCTTGAAAGGTTGAGAAACCCTATGGGTTAGGATCTGGATAGTCCATACGAACTGATAGATAGTCCTAGTGGATCTAAGAATGGATAATCTTTTCTGGGTCAAAATATGGATAACCCTTTCTGGGTTGGAATGTGGATAACCCTTTCTGGCTTGAAATGTGGATAATCCTATTTGGGTTAAAATGTGGATAACCCATTTTGGGTTGGAATGTGGATAACCCTATTTGGGTCAAAATGTGGATGGATATCCTAGTAGATATATGGATAGTCCGAGTGGACTAAGGTGTGGATCCGAATTTAGGATTCTCCCAAATAGCCTACGTATCCTAGGGTCTGTCCTAGGAATTAGAATCCGTGTAGTTCGAAATGGTGGGTGGATATCCAAGTGGATCTATGGATATTTCGAGTGAACTAAGGTGTGGATCTGAATTTGGATTTCTCCCAAATAGCCTACGTATCCTAGGGTTTGCCCTAGGAATCAAAATCCACGTAGTTCGGGATGACTGAAATAACCTATTTTAGGTTTAGGATTGAGAACATATTCTAGGTTTAGGGCTGAGAACTTATTCTAGGTTTAGGGTTTAAAACCTATTCTAGGTTTAGGATTTACTAAGGGGTAGAAATCGTCCTGAGCTACCCTTTTCAACCTAAGCTCTAATTTTGGAAGGTTTGGCAAAGCATTCTCTTTCTTTATTAAGATTTTTATTATTTCCCATTATACCCTTCCCAAGAATATGAGTGCCTAAATGCACGTCCCCACGCCTAGATTGTCTTCTATTAGTGTACATACATGGCAGTTCAACTAGGGTGTTGCAATAAATAAAATTATTACCACAAATGGAATATTCTATCTAAGCATGGCATGTATGATATTTATGGTAACTAACACAACATATAATAAAATTATGAAAATCTCCCTAACATGGCATATGATACCATAAAAATTTATTTAAACATGGTAAAACTTAATATGCTATATTCTAAGCATGACAAGTCTAAATATGGTAATTATCAAGATATTACTAAATATGATAAAAAAAAATCTATTTATTCTACCAAATATAGCAACACATGGATATGGCAAACATGGTATGTGCAGAATCCAAACAAAGCATGTAAATACTCTAAATGTGGTCATTTATCTAAATATGGTATGTGGATACTCTAAATGTAGCAAGTATGCAATCAAATATGGTAGAATTCATCAAATCACTCAAGCAATCAATTGCATATTATAGTGAATGAGACATCAATGAAACCTTTCTGAAAACTCCAAATTATCAAAAAAACATATGTTCAAGAAATTCTTTGAAAATATTGTAACTTTTATGAAGACATTTGAAAGAATAATGACTCAAAAAAGTCAAAATTGTGATACAGTTTCAAGTACTGCACAAATTAGGAATTGTTTTTCAAATTCTATCACATTACACCAAAATGACCATAAGTAGGTCTTCTGTAAATTAAGTCTTATTTTTTTTCACAGAAAGATGACTTGACATGTTACATTTCATCTGAAGGGGTCGAATCCCAACAGAGGACGAAACCAGGTCAAATGAATGCCACAAGATCGGATATGTGCACTGGTCAAGTCTATTCCAGATTTTTGACCAGTTGCACCATAAATTCCATATAAAATTCCATACTTAATGAAAATTAAATCCAAACATCTATCCATGTAGATAATTGACAGATCTAAAATTTCATCAAGAAAAACAAGTGAAAACAGAACATTCTCTTTGTGAAAAAGATACTTTTCAATCATGTCAATCAGTATATCCTAACAGATTAAAAAACAGAGCACTATGCACTTCAAAATCAATATCAATTCAATAAAAAATTGAAAAAATCCGAAACTAGTGCCATTTTTTAGAAGACTTCCATATCTAAAAAATTCATATGAAGTTACGTTTCTGATTATGGCTGTAAAATCATTTTCTAGAAACTTTTTGATAGGGGATTGCATTATACCCGAGTAGGGCAGCAATGCCAAAGAAGAATTTTTTGATAGACTTTTCCAATTTCAAATGGAACAAAATTTCTAAGGGAGTCTTCTAACATATCAGAGAGAATCTCATAAAATTTTGGGCTTCAAAATCTAAAAAAAAACCACATGAGATGCACGTCCAAAATTAGGACCCTAAATCTAAAAATTTCAAATTAGAAATCCACTTTGTAGAATTTATCAAATTCATCAAACATCATCATATAGCACTCAAATCTTCATCATTGAATAGTTTAAATAAATTATCATACATAAAAAATGTTAGACATGAGCATCCTAACATCAACATGCATGCAATAGGGCATTCCGGATCGAGATTTAATGAAAATAAGCCTTTTCAAGCAAAATCAACATTCAAACACTCTAAATACCACTAAATTCATTTTGGGGTACCAACCTTGTGCTCGAATGGAGCGAAACATTTGATGTAGGAATTTTTGGAGATCGTATCAAGCTTTTTGAAAGTGAATCCTCATTCTCCTCTTCTCTACTCCTTTCTCTCTTCTCTTTCTCTCTTTCATGTTTTCTCTTTTCTTTCTTTTCTCTTCTTCTTCTTCTCTCTCTCTCTTGGCTTCTCTCCCTTTCACGTTTTTTGCTTTCTTCCCTTCTAGATAATCTTCCCCTTGGCTTCTTTTCTTTCTTCTCTCTCTCTTCACGTTTTTTTTTCTTTTTTTTCTTTTCTCTTTCTCTTGGCTAGAAAACCCTCTTCCTCTCTCTCACGTTCTCCCTTTTCCCTTTTCTCTCTTTCCTTCTTTTCTCTTCCTTCCTTTTCTTCTTCTTTCCTTCCTCTCTTCTTTCCTTTTTTCCTTCTCCCTCTCTCTTTCTCACGGCTCCTTCTAGAAAAACCCTTCTCACCTCACGGCTTCCCTTCTTCTCTCTTCCTTCCTTTTTCTCTTCTTTCCTTTTTTTTTCTTTTTCCTTCCTCTCTTCTTTCCATTTTTCCTTCTCCCTCTCTCTTTCTCACGGCTCCTTCTAGAAAAACCCTTCTCTCCTCACGGCTTCCCTTCTTCTCTCTTCCTTCCTTTTTCTCTTCTTTCCTTTTTCTTCTTCTTTCCTTTTTTCCTTCTCCCTCTCTTTTTCTCACGACTCCTTCTAGAAAAAAAAAACCTCTCTCCTCATGGCCTCTCCCGCTTTCGACTTTCCATTTTTTCTTATAATATATATATATATATATATATATATATATATATATATATATATATATATATAAAATAAATACATGCATATGGGCCGATGTGACTTTGTCCGGATTGGTCTAAGCTAGGTCGGACTGAGTTAGACTAAGTTGGGTTAAATTGGTTTGGACCAAAGTTGACTTTTTTTTCTATCATTTCATAGTCCATTTCTGCCACCATTCCACATGAAATTTTCTGATAGCCTCTATTCTAAATTTTCTACGTTCACTTTGTAGAACACTAAAAATGAGGAATATTGGAACTTGAATCACCTCATTTGGAAATAAAATGGTCAACTTATGAATTTTTGAAGTTTAAGCAGGCCAATTATCGATAATTTGACTAACCATTCTGCATGGGATCCTTCAAAGACTTCTGCCTGAAATTCTTTACGTCCACTTTGTAGAGTACTAAAAATGGAACGTATTGAAACTAAATCACCTGATTTGGATGTGGGGTGACCAAAATATGAATTTTCAAAGATTAAATGACCATTTTCATGTGTAATTTTGCATGGGACCCTTCGAAGACATCTGTACCAAATTTTTCATGTTCACTTTGTAGAACATCACAATTGAAGAATAATGGCCTTTGAATCATCTGAATCCGACGTAGAACGGCAAAGATATGAAGTTTTGAAGTTTTATTGATAATTTTGCATGAAAGCTTGCATAGGGCCCACCGGTAACCTTTGCCTGGGATTTTTCACGTCCACTTTGAAGAGGACTGAAAATAAGGAATATTGACCTTTGAATCATCTGATTCCGATATCAGATGACCAAGATATGATGATTTGAAATTTAAATGATAATGCATGCATCATACGATAATTATGTAAATGCTCTTGCACTTTCAAACTGTGATATCTTCCTTGTTTGATATCAGAATTTGATGATTCTGGTCTCATTTTGAAGATAATTTCACGACCTATACATCCAAGAAGATAATAGCCTATGACCCTGCTGTGAGGCTCATTAAAGAATCACAAACCTTTGGATTAAAAGCCGAAAACCTGCCATATGGATTCACTTATGCTGAGGGTAGCAAAAATGGGGTGGTTACAGTCTGGAGATGATCTCCACAGTCTTTAGACCATAAATGAAATTTCTCAACCAGATTGCCTATTTCATAGCCTTGAACAATGCCACGACCCCTGCCTCCATAGTAGAATATGCTAAAATTATTTGCTTTACACTCTTCTAGGAAATAGCTCCTCTAGCTATCATGAAGATGTATCCTGATGTGGATTTTCTGTCATCAGCGCATTCACTGTAATCTGCATCAGAATAACCCAAAATCTCAAGGGTATCATTACTGCCGTAGGTAAGCTTATAATCTTTTGTCCTCTGTAAACATCGCAAGACTTTCTTCACAGCTGTCCAGTGAGCCAAACCTGTATTTGACTGAAAACGTCCCAACACACTCACTGCAAAAGCAATATCAGAGAGAGTGCAAACCTGTACATACATAAGGTTCCCTACTGTAGATGTGCAAGGCTAATCAGTCATAGACCTTCTTTCAATCTCATTCCTAGGGCACTGGTTCTTGTTTAACATGTCTCCCTTGCTGATGGGTGCCTCACCAGTCGAACAGTTTAACATATTGAATCTCTTGAGTATACGATCAATATATGCCCTTTGAGACAATCCCAATAGTCTACGCCTTCTGTCACGACTGATTTCAATACCCAGGACAAAAGAACCCTCACCATATCTTTCATTTCAAAGTTCTATGATAGAAAATGTTTGGTCTCTGCAAGCAAATCCAAATCACTACTGGCAAGCAAAATGTTATCTACATACAACACCAGAAAGATAAACTTACTCCCACTGATTTTGTGATAAATACATTGATCAATAACACTCTCATCAAAACCAAAAGAGGATATAATCTGGTGGAACTTTAGATACCATTATTTAGAAGCTTGTTTGAGACTATAAATGGATTTGTTGAGCTTACAAATCATTCCTTCATTGCCTTGTACTTCAAAACCTTCTGGTTGGCGCATGTAAACTTTCTCAATTAAGTCTCCATTCAAAAATATTATTTTTACATCCATCTGATGTAATTCTAGATCATAATGAGCCACAAGCGCCATAATAACTCTGAAGGAATCCTTCGAGGAGACTGGAGAAAATGTCTCCTTGAAGTCAACTCCCTCCCTCTGTGTGAATCCCTTAGCTACTAGCCTGGCCTTGTAGTCCTCAATTCTTCCCCTAGAGTCACACTTAATCTTGAAAACCCATTTGGAGCCTATGGGTTTACAAGAATTAGGTAAATCTACAAGCATCCAAACACCGTTGTTGGCCATAGATAACAATTTATCTTTCATAGCTTTTAACCATTGTGGTGCATTAGAGTTATTCATGGCATCCTCAAAACTAGAGAGATCTATTGCTTGACCAATGTCAAACTCTCCTTCAGTCAAGTATAGAATGTAGTCAGAGAAGATAGCACTCTTGCGTTTCCTAATAGATCTCCTGACCACCTCTTCAGGTTCTGCAAGCAACACTGGTCCCCGTAAATTCCTCTGCCATAGGTGGGACCATGGGATGCATAACAGAAGGCGCAATAGTGCTAAGAATCACTAAATTAGGAAATACAAGGACTTCATCAAACTCCAAGCTTCTTGGTTCTATTAATTCACATGAGTCTTCAATGAACTTGGCATGAGTAGTCTCAACTATTCGATTGGTCGAACTAGGACAATAAAGTCTAAACCCCTTGGATCTATCAGGATAGCAAACAAAATGACAACTGATTGTCCTTGGATCCATAATCTTTTCATGAGGATTATATAATCTGGCTTCTGCTCTGCATCCCCAAACATGTAAATGATTCAAGCTCGTTTTTCTGCCAGTCCATAGCTCAAAAGGTGTTTTGGAAACAGATTTACTTGGCACCCTATTGAGTATGTAAGCGACAGTTTTTAGATCTTCTCCCCACAGAAAATCTAAAAGATTGGTGTTACTAATCATACTTCTCATCATATCTTTTAGAGTCTTATTCCTTCTTTTGGCAACTCCATTTTGTTGAGGGGTTACTGGCATGGAATATTGAGCAATGATGTCATGCTCTTGTAAGAACTTGGCAAAAGGACCAAGGTGTTGACTAGAATCATCTGGCTTACCATAATATTCACCTCCTCGATCTGATATAACAACTTTTATCCTTCTTGACAAAAAATTCTCCACTTCTGTCTTATAAATCTTAAAAACATCTAGCAAACTAGATTTGTCAGCCAACAGATAGACATAACCATATCTTGAATAATCATCAATGAAGGTAATAAAATATCAATGACCTCCAATGGAGGGAGAGGGAAAAGGACCACTGATGTCAGTATGAAATCAGTTCCAACAAGTCATTGCTGCGAACCGCCTTCTTCTTCCTGTTTCTGGTCATTTTTCCCTTGATACAGTCCATACAGAGAGGCATATCATCAAACTGTAAAGGTTTTAGAATTTCATCGACAATAAGTCTCTTCATACGCTCCACCAAAATATGTCCTAAGCTCCTATGCCAAAGAGTAGAGGATGACTCATCCAACATAGGATATGTAGAAGACACATTCAAAACCATAGAATGTGTTAAATTCAAGATTTTGCTAAATTCAATTGATATAAACCATTCACTACCATGCCATTTCCAATTATAGAAGAATGCAGACATAAATCAAAACCATTCTTATTAAAACTCAAACTGTATCCATTATTTACTAGTCTCGATATAGAAATCAAATTTTTCTTCATTGAGGGAACATATACAGTGTCTTCCAAATCTATAAAGATTTCTGAAGTCAGAAACAGTCTAACAACTCCAATGGCCTCCACTGCAATTCTCACACCATTCCCCACGAACAAACTAACCTCATCTCCGCTTGGTGCTCTCTGGCTTAGAAACCCCTGCAAGGAATGGGTAACATGAATGGATGATCCAGAGTCAATTCACTAGGAATCTACAGGAGCATCAACCAGAAAAGACTCAAAACATACTAGAAATAGATGAGTACTAGATTCTTTCTGCTTATTTAACCAAGTCTGTCTACCTCGACAATCTTTCTTCATGTGTCCCTTCTTTTTGCACCAGAAGCACTCTATGCCATTCAAGTCTTTCTTATCCTCGTTTTCTTTTGAGACATCTGTTTTATCATAGCATTTTTCATTTCCCTTCTTGAAAAACTTTTTCTTCTTTCCTCCATTTCTCTTTTCCTTTTTAGTAAAAAGTTTGTGCTGGACTAGATTTGCACTCTCAGATTTTTTCTTTTTTAATCTATCATCTTCTTGAGAGCAAAGGAAATCAGATCATCCAAACTCCAATCGTTTTTTTGAGTATTGTAAGATACATGAACCTGACTATATTCATTTGGGAGAGAAGTCAAGGCTAGATAAACTAGAAATTCATCATCCAAAAAGGTTCCCAGCCCCTTTAGTCTTTCCCTTTTCACAGTCAGTTCCAATATGTGTTCTCGAATACTGTCATTTGCATCAAACCTTGCCCCAGTTAAAGCTACCATCAGACTAATTTTGAGACTTTTATTTGTCACATTAAATTTCATCTGTTCCTCTTTCATATATTCCTTGGCAATATCTTTCATCTGGATACTACCATGAAGGGATTCAGAAATAGAATTTTTCATCAGGATTCAGGATTTTCGATTAGAAGTTTCCCACATCTCCATTTTTAGAATCTCAACGGGAGAGCTCTCAGGAGTGATTGGAGTAGGTTTTTCCTCTCTGAGAGCTAAGTCTATATCCAACACGGAGTTAGGTTTCTACTACCTCATACCATTTTTGGTAATTTGAACTAGTCAACACAAGCAGTGAGGCTAATACATTTGCAGGTATCGATATCCTGAGATAAAGTTTACTGTATGAGTTTACATTCAAAACATGTATGCAATTAATATATCCAACACTCATATGTATATCAAGAAAATAAATAAATCATTAAACCATAGCAAAATAGGTAATCATTATTTTCCCTTCCTAAGAGTCAACCGCACTACACACTTATCCTTTGGGATAAGCATGAACTGATCCTCTTAAATATCTAGGCAAAACCGCCAAGGAATGATGGCTTTAGAAAATTTCATCACCTTTTGGTGAATGAAAAATCCTCAGTCGTACATCCTTAATAAGTAATTTCTTTTCTTAAGAGTCAATCGCACTACATGTTCATCCTATGGGACAAACATGTACTGGTCCTCTTAGATATCCAGACAGAACCGCCAAGGAATGATGGCTTCAGAAAATTTCATCACCTTTGAGTGAATGAAAAACCCTCAGCCATACATCCTTAATAAGTGAGTGCATGTAACTAACATAATTGGACAATGCCACCTTTAGGTATGCATCATCAAGCTTGACTACTTTTTCATATTAAAATTCTTGAATTTTCAAACATAACTATGTAATAGGTATGCCACTTTGGATTTTACTCAATTACACAGTTATATCTGTAAATTCAGGTATGTAGTCACATGGAATATGATTCAAAAATTGAAAACATGAAATTATGTCTCAACAAACCATCATAAACATGCACATTACTCATCTGTTAATCATTTCATCATTTAAAATTACAAAAATCTTATAAAATACTCCCAAAACTAGCTTTTAATCAATTACTACAGATTTGGGATTCCAAAAATGACATTAAAGATATACCAGAATGTAAAGCATAATGAAACAAATTGAATGGAACAAATTTGAGGTCAAACGGACCATTCACGAGCCCTTACACACCGATTAAAGCCGGCGCGTGGGATCACTTGCATGTGATCCAAACAGGGCCTAAGGCTTGAACCAATTTGGGCTTGATTTTTGTATAACCAGTCTGGGCTGGTCCGATTTGGTCCAACCTGGTCTATAATTGGACCGGTCTAGTTTGGTTCCAACCCAGGCCAGCTTATTCGGTTAGGGTTTCTGGATCGGGTGAGGCTAACCAGACTCGTGGTATATCCTGGTCGGGTTGATCCGATTTGGTTATATCTGGGTCGGATTTCTGGTTCAGGTCAGATTGACCCGTTCCAGGGCATATCCAGGCGGGTTCCTAGCCAAATCGGGTTAACCCGATTAGCTATTATTAGGCCTGGTCCTGGTCCGGGTCGGGTCTACCCCGGTCCGCCTTTTCCTTTTCTTTTTTTTTTTTAATAAAATCCAGTAAGTGGATCTCACTCGCTTCTTTCGCTGGCGCATCCGGTGTCCGGTGGCGGTGATTTTCGTATCGCGGTAACTGTCTCACGAAGATCTACACATTGGTATATTTTTCTTGTAATTTTGAAGGTCGAAAAATTATTCGATTATTTTTAATCTCTTTATTTTTCTCCAAAAATTTAAATGGAAATCAAAAGGAATTTTTCTCCATATTTTATGGATTCATACATGACGATTCTATACTCAATGATTTTAAATCCATGTGGGATGGCTCTGATACCACTGTAGGATTTCTAATCCTAATAAACTTGTACCAATCAATCTCATATGGAGAATAAAACACATTGAGCAATAACATAATCAAATAAAATAGATGAGACATACCTCTTTGTAGTAGAATGGTTTCTGCCCTTGTCTTTCTTGATTCCCAGCAGAGATCTTCTACAGTCTCTTCTCCCTTGGGTATGGGTCCATTTAATTTCATACAGAGAGACTATAGAGACCTTGCTTCATATTTATAATAACTGCATATCAAATCTATTCTAATCCCCATAATAGAATAGATTTGATTTATAATAAGAAAGGGATAATCAATCAATCTTTAATTGGATTCTCACTAGTTATAAAAGACATGTATAATGTTGTTCATAATAATAAAATGAAAAATTTTTACAATAAAGAGATTTAATTATTTTAATGATGGATTACACATAACTAACATTCAACATTTAGTATACAATTAGCAATCGCTATGGGGAATAAGTTGGGTATCTTTAGAAATCCCCATAAACCCAACATACAAATTAAATCCAAGACAAAATCTAACAACAAAGAGTTGGAAAGAGAGAGAAAAAGGAAATCAAATTTTTTTTAATGAGATAATGCACCGTTGAATTAAAAAATCATGATTTTATTAGAGTTGCATTTCGAATTTTTTTCTTTTTAAAAATAGTTAAGAGTTTTATTTCTAATCGATTTACTTACCTTAAAAATGGTTAGAGTTTTATTTCTAATAGATTACTTACCTAAAAAAAATTGTGATTGCCAAATCACCTAATCAATTACCTAATTAAAATGAATTAAAAGAAAGAATTTATTTAGTTAACAGGAAGTTAACACCGTTAACTTTATAGGACACTTGTCGTCCAAAGAGTGTACTAGAAGAATAATTACTCTTCTAGGAAGTGCAGGTGATCCCAACACATCGGGAAACACTTCACCTGACCTACCTTCACCTTCACAAACAAGAATGCTGCCATGGAATCGTCCAACATCTCTCCATCATCCATCATGGCCCGGGAAGCAATCCACCCACTACCATGATCAGCAAGGAAGCTCATAACAAATGAGGCAAAAAAAAGGAAGAAAAAAAAAGAACAGAGAGTTATACGAAACAAGGAAAGTTGTTTACAATCAAAGTTTTAAAGTTTAAATAAAACATTACAAATTCAGTTAACTTACCGTTAAAATAGGAAGTAATGGGGTAAAAAAATTGGCAATAAAAAAACAGATGTATTTAGTGGACGGAAGTTATCTCCGTTAACTCACTAGGACAGATGTCGATCAAAGGGTGTACTTCTAGTAATAATAGGTGATCCAAACTCCATCCCTTCAATCATAAAAAATTAAGGATATCTCATTTGGGTTGGGCCAGCCTGAACCCAGCTTGGCCTGACCCATCCCAACCAAAAAGCCCCGTCCAATGAAATGGGATGGCCCAATCTTGATTTTGGACCCAAGGGCCAAGCGTGAGCCCAATATATATTATCCTTCTATAATTATGATGTTTTACATCCACTAAATTACATGTATTAAAAGGGTATGGCTAAGTGCAAATTTTTAGATTAATTTTTACCAAATGGTTCGGATTAAAACCCAAAGACTCAAAATAAAGTACCATTCCTTATGATTGATTAAGGCTCTCTTTGGTATAGTTTATATATTCTATCAAAAAAAAGATATAGTTTATATTTATGTTTGAGTTATTGATGATGAATCATTTATGAGAATAAATTATGAATCATAAATAATAATTGTTTAATACTAAGGTGTCAAATCTGGGCCCAACCTAGTAGCACAGACCTAGCCAGTCCAATATAACCTGAACCTAGCCCAGACCAAGCCCTTAATGGGCAAGTTTTGGTTTGGGTTTTTAATGCCCGACATCATTTCAGCCCGGACCGAAATCAGACCGGCCCAGTCCATTAAGAAGCCCGAGCTAGCCCTAACTGACAATACCCAACTCTAATACTGGTAAAGCCCATTAAGAAGCCCGAGCTAGTCTGAACTAATTCTTTTTGCTACTCAAATAACAATCAATTGACCAAGGATCTAACGATTCTAACTAGATTGATACAAATATGCAATCCATTGTCCATGTTGAGATGCCCCTAGGATCAATCAAAACTCAACCACTTACAATTGTATTAAATATGAACAAAAAGTGCCACAAAAAAATTATTATCGTGTGAAAAAAAGGATTTACGGTTTAGGGAAGAAAAAGAATCATTGCAGACTTGCAATTGCATAAAAGGATTGGCGGAATGGTGAAGAATAAGAAGTAGATGTTATTGCAGTTGCATAAAAAGCTGAAAAGATTACCAAAACAAACTTACAGTGGGGTTTAGGGAAGAAACCCTAACCTTAAAGCTTCAAATCTTCAAAGAATTGTTGTAAAGCCTGTAATGGGATTAAAACCTTAGTTAGAATGGATGGAAATAGAAGAAAACAAGAAGAATGAGGAAGAATGAAGGTAAAGAAGTAGAACAGATTCAATCCTTCAAGGAACTCAGCTATTTCGGTACCCCACTGTCCTCTCGGTCGAAAAGGAGGCGAAACCAATTGAAATAAACTGGTTTTGTCGAAATAAACCTTTTATACGACCTAAGTTAGACTTTGGTTCAAACCAGTTTCAACCATATTTTAGTCAAAACATTAATTTTGAACTAAATCGATATTTCGGAACAAATTTTGACATTTTTCGTCTCGACACCCGACATCATTTCGTCTTTGCTAAAAAATAAAATATTTTGGCCAAAAGCCAAAATTTAGGACTATGCTCTTACCTCTTTCACTTTTGCCTGAAAGAAAGCTAATTAGTGCCTGCTTAGTACTATTTGGTCTAAGATAATTTCAAACTGCACCATAACATCTATATGTCAAGGGAATACCTGATTTTCACACAACAACAATGTGAAGAATTCTTACACATTATTTGTTGTTATGACCTATTTAAGTATCTTTTCGTTTGAACAACACTTAGAACAAATAGATAAATTGTTCAACGATGAATCTTTCTACAATTTATGATGTTAGAGAAAACTAAACAAGTTAAGTTACCTCACCCTCTCTCTCCTCTTTTTCTTTTGATTTGCCTTCATTCTCATATTAAATTCATTTTATTTTGTCCAACAACCAATCTTTGCTTTTTTTACATTATATCCGAGCACACTTAAATTGATAGAATTATAATTCATTTCATGAGTCACTAGTTTTTCCATATGTAGATTAAATGAAAGATTTTTCTATTTAATCAAGAAATGTCATGGTAGATTTCAGAGTTATTTGCTCTTCAGACGAGCATTACATTAAGTGTACTTTTAAAACATCTATAGCAAGGATTGCAATTTCAGTTTCGTGCCTAGTTTCGGCTAGCCCAAAAACCAAAATTTCGGTGGTTTCGGGCCAAAATTTCTCAGAAACCTAGTAAAAAAAACTGTTTCGGATGTGGTTTCGGTGGCACAAAAAAAAAAGTTTTTGAACTCAATTTTTTCTATAATGCAATTTTAACCTTTTTAACATATCTACTAAATCATTTGCATAAAAACATCCAAAATGGTAATTCTATGCCAACACTATTACATGGAAACGTACGCAATCATTGAAAAGGGTACTAAATTAGAAACTAATAAAGAAACAAACTTTAATGTTAAAATACATTCTAAAATAGTAACTTTAATGTTCAGATTACACAAAATAAAGAAATCCACTAAAATGAGTCAAATCCACGACGATTGTCATGGCAGATCTAATTCCTGAGCCTAATACCATTGTTGTTGCCGATAACGATTCTCTGATTGCATCACATATGTATCCCACGTCATAATGTAGAACCAGCTATCTTGAAAGTCATTCACACACCATATACAAGTTCCCTCATCAACAAAAGATAGGTAACCCAACATAGGAAATGACTATGAAAGTGGAGGTGGGGCTGGAGCCTGAGGAAGAGGCAGACACTCCCATTGCCACTCCCATACCAAGTCGCCTAATAAGAGTCATGGATAACATATACTGATGTAGAGCTGACACTCTCATATCCACTAGCACTGGTATCCCCTCCCAAACTCATGCTGCTCATCGTGCCGGACAAGCTCGATATACTCATAATTTTGGAACTATGATCGATAATAATTGGATGAAATTGCCCTTTAGTCAGTCATAGAGTTCCATTAAATTACATGTATTAAAAACTATAAGAATTATTCAGTTTTAATGGTAATTGGTTGTGAACCGTTAGTTAAACGGTTTAAATCCAAACTGAACAACTACCATGCACTACGGTGACTAAAAGAATCTGCACACAGAATAAATTGTTTTGTTTATATATAAATCTTTAAGTTACAAAAGAACAACCAAGAATGAAGAAAGTTTGCATATACATGGATATATTTGGCATTTGGACCAGGAGGGGTAAGGAAAGTTTGTGTCGATCAGACGGACAACCAATGCACTGGTGTTGTAAGATCTGTATCGTACTAATCCGGTCTTACCACCTTGTATTAGGTCTTCCTATCATGGTCGAACCAAGCGGACTAAGTGCGTGAAGAAACCACAAGGCTAGGTATGTAATTCAAACTATAAGTCATCTAATTGAGATGTGTGGTCGCATACCTAAACAGGTGTGGTCGACCACACCTCAGAATAATGAGACCACTGGAGTCTGGGACGTGTGGTCGACGGATCCTGCGACCCCACGTGCGACCACACTATGGTATAATTGACTCCGAAATTAGGAAACCTTCCTAATCTGAAGGGGGTTCTTTCCTAATCAAAATAGGACTCTATATTGAGGGTTTTCCTCTATATATAGGACGTCCCTTAGCCTCTTTCATTCTTTTAGAACTCAAACTGAAAGAGAAAGAAAGAGAGGAGGAAGAAGAGAAGGAGAATTGAAGAGGAAGACTAAGAGAAGGAAATTCAGAGAGAGGTCTGATTCTTCAGCAAGTTTAAGGTTTGAAAACATCCCCTACATTAGTTGAATCCCTAGAATAGATCATGGAGGAAGTATTGATTCAAAGTAGGATCTCAACCATGAGACCCATAGAAGAAAACTCATATTAAAATTATTTTGTTATTTTTTTTTTATTGAAACAATGTTACTTAGCGTGCAATGACTCACACTCCTACTCCCCTTCATTTCTCTAGTTGAAGTAGGGGGAAACAAAGTAGAGAAGCAAAACATGGCCATTTGATGTCATTAGTTTTGAAGAAAAGTTGCAGAGTGAATAAAATACCTTTTAAATGTTCTTAGTTTTCCTATTTTGAAGGCTCACGGATTTTTCCTCTTCACTAGATGAGGTCACAGATAGCAGAAGAGCAAGAACAATAATACGGGTAGCAATAGTAAGAAAAACTAACTTCTCAAAGATTTCCATTCTTCAATTTTAAGTAAAACAAGGAGGACCCAATTCAAAACAATAAAAACTCCTTATATACTTCTCCTTGAATGATAAGAATTGCAAGGAGACTAGTCAGATCCACATTTGAAACAATTTTCTAGATGGATTGTCAAAGATAGACATGCTTGGCCAAATGAACCTCTTATCCTTATATCATACTGGAAGATATTTTTGTATGGGCTTAATTAATTATAGGGTTGGTTGTTCAGTGGGAGCTTGTTTTACCAGGTAAACCAGTTCAAGTATAATTATAAGATGAACCAACCTGGTCCACTGTGGGACTGGTCCAGGATTGGTCTAGTATTATAAATACAAATAGTTAAGGTCCCTACAGCCACGGTCGTCATTCCTCTCTTGTTCCCATACACAGAGAGAAGCAAATGGATCCCCGAGGGCCATGGAAAACTCAAACCGAAGTTTGGAATGGGGGAAATAAATCTTCAATGAATAGGTATGTGATTCACATTGTTTATAACGTATCCCATTTTCTTTTAGGGATTGTATGGAGATCTTAGGGTTAATTGAAATCCTATTGGGATAATTTCTCCTAGTGGGTGGATCGAAAAATCCTAAAGAGATGTAAAAATTTTTACAATTGGTATCAGAGCCTCCCAAACCTAGGATTGTATTTTTTGGGTTTAATAACCATGTCTTCCAACCTTTCTACAAAAAAAAGTCTTAATATTGTATGTCACAATGTGTGGGTGACAACAAAAACATTATCACCACATGCCATTTGGCAAACATGGGTGGGTCCTAATTTTATGGAGGACCCTACCCCATCCCTCATGTATAAAGTTTCAGCCCTAGATAAAAGGGTAAGTACCTCACAAATGAGATCAAAGTAAACATAATGTATGTAACCAGATTCTGTTATAGTGAAATGACATTATATAGGGAAAAGATCTCAACGCCATCAATGTGTTATATGTTTTTCAAGAAACCAACAAGAAGAAAACTTACAGTTATAAATGATATCATAAGAACAATCTCTAAAGATCCAATTGTACATTGGGATTTCTACACTTCTCTTCTTCTTCTAGTGGCTTCTCTACTCCCACAAGGTTGAAGTTGACTTCTCTACTCCCGTAAGGTCGAAGAGTATTTGAATAACAAGTAAAACTCAAATGACTTGCACATCCACCAAGACCATGGCAAGAGATCTCTTTAGCTTTAACAGAGTGTTTAACTATCCCATAAGTTAGAATTGGTCTATAGCAATAAACCCATTGTTGAGTAGCAAATACAAGATAGTCCCTGTTGATGATTGTGAATCTACAAACAACCGGTTCTGGTTCTCTCAACCCCATGGCTCGAACTTTAGTATTCAAAATCAAAGTCCACGACCCCACCTCATAGTCATCCAATACCCAAGCCTTGAAAACTGACTTCCTCAACCTGACCAAGCAAATAGATGATTGTGATGACAATGATGATGGCTTCCCCCATTTGAAGATCCTCATCATACATGACTGATCATGAGAATTTCTCATTGTTTCCTTAGGAAAATTGAGGCGCCATGATTTTACCTTATCAATATCACAAGCAACAATGTACGGCTTATAATCAGGGCTCGCCTTGGTCAAGTAAGGGAACGTGTCAGATATAAAATGTATTGCACCTCTGCAATACACTGACATATCATAGATGATGTTTCTAGCACCTGTATTCAACTTTGCCATCCCCTTCCATTCCTCACCTTTGACGTACACGTAAAAAATTCTATCTGGTGATCAATCTTCTACTGACTTCACCACTGTCACTCCATAGTTATCAGGAAATTTGGCAGCGCTGGTATTGGACACTATGTGAACACCGAATGTAGATTGGTCATTATTAATGTTTTCCATGAGCTTAGGAATGGAGCAAATTTTTTGGGTTGTAGGGTTGCATAGAAACAATCCCATGTCTTCCTCATTTGTGTTCTTCAACACAAAAAGGCCATTGTAGGATCCCAAGATTTTATTGGTTGTATTGTATAGGAAGTCAAGAGAGTTATGATGAACCCCATAATCATAAAAATTCTTTTTTTCCTCATTGCTAGACAGCATGTGTAATTCAACCTTACCCCCATGTTGATCTTATTGGATGAAGAAACCAAGGTCATCTTGGTTCAATAATTGCTGAGAGTGATTTTTTAGAAAGAAATTTCAGAAGGAAAATTTGAACATGTCTTAGAATGAGATGTGAGTCGAAGAATAGACTTCGCGGACATCCTTGAAAGTACTTCAAGGAGTAGTCTTTCAGTACCCATATTTTCTGTGAGAGAAAAAAATAAAAAAATATCAGTGACAACTCTTGGAGATAGAATGAAAAAAATATAAATATCAATGACAACTCTTGAAGATACATCATAATTATGTAAATTGTGATTCTAATCAATTGTGGCAATAATCTGTGTCTGAGTTTGCATAATAAAACCAAGTTACAAACAGATTAGCAACCAAAGCTAGGATTGAAGAGGATTTTGAGAATGTGGATCGCATCAAACTATATAGCCTTCGACACATTTTGTCTTTAAATTGATCCTAAGGCCACACTTGGAGTATGAGATAGGATTCACAATTGTGATGTCCCTATCTACTGGATGCTATTTTATAGTAAGATTTGTACAAGAGATAAGATTTACACAAATGTATATAGCTAAGATATTGATAGCTATAACCATCCCTAAATGGAAAGTGAGAGAGAGATAATGGTAGCTATATCAATTCCTATATGATAGCCATATCAATTCCTTAATCTTAAAATTTATCTTTAATAGGGTGAATAGGATCCTTATGGCTAACATTCCCCCACAAGCAAATTAGGCGGTGACAGACGGTGAGCTTGGATCAAAGAGTACAAAAACAAGGACCGGGGAGACTCTTTATCAGAACATCAGCGAGCTGATCAGTTGTAGGAACAAACCGAACATGAAGTTGTCCGTTGGCAACTTGTTTACGCACGAAGTGATAGTCAATCTCAATGTGTTTGGTGCAAGTATAGAAGATGAGATTGCAACAAGGTAGGTAGCTCCAATGTTATCACAATATAAAACTAGTAGAGGAACACATAGACCAAGATCTTGAAGGAGCTGGCGTACCCATAGTAGCTCAGCCGAGGTGTTTTCAAGGCCCTTATACTCAACCTTTATGGAAGAGCGGGCCATAATTGGTTGTTTCTTGGAGCTCCAAGATATGAGGTTGTTACCAAGAAACACACAATATGCAATTGCATAATGGTGATCAAGAGGGCTGGCTATGCAATTGCAGAATGGTGATCAAGAGAGTTGCCAGCCCAGTCAGCATCTATATTAACATGCAAGACCAGAGGAGAGGACACACTAAGGTGGATGCTGAGACCAACTGAGGACTTCACGTACCTTAGTATTCGTTTGACAGCAACCCAGTTGGTCACGGTGGAGCGATGCATGTATTGGCACACACAGTTGACATAGAAAGAAATATCCGATCTAATGAGGGTCAGATACTAAAGAGCTCCCACTATGCTGCGATAGGGAGTAACATCTGAGAATGCTGGGTCATCACTAGGCATAGATGAGGATGAGCAAGGGATCAGCATGGGCTTGGTCGAGAGCATGTTAGTCTTGTTTAAAAGATCAATGGAGTACTTAGTTTGGGAGAGATGAAGACCAGTTACAGTACGTAGTACTTCAATACCGAGAAAGTAATTCAAGGCACCAAGATCTTTGATAGTGAATTCGCGGCCAAGAGCACCAATGAGATTATATAGCAATTTGGGATAGGTACCAGTGACAACAATATCATCTATGTAAATTAACACATAAACCATATGACGAGAACCAAGGTAAACAAACAGAACCATGTCGCTGTTGGTAAATGTAAAACCTTGAGAGATTAGAAAGGTGCCTAATCGCTAACACCAAGGTCGAGGAGCTTGTTTGAGGCCTAGAGTGCCTTTTTGAGAAGACATACACAGTGCAATCAAGAAAGATCAATAAATCCTTACAGCTGGGTCATATAGACAGCTTCTTGAAGTGTATCGTGGAGGAAGGCATTCTATACATCCAGTTGTCTGATACACCAACCTTTAGAGACAACCAAGGCAAAAACAGTGCGAATGGTGGTAGTTTTACCATAGGGCTGAAGGTGTCAAAATAATCAAGGCCTTCACGCTGATGAAAACCTTTGGTGATAAGGTATGCTTTGTAACGAGAGATCGACCCATCGTTATTCCTCTTATTCCATAACACCCATTTATTTCCAACAAGGTTGAGAGAGTGGGGTGGAACCAAAATCCAAGTGTCATTCCAAAGGAGAGCAGCAAGCTCTTCGCTCATAGCTTGACGCCATTTGGGATCACGGTTAGCTGCCATAAATGATATCGGTTCAGTCTCAGGTGGGATGGAAACAAGGTAGGCCTCAGGAATGGGATACGTGGTAGCATTAAATTTAATTTCTGAATTGGTTTGCTATGACTAGTACGATGCCAAGTTACCATAGGGTGAGAGGGAAGGGAAGGGAGGTGGGGGGGCTAGTAGTGATACATGGGGAGGGGAGGGTGGTAGTGGGGAAGTAAGTAGATGTAAGGGCATAGGAGAGGTGGGAATGGGTGGTGATGGAAGTGGGGAGGGAAGGGGGATCAGGTATAGTGGATGATGGATTAAGTGGGGGGGGGGGGGGGGGCATTATATTATCATAAGTGATAAAGGTGGAAAGAGAGGAAACCTGAGACCGAGGAGAGCCTAATTGAGATGATTCAGCAAATGGAAACCGTACCTCATCAAATGTAA
This sequence comes from Protea cynaroides, assembly GCA_028583415.1. NCBI lineage: Eukaryota > Viridiplantae > Streptophyta > Magnoliopsida > Proteales > Proteaceae > Protea > Protea cynaroides. Next base: position 75,152,824 of record CM053265.1, on the reverse strand, counting down.
CATACTGTGATATGTAGGAGCAACCAAGATCTATGTCATAACAGATATAACCTTTATGACGAATCTTGTGCCCAAGATAGATGCATTGTTTGGAGCGATACTGAAGCTTGCAGATGTTGTATGGTCGCAAGCAAGGATAACAAGCACAACCATTCGAAGAAGCTGATAATCGGGAAGCCGGTGTAAAAGGGCTTCAAAAGGGCTACGATGTTGCAAGACAGGGGTTGGGAGCCGATTGATCAAGTATATGGCAATGGAAAAAGAGGATGATCCAAAAGGTGAGGGGTACCGAGGCACGGGATAGGAGGCTTAACCCCATATCTACAATGTAGTGATGCTTCCATTCAGCATGGCCGTTCTGCTCAGAAGTGTGATGACATGAGAACTGATATTGGATGCCTTCCTTGTGAAGAAAATGATCAAAATGGAGGTACTCTTTGGCACCATCTGAACGAAAATATTTAATAGAACATTGAAAAATATTCTTAAGCATAAAACTGGCAAAAGGTACTCAATGCCGTAGAGCAGTTTACAAGAGAAAATAACCAGGTAAATCTAGTGCAATCATCAATAAAACAAATATAATAATGGTAACCATCTACTGAGGATGTCAGAGAGGGGCCTCAGTTATCGAAATGTACAAGTTGAAAAAGAGTAAAGGAATATTTGACATTATTAGCAAAAGAAAGTTTATGAACTTTTCCAAGCTGACAAGGAGCACAGACTGAGGTGGATGCAGAACGGCTGTATGGCAGACCAACATTGTTGAGAAGCTTCTCCAAACATTGTACTGAGGGATGACCAAGATGATCAATGCACAGAGATTAAGAGACATGTTCACAAAGATGCGATGAGGGCCACTTATGTAATGGAGGTGGTGGTGAAGATGAAAACTGATACAGACCAACACTAAGAGAGCTACGAAGAACCACCTTCCCTATGGGTCGATCCTTCACATAGAAACATTGAGGGTGAAATTCGACAATGAAATCATTATCAGCAGTAAGCTGACTTATAGATAATAAGTTCTTGGTAATGGCAGGTACATGTAAAACGTCATGCAATTTAATAGGACGAGGGGAAACATAGATAGTTGAAGCACCAATGTGAGAAATAACCAAACCTGAGCCATCCCCAATATGCACATCGTCAGTACTAGTATACTGATGTCCTGTGGAAAGGTTTCCAAAATCTGCCGTGAGATGATGATTGCCCCAGAGTCCAGATACCAAGCTGGGTCAAAAGAACTAGGTGGAGCACTGAGGAATGCCTCTGTGTGGTGAGCTGCAAGAGCCGAAGGTTGTCACTGATGTTGGAAGTTAGGATTAAACTGATTGGAGTAGTTTGTAGTTGAATGAGGCCCACGGTGACAAATCTTACATAAGGTGGAGCTACCGAAGCTGGGTGAGTGGTGCGGTTGTGTGGGTCAACCATGAGAGAGTGGAAGGACCCCTATAACGACCGCAATTAGGACTGCGGCCACGGAATGGAGAGGGAGAGTGACTGCCATTGGGAGGACCGTGTGAAACATAGTTGGCTTCAGATGAAGGTAAGTCTACCTGAGTTGCATGCTGATCTTTGAGAATCTCTTAGCTGAGTAAAAGCCCACGAAAGTTGTCAAGGGACAAAGGATCAATACAAGTGGTGACAAAGATAGCGAAGGAGTCGTAATCTATGTTGAGACCACGAAGGATGCGGAGTATAGTGTTCGATTCTAAGATCTGTTGAGAAGCCGCAGCAAGGGAGTCCACCAAGTTTTTTTTATCTTGTGGAGATAGTCAGACAATGAAAGGTTGCCTTTCTTCTATTGATAAAGCTGGTACATTAATTGCATCACACGTGCTTGTGATTGGGATGCATAAATTTTGGTAAGAGAATCTCAAGCAGCACGAGAGGAGGGGAGGCCGATGATATTGGCAAGTGCTCCCTCTGTGAAAGATGATATGATCCAGCTTTGTAGAATCTGATCCTGTTTGCACCATGAGTAATAAGCAGGATTAGGGATTAGGACGCCATTAGAGGAAGGAAGCGTGGGGTTGGGTGATGGTATGGAACCATCAATGTAACCATGGCGGTCATGCGCATAGAGAAGCAACATGAACTGAGATTTCCAAAGTAAGTAGTTTGAACGATCTAGCTTGACAGGGAGGAGAGACACAATGTTGGTGGGTAAGAGCTGAACCGGTGATTCAGGCATTCTAGAGGTTGCAAAAGATGTTGTAGATGAAGTCATGGTGACGTTAGTCTCCTGCTCTGATACCATGTGAGATAGGATTTACAATTGTGATTTCCTTGTATATTGTATACTATTTTATAGTAAGATTTGTATAAGAGATAAGATTTACACAAACGTATACAGATAAGATATTGATAGCTATAACTATCCCTAGATGGAAGGTGTGTGTGAGAGAGAGAGAGAGAGAGAGAGAGATATGGTAGCCATATCAATTCCTATATGGTAGCCATATCAATTCCATGATCTTAGGATTTATCTTTAACAGGGTGAATAGCATCATTTTCGCTAACATGGAGAAAGAAAAAGCTAATTAAACCATGTTAGGCCAAACTTTCTATCATTGCAAATTTCCCCAATCCAAACTTGTTTTTTTTTGGATTTTGGAGAGAGAAAGAGGGGGGGGGGTTAGGAAGGACAATTAACTTCTTACCTGGCTGAACATTTTATCACTCATCCACTAAGTATTGAATCATGTCTACATGGCATAGTTGTCCATTGTGGCTGGAGAATTGATACTCTCTAATCAAAGCTTCTTTTCTTCTTGAATTGGTTCTCATATGGGATTTTTAGTGCATCTTGCCCTCAATTTTAGAAAACAAGATACAAGAGAAATAGCTACCATGCCAAGGAGTGTTCACTGCCTCTAGCAGCTGGCAACAAAGCACAAAGAAGGGAGAAGGCAATTCAAGAGAGAGAAATAGGGGACTATGTTTGATAGGTTGGTTGTACAGGAGGAGTGAAGCAATACAAGAGTTAGAAACAAGGGTTGTGCCATTAAACCTTCGAACTTGAGCTTCGTGTGAACAGGAGCAAAAGTATTATTTGTTAGTCAAGTTAAAATGGGTGGGCAATTGGGTCATTTACTATTTGTTGTTAGTAAAATTAATAGTGTGGGGTGCAGTTGTAATTAATCGCGAACTCAGGGGTTAGTTGCCTTTAAGACAAAGTACAGGGGAGGTTCGTGAAATTTTCCCTATATTACATATATGAGAAGTGATTTTCTAGCGGCCCAATGAGAGCATAATATTTTATAGGCCACCAAATATTTGTGGTGTGACAACTTGGACGGGTCCAAATTTAGTTCTGACGTAGACCCAAAGCTCCCTATTGATAGGTCAGATCCACCCAAAATGGAAGGTATAAAAAAATTTCAAAACTATAAAGATGATACAAAAACTTAGAGAGGTTGCAAGGAAGGAACAAATATTGGAGGGTAGAGAAGGTATATGATTAATTTGGGATGTAAACACTTGCTTGGTTGGGTGGTTGGCCTTTGCTTGGTGAAGCATGGGCTGGGAGATAGGTCTCGATCAAGTTCGAGCCTCCTCTCTTGCACCTCTTCCCCACCTCAATAGTATAATATAGAGTAGGATCGATAAAAAAATGATTAATTTGAGGTATGAAATTTGACATGTGGCCAATTCAAACCATTCCCTAGTTATCCATGGTCGAAATTGTCATATCTTTCTTTCACATGATACAGATGAGGTGGACTAGGGGTGCAAGTTTATGTGCCCGCCATGAGCCCGAACAGGGCCTGGGTTGAGATACTCTAGCCCTGAAGACGGGTTAGGGTTGAGAATTTCTGGCCTTGAGTTTGGGTTGGGGCGGGCCACAGTTGAGATCTTGGCTGAACCCGGCCCAGCCTAACCCTGTCTTCTTCCTCTTCTTCTTTCTCCTCCTTCTGTATTTTCTTCTTCTTCTTCTTCCTCCGAGTCTGACCCAACCACTACATCTCCCTTCTCCCTTTCCATGGTTAGAGTCAATCAATGTCAGTCTGACACAACCCTGAGGGCAGATCAAAGTTGGATTTTTCCGGTCTTTAGTCGAGGCCAGACCTGAGCCAGCTAAGTGAACTCAGGGTTAGGCTAGAGTATTGAAAAATGCAGCCCAACCCAACCTTGTTGCACCCTAAAGTGTACCTTGAAGACACTTCTTTGTTGGCATTCTTCAAAGAAACTTTCTGCATTTATATTTACATTCCACTAGATTGTGTGACAGCCATTATCAATATTGAATACTGCTATTACATGTCTTGGTTTAGAAAAAACTCTTCTAGTCTGGTCTTAACTGTTAACTTGACAAACGTTTAACCGTTAAACCAGTACCGTTTACTAATCAGTTTCGGTAAAGTTTTTTAAATCTTTTATTAAATGATTTGGTTTTGATTTCATCCTTTATGCATCGAATCGAATCGAAACAAAACGAAACCGAATCCGAAAACGTACCCTTTAACAATCTAGATTTCTAAAGTGATTTTCCTCTGATTTACAAGACAAAATCCAAAAACAAACAGAGCTTATAGCTGAAGTGGCATCCAAAGTCACCTCGGTTACTTGTGGATACCAACACAATTAAATAATCATTTCTGTGATAATGTCAAGTTGACCACTGGCCAAGCTGGGACGCTGGGTTAGTATCCAGATGGGCTAATGGGCTGACAGAATTTATATTTTGCACCAAAACTATGCCCCATCTTCCTAAGCCCAAGGTTAGCCCAAGACTTAGTAATTCCCATTGGCTTTTACCAAAAAAACAGGCCCGAAGTGTTGCCCAAGCTGGTCAATACTCAAGCACGTTCAGCCCAGGTCTGGTCGAGCTTTGGGCGTCCAAGGAAAATCAAGTCTAGACCCAACCCGACCTTGGGTGACAAAAAAAAAATTTATCACCACATGCCATTTGGCAAACATGGGTGGGTCCCACTTTTATGGAGGACCCTACCCCATCCCTCATGTATAAAGTTTCAGCCCTTGACAAAAGGATAAGTGCTTCACAAACGAGATCAAAGTGAATCAAGAAACCAACAAAAAATATAACAAAATAAGTAATTCCTAACCGATGACTACAACATTATATTAAGTTTTAAATATTAGGACCATACAATTTTTTCAGAGAATCAATAAACCAGCCAAAAAAAAAAAACATAGAGTGATAAATGATATCATAAGAACAATCTCTAAAGGTCGAACTGTGTGTTTGCTAGGCATTGAGATTTTTACACTGCTCTTCTTCTTCTAGTGACTTCTCTACTCCCGCAAGGTCGAAGTTAACTTCTCTACTGCCACAAGGTCGAAGAGTATTTGAATAATTAGTAAAATGCAAATGCATTGCACATCCACTGAGACCATGGCGAGAGATCTCTTCAGCTTTAATGGAGTGTTTAACTATCCCATAACTTAGATTTGGTCTATAGCAATAAACCCGTTGTTGAGTAGCAAATACAAGACAGTCCCCGTTGATGATTGTGAATCCACAAACAACCAGCTCTGGTTCTCTCAACCCCATGGCTCGAACTCTAGTATTTAAAACCAAAGCCCACGACCCCACCTCAAAGTCATCCAATACCCAAGCCTTGAAAACTGACTTCCTCAACTTGACCAAGCAAATAGATGATTGTGATGACAATGATGATGGCTTCCCCCATTTGAAAATCCTCATCGTACGTGACTGATCATGAGAATTTCTCATTGCTTCCTTAGGCAAATTGAGGCGCCATGATTTTACCATATCACAAGCAACAATGTACGGCTTATAATCAGGGCTCCCCTTGGTCAAGTAAAGGAACGTGTCGGAGATAAAATGTGTTGCACCTTTGCAATACACTGGCATATCGTAGATGATGTTTCTAACACCAGTATTCAACTTTGCCATCTCCTTCCATTCCTCACCTTGGACATACATGTAAAAATTACTATCTGGTGACCAATCTTCTGATGACTTCACCACGATCACTCCCCGTAGTTGCCGGGGAATTCGATGGCGCCGGTGTTGGACACTATGCGAACACCGAATGTAGATTGGTCATTATTAATGTTAGTCATGAGCTTTGGAATGGAACTAATTTTTTGGGTCGCAGGGTTGCATAAAAACAATCTCATGTCTTCCTCATTTGTGTTCTTCAATACAAGAAGGCCATTGTAGGATCCCAGGATCGTATTGGTTGTATTGTATAGAAAGTCAAGAGAGCTATGAGGAACCCCGTAATTATAATAACTCTTCCTGTCCTCATTGCTAGACAGCGTATGTAATTCAACCTTACCCCCACATTGATCTTGTTGGATGAAGAAACCAAGGTCGTCTTGGTACAATAATTGCTGAGAGTGATTTTTCAAAAAAAAAAATTTCAGAAGGAAAATTTAAACATGTCTTAGAAAGAGATGTGAGTCGAAGAATAGATTTCGCGAACATTCTTGAAAATACTTCAAAAAGCAATCCTTTAGTATCCATATTTTCTGTGAAAAAAAAATAGAAAAATATTAGTGACAACTCTTGGAGATACAACAAAAAAATATATATAAATATCAATGACAATTCTTGGAGATACAATGAAAAAAGTGACATGTTCCACTACTCTTGCATGTTGGTCCCCGTAGTTAACCAAAAAAAAAAAAAAAAACCCAAGTTAAGCAAACTTTGGCTTCCTACATCTCACAGTCAACTAGAAAATTTGGATAAGAAAAGAAATCTGATTTAGAAGTGGAAACACCATCTCTAGTTTCCTATTCTGATTCGGTTTCTAATCAAGGAATAGTACTCCTTGCATATAGTCCCCCTTCTCTCTCTGTAAATAGGTTTTAAATCTGAAACTTCAGTTTCATACTAATTTTCAAAATCTAGTTTGCATGCAAGCAACAATGGTTTTCATCTGATGTTTACAAAAAATAAAATAAAAAATAAAAAAATAAACTAAAAATAAACAAAAACAAAAACATTAAGAGGATGAATTCCTGTCTGTATTTGGAGACAAGTATATGCAGGCAAGAATGGAATTGGAGCCGACGCATTTCCACTGTTTGGGACGTTATTCTTAGGGTCCAAATAGAACCACCGGGCCAGTTTTATATAGACTGAAAACACAAGTTTACGCTCAAAATTCAAAACTACAGGCGTTGATAAACCGGCGATTACAGATAACATCACCCTGTCACCCACAGAGACAGAAGTAGAGTATCGTTAGATTCCTCTTTTCTCTAAATAGTTTCTAATTCTCAAACTTTTGTTTTCTTCTTAATATTTTCTCTCACTACTTCTCCATGCAACCAACAATGGTTTCGGCTAGCTTCTTTACCAAAAACAAAAACAATCTCTCTCTCTCTCTCTCTCTCTCTCTCTCTCTCTCTCTCTCTCTCTCTCTACACTTAATAACTGTAGCTTACGATTGAAGGAAGAAATCGGTGAATTCTATCATCCAAATGAAGAAAACAGAATTTGCAGAGTGAGTATAATACAAGAACAACAGCTTTAAAGATCGATCGACAGGCTTAAAACAGAAAAACACAAGTAGTGATGAAAACATAACAATGGAACAGTACTAGAATATCAAATTAATATTCACAGAAACTACTTTTAATTTAAGCGGACATTGAAATACCTAGAAGAAACGAGCCAAGAACACATACCTGCGAGAGAGATATGAGGTACGTCCACAATTACTTTCTATGAATCCTCTTGTCTGATCTCTAAAAGTTGCTGTCCGGGAGAGAGATATAGAGAATAGAAGTAGAGAAGTCTAGAGTAAAGTGATAATTCAAAGAAATTCAGTTCTAATCCACATGGAATTCCAGTGTCGGAGAGAGAGAGAGATGAATCAGTTGAAACTTGTAATTTTCCATATTTAGAGTTGTCATAAACAATAATCGGGACATTGATTCTTACTATAATATGGATGGGTCCCATTGTCCATGAGATGCCAACTGTATGTATCCGATCCACATTCTCTTCCGCCTGAGTTTGGGCAGGAGAGTTGGCAGCCCGGATGAATGGCCATTACCTGGCTCTTGGGTGAATCCGAATCTTCCATTGGAGCCGACACCCCTGTCGGCTCAGCTTGTCGACTGGGGTGTCGACTAAGATGGAGGGCTCGGATTCATCCAAAAATCAAGTTACAGCCATCCATCCGGACCACCAACCCTCCTGCCCAAATTTAAGTGGGAAAAGATTTCTATACTTATGTATCCATATTTGAGATGAACAACTTAGCATAGCTGGGCATCTACAATTTTAGAAAGAAAAAAATTCCAATTTTCCCTGAAATTACGATATCAAATCCACTTCTAATCATGATTATTGTTTTTTTTTTTTTTTTTTGGTAAGAACAATAACTATATCAAGTTTTGTTGATGACGTGGAAGCCAACTTTTAGAATGGTGGGGGCAGTGACTCTTTATTAGAACTTACTTAGAACCTTCCTGATTTGATTCTACTTTCTAATATTAGATTGTGTAGGTAGTAGATTAACCGTTGGATTCCTCCTCTTTCTCTTAACGGTTACTATTTTACTTTTCCTTTCCTTTTCCTTTTCCTTTTCCTCTGCATGCATGTAAACAACAATGGACAACAATGATTTCTATACGGACACCGTTTGATGTTGTGGGTCCCACATTCCTGATGTATCTAAGGTGTGGTTTGGCAATCGTTCTCTCTCCAATCATTTCTGATCTGAAATTCGAAAATTTCTCCCATGTTGGCTATTTCGGTATATAATAATAATTGATACGAATTCAATACCGACTACATGAACCAAGGTTACAATCCGAGGATTTTTTTTTTTTTTTTATAATCTACATGGGTATTTTGTTAATATGCAATCTTATAGGTTTTGCAAAAAAATTGTACCAAGTGTTGCTTTTTTTTTTTTTTTTTTAAGAAGAAGACAGCTGATCTCATCTCACTACATATTGTGATTATCTTTCAATTTTGTTTTATTTTTCTACATCATAATTATGTAAATTGGGATTCTGATCGATTGGGGTAATAATCTGTGTCTGACTTTGCATAATAAAACCATGTTACTAATAGATTAGCAACCAATGCTAGGATTGAAAAGGATTTTGAGAATTTGGATCGCATTAGACTATATAGCCTTCGATACATTTTGTCTTTAAATAGATCCTAAGGCCACACTTGGAGTGTGAGATAGGATTCACAATTGTGATGTCCATGTCTATCGTATACTATTTTATAGTCAGATTTATACAAGAGATAAGATTTACACAAACGTATACAGTTAAGATATTGATAGCTGTAACCATCCATAGATGGAAGGTGAGAGAGAGATATATGGTAGCCATATCAATTCCTATATGGTAGTCATATCAATTCCTTGATCTTAGAATTTATCTTCAACAGGGTGAATAGGATCATTATCGCTAACATTCTCCCGCAAGCGAACCGGGCGGTCACAGACGGTGAGCTTCGACCGAAGAGTACGAAAACAAGGACCGGGGAGAATCTTTGTCAAAACATCAGGGAGTTGATCAGTTGTAAGAACAAACCGAACACGAAGCTGTTCATTGGCAACTTGTTCACGCACGAAGTGAAAGTCAATCTCAATGTATTTGGTGCAAGAGAATACGGGAGTAGGTCTCTCTAATGTTATCACAATATAAAACTAATGAAGGAACATGTAGACCAAGATCTCAAAGGAGCTGACGTACATAGTAGCTCAGCTGAGGTGTTTGCAAGGCCCATATACTCAGCATTTGTGGAAGAACGGGCCACAGTTGGTTGTTTCTTGGAGCTCTAGGAGAAGAAATTGTTACCAAGAAACACACAATATGCACTTGTGGAACGCCGATCAAGAGAGCAACCAGCCCAGTCAGCATCTATATAAGCATGCAAGACCAAAGGAGAGGACGCACTAAGTTGGATGCCGAGACCAACTGAGGACTTGAGGTACCTTAGTTTTCGTTTAACAACAACCTAGTTGGTTACGGTAGGGCAATGCATGTATTGGCACACACGGTTGACAGAGAAGGCAATATCCAGTGTAGTGAGGGTCAAATACTGAAGAGCTCCCATTGTGTTGCGGTAGGCAGTAACATCTAAGAGTCCTGGGTCATCACCAGGCATAGATGAGGATGAGAAAGGGGTCGGCATGGGCTTGGCCGAGAGCATGTTGGTCTTGTTCAGAAGATCAATGGTTGGTGTACTTAGTTTGGGAGATATGAAGAACAGCTACAGTACGTAGTACTTCAATACCAAGAAAGTAATTCAGGGCACCAAGATCTTTGATAGAGAATTTGCGGTTAAGAGCACGAAAGAGATTATGTACCAATTTGGGATAGGAACCAATGACAACAATATCGTCTACATAAACCATATGACGAGAGCCAAGGTGAACAAATAAAGTCGTGTCACTGTTGGTAGATGTGAAACCTTGAGAGATCAAAAGGTGCCCAATCGCTGACACCAAGCTCGAAGAGTCTGCGTGAGGCCGTAGAGAACCTTTTTGAGAAGACATACATGGTGCGGTTAAGAAGGATTAGTAAATCCTTGCAGCTGGGTCATATAGACAGCTTCTTGAAGTGTGCCATGGAGGAAGGCATTATGTACATCCCAGTTGTCTGATACACCAACTTTTAGAGAGAGCCAAAGCAAGAACAGTGAGAATGATGGTAGGTTTTACCACAGGACTGAAAGTGTTAAAATAATCAAGACCCTCACGCTAATGAAAACCTTTGGAGACAAGGCGTGATTTGTAATGAGAGATTGACCCATTGGTATTCCTCTTAATATGAAAAACCCATTTATTCCAACAAGGTTGAGAGAGGAGTGGGGTGGAGCCAAAATCCAAGTGCTATTTCGAAGGAGAGCAGCAAGCTCTTTGCTAATAGCTTGATGCCATTTGGGATCACGGTTAGCTACCGTAAATGATGTCAGTTCAGTCTGAGGTGGGATGAAAATGAAGTGGGCCTCAGGTGGGATACGTAGTGGCCATTAAATTCAATTTCTAAATTAGTTTGTTGTGACCATTACGAAGCCGAGTTACCATAGGATAAGAGGGAAGGGGAGGGGGTGGGGGGCTGGTGGTGATACGTGGGGAGGGGAGGGTGGTATTGAGGAAGTAGGTGGATGTAAGGGCATAGGGAAGGTGGAAATGGGTGGTGATGGAAGTAAGGAGGGAGGGGGAGATCGGGTATAGTGGGTGGTGGATTGAGTGGGGGTTGGGTGACATTATATTATCTTAAGTGATAAAGGTGGGAAGGGAGGAAACCTGAGACACAATGTTGGTGGGTAAGAGCTGAACTGATGATTCATCCATTCTAGAGGTTGCAGAAGATGTTGTAGATGAAGTCATGGTGACGTTAGTCTCTAGCTCTGATATCATGTGAGATAGGATTCATAATTGTGATTTCCCTGTATATTGTATACTATTTTATAGTAAGATTTGTACAAGAGGTAAGATTTACACAAACGTATACAGCTAAGATATTGATAGCTGTAATCATCCCTAGATGGAAGGTGAGAGAGAGATATGGTAGCCATGTCAATTCCTTAATCTTAAGATTTATCTTTAACAGGACGAATAGAATCCTTATCACTACAATGGAGAAAGAAAAGGCTAAATAAACCATGTTAGGCCAAATTTTCTATCATTTTAAATTCCCCCAATCCAAACTCTTTTTTTTTTTTTTTTTTTTTTGGGATTTTGGAGAGAGAGAGGGGGGGGTTAGGAAGGACAATTAACTTCTTACCAGGCTGGTGAATCTTGCTGGAAAGTGCCACGCAATTGACATTTCACCACTCATCCACTAAGTATTCACTCATATCTACATGGCATAGTTGACCATTGTCACTCAACAACTGATACTCTCTTATCAAAGCTTTTTTGCTTCTTGAATTGGTTCTCATATGGGATTTTTAGTGCATCTTGCCTTCAATTTAGAAATCAAGATACAAGAGAAATAGTTATCATGCCAAGGAGTTCTCACTGCCTCCAGCAGCTAGCGGCAAAGCACAAAGAGGGAGAGAGGCAGTGCAAGAGAGAGAAAGGGGGATTGTGCTTGAGAGGTTGGGTTGTATAGGAGTGAAGCAATACAGGAGTGAGAAACAAGGGTCGTGCCATTAAACCTTTGAACTTGAGCTTCGTGTGAACAGGAGCAAAAGTATTATTTGTTAGTCAAGTTAAATTGGGAAGGCAATTGGGTCATTTAATATTTGTTGTTAGTCAAACTAATAATGTGGGTGCGGTTGTAATTAATCGTGAACTCAGGGGTTAGCTGCCTTTAAGACAAAGTACAGTGGAGGTTTGTGAAATTTTCCCTATCTTATGTATATGAGAAGTGATTTTCTAGCTGCCCAATGAGATCATAATATTTTATAGGCCACCAAATATTTGTGGTGTGACAACTTAGATAGGTCCAAATTTAGTTCTAACATAGGCCCCAAAGCTCCCGGTTGATAAGTTAGATCCAACCCAAATGGAAGGTATAAAAAAATTTCAAAACTATAAAGATGATACAATAACTTAGAGAGGTTGCAAGGAATAGGAACAAATATTAATGGAGGGTAGAGAAGGTATATGATTAATTTGGGATGTAAACACTCGCTTGGTTAGATGGGTTGGCCTTTGCTTGGTGAAGCATGGGCTGGGAGATAGGTCTCGATTGAGTTCGAGCCTCCTCCCTTGGACCTATTCCCCACCCCAGTAGTATAACATAGAATAGGACAGATAAAAAATGATTAATTTGGTGTATGAAATTTGACATGTGGCCAATTCAGACATTTCCCTAGTTATCCATGGTCGAAGTTGCCATATCTTTCTTTCACATGATACAGATGAGGTGGACTAGGGGTACAAGTTTACGAACGCGCCATGAGCCTGATCAATACTCTAGCCCTGAGGATCGGTTAGGGTTGAGAATTGTTGGCCTTGAGTTAGGGTTGGGGTGGGCCATAGTTGAGATCTTGGCTGAGCCCGGCCCGGCCTAGCCCTGTCTTCTTCTCTTCTTCTTTCTCCTCCAGCTGTTTTTTCTTCTTCTTCTTCTTCTTTCGAGTCTGACCCAACCATTGCAACTCCCTTCCCCCTTTCTATGGTTAGGGTCAATGAATGTCAGTCTGATTCAACCCTGAGGGCAGGTCGAAGTTGGATTTTTCCAGTCTTTAGTCAAGGCCAGACCTGAGCCAGCTAAGTGAACTCAGGGTTACGCTAGGTTATTGAAAAATGCAGCTCAACCCAACCCTCTTGCACCCTAAAGTGTACCTTGAAGAGACTCCTTTCTTGGCATTCATCAAAGAAACTTTCTGCATTTATATTTACATTCCAACAGATTGTGTGACAGCCATTATCAATATTGAATACTGGCATTACATGTCTTGCTTTAGAAAAAAGTTGTTCTCTTCTGGCCTTAACTGTTAACTTGACAAATGCTTAAACTATTAAACTGATACCATTTACTAATCGAAACCAAACCAAATCGGAACCCAAAAATGTACCCTATAACAATCTAGATTTCCATGTGATTTTCCTCTGATATATAAGACAAAATCCAAAGACAAACAGAGCTTAGAGCTGAAGTGGCATCTAAAGTCACATCGGTTACTTGTGGAGACCAACAAAATTAAATAATCATTTCTGTGATAATGTCATTTTTTTTTTATAATGTCAAGTTGACTACTGGCCAAGCTGGGACGCTGGGTTAGTATCCAGATGGGTTCAGCCTAGGTCTGGTCGAGCTTTGGGCGTCCAAAGAAAATCAAGTCTAGACCCAAGCTGACCTGGGGTCATAACAAAAAATTGTCACCACATGCCATTTGGCAAACACGGGTGAGTCCCAATCTATGGAGGACCCTACCCCATCCCTCATGTATAAAGTTTCAGCCCTGCTTCATAAACGAGATCAAAGTGAACATAATGCATTGCAATCAGATTCAATTATAGTGAAATGGCGTTATAAAGGGGTAAAGATTTCCACACCATCAGTTTGGGGATGTTTTCCCGTATTTTCTCACCTCCTGACCATATAGGCATAGATACATTGTCTCTTCATACTATGATTGGAGTGACAAAAGAGATTCGCCTCCCCCACACTCACAGCATGGGAAACCCTCTCCTTTTAATGAATATTCAAAAGGCATTTTATTCAGTCTGCAGCTTTTCTTCAAAACTAATGACCTCAAATGACCATATATTGTTTTTCGCTAATTATCTGTTTCCCCCTACCTTAACCAGAGAAATGAAGGAGAGGAGTGTGAGTCAATTCACGCTAAATGACATTGTTTCATCAGAAAAATATAACAAAATAAGTAATTCTAATCATAAATTGTTAACCAACAACTACAAAATTACATTACATTTTAAATATTAGGACCTTACATGTTTTTCAATGAAAGAATCAAGACACCAACAAAAAGGGAAAACAGAAAGTGATAAATGATATCATAAGAACAATTTCTAAATGTCCAGCTGTGTGTTTGCTAGGTAATGAGATTTCTGCACTGCTTTTCTTCTTCTTCCAGTGACTTCTCTACTCCTGCAAAGTCAAAGTTGACTTCTTGACTCCCACAAGATCGAAGAGTATTTGAATAATTAGTAAAACTCAAATGACTTGCACTTCCACCAAGACCATGGCTAGAGATCTCTTCAGCTTTTACAGACTGCCTAAGTTTTCCGTAACTTAGAGTTAGTCTATAACAATATACTCGTTGTTGAGTAGCAAATACAAGACAATCTTTGTTGATGATTGTGAATCCACAAACAACCGGCTCTAGTTCTCTCAACCCCATGGCTCGAACTCTAGTATTCAAAACCAAGGTCCACGACCCCACCTCATAGTCATCCAATACCCAAGCCATGAAAACTGACTTCCTCAACCTGACCAAACAAATAGATGATTGTGAAGAGAGTGATGATGGCTTCCCCCATTTGAAGATCCTCATCGTACAAGACTGATCATGAGAATTTCTCATGGCTTCCTTAGGCAAATTGAGGCGCCATGATTTTACCTTATCAATATCACAACCAACAATGTATGGCTTATAATCAGGGCTCGCCTTGGTCAAGTAAGGGAACGTGTCAGAGATAAAATGCATTGCACCTCTACAGTACACTGGCATATCATAGATGATGTTTCTAGCACCTGTATTCAACTTTGCCATCTCATTCCATTCCTCACCTTTGATGTACATGTAAGCATTACTATTTGGCGACCAATCTTCTGCTGACTTCACCATGATCACTCGATAGTTGTCGGGGAATTTGGTGGTGCTGGTGTTGGACACTATGTGAACACCGAATGTAGATTGGTCATTATTAATGTTTGTCATGTGCTTTGGAATGGAGAAAATTTTTTGTGTTGCAGGGTTGCATACAAACAATCTCATGTCTTCCTCATTTGTGTTCTTCAACAAAAGAAGGCCATTGTAAGATCCTAAGATCTTCTTGGTTGTGTTGTATAAGAACTCAAGAGAGCTATGAGGAACATCGTAGTCATAATAACTCTTTTTGTCCTCCTTGTTGGACAACGTGTGTAATTCAACCTTACCCCCACGTTGATCTTGTTGGATGAAAAAACCAAGGTCATCTTTGTTCAGTAATTGTTCTGAGTGCTTCTTTAGAAAGAAATTTTCGGAAGGAAAACTATAGCATGTCCTAGAAAGAGTCGTGAGCCTGAGAATAGACTTGGCAGACATCCATGACAGTATTTCAAAGAGCAGTCCTTCAGTATCCATATTTTCTATGAGAAAAAAATAGAAAGATATCAATAACAACTCTTGGAAGGTACAATGAAAAAAAGAGACTTTAAGTCTCGAAGATACAATGCAAAGACCGGAATTAATGCATTCTTATATAATTTCTTCAATGTTGAATATTCTTATTGACACATATCAAGGTCGTTCCTAACATATCTCTAAGAAACATATATTTTATAGGGGGAGGGTTCTCGCGGATAATGAAGCATGAAAAAGGAAATCATTGATTCTTTGATGGAATGAGAGGTGTATTATGAGAACTTCAAATACAAGAGGTGGGGATTTATATCTTTTTTTTTTTTTTTCATTAGGGTGACATGTTCCATAGTTTAACAAAAAAAAAAAATCCATAGGTAAGCAAACTTTGGTTTCCTACATCCCAGAGTTAACTAGAAAATCCCAACAAAAAAAAAAAAAGAAAAAAGAAATCTGATTTAGAAGTGGAAACACCATCTCTAGTTTCCTAATTTGATTCTGTTGCCAACTAACTGAGGATTAATAGTAGTCCTTGAATATAATTTCCCTTTTCTCTCTTTCTAAATAGTTTTCAAATCTGAAACTTTAGTTTTATACAGGCAAAATCCAATGGAATTGGAGCAGATGCATTTCCACTGTTCGGGATCGGAGTTTTCTTAGGGTCGAAATAGAACCGGGCCAATTTCTTATAGACCTTCATTCTAGACTGAAAACACAAGTTTACGGTCAAAAGTCAAAACTACAAGTCATGCACCTAAGTGATTTTCCGGGCGTTAATAAATCGGTGATTGCAGGAAACATCACCCTGTCACCCGAAGACACACAAGTCGAGTATCGTTAGATTCCTCCTTTCTCTCAATAGTCGTTTCTAATTCTCAAACTTGTGTTTTCTTCTTATTTTCTCACTCTACTTCTCCATGCAAACAGCAATGGTTTCAGCTTCTTGGCTATCTCTCTCTCTCTCTCTCTCTCTCTCTCTCTCTCTCTCTCTCTCTCTCTCTCTCTCTCTCTCTCTCTACTTAATAACTGTAGCTTACTATTGAAGGAAGAAATCGGTGAATTCTATCATCCAATCGAAGATAACAGAATTCAAGAGTGATCGAGTATATATAATAGAAGAACAACAGCTTTAAAGATGGACAGGCTTAATTCAAACAGAAAAACACAAGTAGTGATGATAACATAACAATGGAATCCATAATAACCCAAATAATAATAATAATTATAACAATGGAATGGTAGAATCAAATTCATATCTCAAATCCGAGGACGAGGAGTAATACTCTCATTCTGTCCTTGTAAATTAATATTATTATATTCACAGAAACTACTTTTAATCTAAGCGGACATTGAAATAGCTTGAAGAAACGATCGAGCAAAGAACCCGCATACCTGTGAGAGATATGAGGTACGTAAGTATGTTCTTCTTCTAGATTCAAAAGTCCAGGCCACGATTACCTTCTATGAATTTTCTTGTCTGAATCTCCAAAAGTTGCTGTCCCAGAGAGAGAAAATACAAGTAGAGAAGTTTAGGGTAAATTGATGCTCTTATAGAGGTGATAATTCAAGGAAATCGAGTTCTAGTCCACATGGGATTCCAGTGTCGTCCTAGAGAGAGAGAGAGAGAGCAGAGAGAGCAGAGAGAGAGAGAGAGATGAATCAGTTGAAACTTGTAATTTTCCATATGAAGAGTTGCCATAAACAATAATCGGCCGGGACGTTGATTCTTACCATGCTATGGATGGGTCCCATTGACCATGAGATGGCAACGGTATGTATCCATCCATATATATGACCCATATATATTTGAGATGACCCACTTAGCTTAGCTGGTCTCCTACAATTTTAGAAAGAAAAAATAAAATCCAATTTCCCTTGAAATTAATTAGGAAATCAAATCTACTTCTAATCATGATTATTGATTGTGGAACTATAACCATATCAAGTTTGGTTGATGACGTGGCAGCCAACTTTGAGCCTTCCTGATTTGACTCTACTTTCTAATTTTACTTTTCCTTTCCTTTCCTTTCCCGTCTGCATGCATGTAAACACCCTTGGGAGCTGTTTGATGTTGTGGGTCCCAAATTCCAGATGTTTCTATTTTGTATAAAACGTGATTCACAGAATTCTTATAAAGAATAAATTTCAGGTACTCCCATAATACTTTCGAAACATCACCTATTATCCATACTTTTCAAAAAACATTAATTACACCCAAGTAACTTACGGAGGTGACGGAAATTAATGATTGACCGTTTTAGTCTTTATGTTTTTAATTGAAAATTTTTAAAAACTAATAAAATTACTAAAATAACCCTGATTCCATAGTAGATTTCTAGGACGAAGTTCTGCTGACTGACAACACGAACGGATGAAGAAGAAAAAAGGTCTCTTCCTTCTCTCGGAAACTCGTCAGATGAACCGAAATGCAACTCTGCGAATAACACACGATCCTGCAAATAAAATAGTCAATAAAATAAATCAATTTTTGAACAACAAAAGAGACTGGGGGGTTTTTCCCTCTTCCCTCTTTCTCTAAAACCCATTCCAAGAAACATCGCAAAAACATATCACAATCAAATTTCTTAAAACAGATCACAATCAAATTTCTTAAAACAGATCACCATACGTTGTAAAAGTATGAAGTTCTAAGGAACCCATCAACGAAAATGAAATTAAAACAAGACCCAGCTACTAGGGAGGCGAAACACTAACCTCGGTGGACTCACAGATCCGTTTACAGCTCGGTCCTCGGTGGAGAAACCCCAGAGAAGAAAGGGAGAGAACGGAGGCGGAGAGATAGAACCAGAGACAGAGAAACGGAGACAGAGGGAGGCTCAGGCCTTGGGAAAACCACCGATGGAGAGAAGCCGAGAGATTGAGAGTAGAGCATACCTTCAAACACGGCTCCAGCTCGTAGGTGATGGGGAAGAACACCACTGCGTCGTCGTCGGTGGAGAGTGGAGACTATCGAACGAATTTTCTTTCCTCTGATTTCTTCCGTTGAAGTCGGGCTTAGGTTTAGGTTTAGTTTTCATTTTTTTTTTTTTTTTTTTTTTTTTGCTAAGAGGGTCAGTTATGTGAGTGAGGGTAAAAAAGTCTTTTGACTTATCTATTAGGGTATTATAGTCAATTTCACATTCTTTTTTGATGACATCAGCAACTAACAAGATTGGTTTAACGGAATGGACATATTTGATTAACGGTGGTAAATGTTTAGGTGGTAGTTGATTTTTTGAAACGTATGAATGGTAGGTGATGTTTTGAAACTATTATGGGGGGTAGCTGAAATTTATTCTTCTTATAAAATAATAATCAGCAGCTAGCAATTGATTATTACACTAAGAGTCTTAGATGAGATGGCAATTGTATCCTTCAGAACCATATTTCAGATGCGCCCACATAACCTCTTAGTTTTAATGTGAATTGCAATTGAGAATTGCTTCAAACTATTTCTAAAATCTAAAGTTATCAATCCTTCTTACCAAAAATAAAAAAATTAAAAAAAAATGGTTATCAATCCTAAAATTAGAGGGTTTGAGTCTTAGAGGATAGCACAGTACCCACCAAAATATATAATATGCTCTACCTAGTTAGAATTTGTCTGAAATCTGAATCACTACTTAATTTTTTTCAATAAATAATTAAATTGAACTCAAACTTGATACATTAGTAAGGAAAATGAGATATATCCACCTCCTCTTGCTCCTGGCTGGAGATAAGCAATCATGCATGGTCAACTGAGATTTTAAAATGCATTGAAAGTGCATTCATAGAGGAGACAATCCAAGCTTAATTGCAAGGGCTTCACCGATGAGGAATGAGGATGATGAGAAGGGATGTTTGAACCCAATTAAAACAGTTTATTATCCAAATTTAGTGTATAATATGCACATTAATATTCTGGGAACCCAGTAGAATAGGAGAGTTTCATTAAACGTATATGATAATATACCCATTATTTAAAAAATAAAATTTAAAAAAAAAAAGATATAAATGAGCCCATGAACCAGGAAAAAAAAAATGTCTGTAGCACTTTGTTATATCAGAGTGCATCCTGACCATTGAGAGTGCATCAGTCACATCTCTCAATGCACTCCCAATAGTTAAGGATCAAGTCTGCTACACCAAAGTGCTATAGACATTCCTAACCCCATGAAACAAGATTTCAAAAACCAGCTCTGATTTGAATTATTAATGTTACTAGGTTTTGAGTGCCTACCTTTGAACTAGCATGCATTTGGGGCTCATGGATTCCATTATCCGTGTGATGTTTCAAGGACAACACATGGGGTGAAAGGCATGTTTTCAACAGCAGTAAGACAATCAAAGGGATGGTTGTTGGCTGCTAAATTCCCGGTCTGACCGACTTAAACCAGTGATCGAGTCGATCTAATCCGATTTTAAAACTATTCTAAGGAAGGATATGAGATGGCCTTCAATTCATTGGTTAAATTTATGCGTTCTCATCCGAGATAGTTGGGATAATTCCAAACAGAAAAATAAAATGGAGAAAACCTAGAGAAGAAACTAAAACAAAGGATCAAGAAAAACAAATCAATTTATCATTAATTAGATAGAGTTCTTCATAAAATTGCAAATCATATCACTAAAATAATGGTTTTTAATTGTCTATCCTCCAATTAACTGAACACAAAATCAAATTTCGAGATTCATTATAATAAAATAACAGCTTTAAAGATGGGATTAAACTAGCTAGCAAGAACCCCGATTGAAAACCAAGCAATCAATGTTGTTGTTGTCGAGGGAAGAACATCACTCTTGATGAGGAACATTAATGGCAAAACAGAGCTTCTTCTCCTCTCCACTTCGGAAGGACCAGATTTGGACTGTATCACCCGTCTGCAAATTACTCTCCACCACCAACTTGTTCCAGTTTTTTATTAATACATAAATGCCTGTTTTGTTCATCTTCCATCTTTTAAAACCATACTCCACAACTCTGACTCTTCGCCTCCCATTCCCAAAACCAACACATCTACAGGTATCTCCTTCTGGGAAGCGTGTCTTCTCTCTACATCAGTTAAGAACTTTTCCGACCTAACCTGGTTTTCTGGTATGGATAAACGGTTATGATCCCAGCTCACATCAGTGGCAGTCAGTGTCTTTTCTATTACCCACATCACGTCGTCACCTCCATATTCATTGATTGCATTCCAAAGATGTCCAGGCATTGTTGCTAGTGTGGGCTGTGGTCTTGCGTCCTTCATCTGGGTTATCTTCATTTTCTTTCTGGATTCCAAAATCGAACTATTCTCCATCTTCTTCTTCTTCTTGTTCTGCCTCTCAATCTCAACCGGTCGATGTTTTTTCCTTATAATCCATTCTTTCGTTTCTTCTTGATTGTTGGAAACAGCATGAATGTTGATGCCTAGGGATTCAAGCTCCATGGCTACCATCTCCTTTAGAGCTTCCCAGTGATTTTTGAACTCCTTATTAAGCGATGGTTCCACCTTTTGTTGGCCGATGAACACCATCTTGAGAGATTAGATGTTCTGCAACGGTAGGAAGAACCATTAATTACAAATTATTGATTTGATAAAAGATTACCCGAGGAAGAAACAAGAAAAGAAATATAATGTAATTGAATAATTACAGATCCAATATAATAAACCCTATGAGAAATTAATGAAGAAAAAGATTTAAAAAAACAGAACATTAAAGAATTCAGATTGTAGACCAGAGCAACACAACAAGAACTAAAATATGAACATGAAGAAGGAAATAAATACCTACTGTAAATTAGGCAATCAAATCTCGTTGTGTTTAGAGAGAGAGAGAGAATCAGAGTTGCAGTGAAATTAGGAAATTAGGCAATCAAATCTTGTTGTGTTTAGAGAGAGAGAGAGATAGAGACAGTTGCTTACGGAAGTTAAGAGAGAATTGGGGGATTCCACATCAGCTAGAAATCCTATTCGTTTTTGGATTGTCTTAAATCAAAGAAAATCACTTAGAAAGTTAGATTGTTAAACGGTATGTTTTGGGTTCATGGTTCGGTTCGGTTCGGTCCATAAAAAGTGAAACCAAAATCGAATCGTTTAACAAATGGTTTAAAAAGCTTAACCAAAATCAGTTTTTAAACGGTTCTCATGTTAACGATTTAAATGGTTTTTGGTTTTACAATTTAAACGGATCAAAATCAGTGGTACGAAAAAGAATGTGCTGATTAGATTGTTGTCAATGGATTCCGTTCAATCTCCCAGATTAAGCCACGTAGCTGAAACACAAACATAGTTGTAAAGTGGGTGGGATTTACCCCGGAGCCACTCCAATGCCAAGGTTAGTGGATCTCAAAGACAAATAGAATGGAGCTCTTTGTGGAACACTAGAGCTCCTTAGAGATGGGGTTCCCTGAGATACGGGAGATTCCCTGAGATACGGGAGCTTCAATCACTTCCTCCTCTCTGGCGAGGTATAATCTAGGATAAAAGATGGAGTAAAGGTTATCTCAAATGAACTTTGTCAGAGCTATACCTGAATATTGATACTCACTTTTTGTGTGGGAAGTTCAGTATCCCTTGCAATCGATACTATTTCGCTACTTCAAGGTCCAAAAGGGAGCTTCCCCAACAAGCTCCTCCCCACCTACTACCATCTCCATCATGTGTCATCTAGAGAACCATAGGTCTAGGGGATTACGACCCCTTAGGGCGGCACTTGACTGCCTTGTCACCCGTTTACGACCCCACTCGTCCTTCTTCGATCCCCTTTTAGTCCATGTCCTCCGTTTCTTCCGACAATTCTAGCTGTCCTTTAACTTTTATCGAACACAAGCCTTACTTTTTGCTGATTCGGTCTATAATATGGTGACTTGGCAAGTCAAATCCACCCTCTTGGCATTTATGGTAATCGGTTGTGAATTATTGGTTAAATGGTTCAAATCTGAATTGAACCTTTTATGTAAACAGTGTCAAATCCTAAACCAAAATTGAATCATTTAATAAACTATTTGTTGGTGACAATATAAATGGTTCGATTTGATTTTGGTACACAGTTTGGTTCCATTTTTGACACCCTTAAACAAAAGATTATAAATTTTAGAATTCCAAAGAAATCGGCAAATCTGATTTTAGTGTCAATTAGATTAGAAGACATCCAAGCTAGACTACTAGGGAGTAGGGACAGAGGGATTTTTTTTTTTTTTTTTTTTTTTTTGTAAACGAAAAGTTTATTGATGAGAAATAGATGTACAAGCCGAAGTGTCGTTGATACATTAGTCAATTAACCATGGAGTGGATAACGGCCAATCGAACATACCTCAATTCGTCATGGCCTTTCGGACAAGGGAATGAGCTGAATAATTAACTTCCCTTGGGATAAAGAAGAAGGAATAGTCCTCACAAGAGTTATACATAATGTCCATAATAATTGGATGGATGAGGAAATTTGAGGAGTGAGTCGGACTTAAAATGGATTGAATAACATCCTTGCAGTTAGACTCCACCACAATCCTTCTATAATCATCCAAAATAGTAGCTAGCAGGGCTACTCTAATAGCCAAAGCTTCAACTTCCAAAACCAAGGAAAACTGAATATGGCTAGAACATGCATGCAACAGTTGATCAAAGAAGTTCCAAAAGAGGAAACCAATACCCCTATTCAAAGTTTCAAAAAAGAAAGGGATCCGCATCCTCTCCTCTGGGAGGACAGCGGCAGCCTTACCCAGAATAGCCGACACATGGCTCTCAAGTGAATCTGAGACTCACGTCAGAACCAACACCCAACCGACAAAGGGTGTCGACTCAGACGTGGGTCTAAAATTCACCCGAGAACCACGTGACGACCATCCTGGTAAGGCAGCTGCGTCCTCCCAGAACCACTCAAAGAAGACGATGTGAATCCAAAAGAAAGCCACATCTGGATTAATTTTAAGAAATTCATTGGAAGGATGTAATCCCACCAGATTTGAAGGAGCAGCAGATTCCTTTTTAGTCTTCAAGGTGTGGTTTGGTAATCGTTCTCTCCAATCGTTCTGAAATTGGTCTGAAATTTACAAATTTCACTGGCATTGGGTATCAATACCTATTACATGAACTAAGGTTATAATCTGAGGGAATTATTTTTTTTAAATCTATATGGGTATTTTGGTAATATGCAATCTGTATAGTTTTTGCTAAAAAAAAAATATAGCAAGGGTTTTTTTTTCTCTGTAACTAGAGAAATGAGAGGAAAAGACAGATTATCTCATCTCACTGTCAATTGTGATTATCTTTCTATTTTATTTTAGATTGTGATACTCTCTAATCAAAGTTTTTTTTTCCTTCTTGAATTGGTTCTCATATGTGGTTTTTAGTGCTTCACTAGCTTGCCTTCAATTTAGAAACCAAAATACAAAAGAAATAAATAGCTACTATGCTCTACACAGAATAAATTGCTTTGTTTATACATACAATCTTTAAATTACAAAAGAACAGCCAAGAGTGAGAACCACCAGTAAAATCCCAGCTGCTTCCCCATCCTCAGGCTATAGTCCCCCAACAGAAATAGCCACCTTCCATTCACTAAGTTATATTGCATACACACTCATAAACACAATTAACAAAATAATTTTAAAAAACCCACACAAAGACAAAGCAGCAGACAAAAGCTAAGAAACTCCTTGGAAAGTCAATCGATCTCGCAAGGTATCAAAAATTGATGAAGCTGCTGTATTCTGAGCAAAGGTTAGCTTCAACCGACCAAGCAATTCACTGTCTTTGGTCTGAGATGCAGCATCCGCAGCTTCCTTGGCCATGCCAATGCGTGCATACGACTGTTTAAGAAACAAACGTGATAAGAACGCAAAGGGAAAACGGTATAAGCAAATGATTAGGAAATTCATTAGATTCCAAATAAACTATTTTTTCCCAAAATAAGAATGGAAAAACAAAAGTTAAATATAGTTTGCCCAAAAACAAGATACATATAGGGGAAGCATCAGTTTGAAAAATCAAATCCTAAAAAGAACAATATCTTGGTCAATGATAAAAAGAGGCTTAATTACCTCAGCCCTTTCTCGAGGATCTGTGAGTTTTGGGATGTATTTAAGAGCTTCAGCTTTCTCATCTGCATCAATGCATGCCTCCACAAATGGTCTATAACCTATTTGATTCAGAAACAGAGTCATATTCTGGAATCGTCCTCAAAATCATCCTCAAAATGAATGGAGAAAATTTGAAGTCAATAGAGAATGTAAATACTACAATTTGAGGTGGAGGCTTTGATATATTCTCCCTAAGGGAGAATAGTGACCAACCTTTACCATTAATTTTTTTTTTTTCTAATAAATGTGTTATAGTGGTGCATTTATTTTTATCTTTTACTATTACTTTTCAGTAGCCTTAAAAATGAGGTAATAGCTAACTAAAAAAAAATGAGGTAATAGCTCCACCATTGAGAAATATGTAGCGGACAATATCACCCATAACAACACTTTAATTCTCTAACGCTTATATAGCCATTATAGTGGAAAAAGTAAGTCTTTCTAATCACTGTTCAATATCAGTCATGGACATAAATTGGAAAAAACTTGGATCCTATTAGATAAAGTTAGTGCTTGAATAATATAAGATTTTTCAGATTTTTCAGTATGAAATTACTACAATAAATTAGGTAGGTCGCAACGATAGTTCCCCATCCACAATTCTGGTATTGTACTGGAAGAGTTTTTTATGGCAAGTTCCAGTAATATAGGAAGAATACCCTGTGCGGGTAGAAAGATAACTTACAATAGCTTGCTCTCCTAAAATACAATAAAATAGCTGATGCCACTTTTTCTGGTGGGGGCCAAATAGCAGGACAGGTAAAGCAACTGAATAATCAAATATTTTTCAAAAAAAAAATATAGAAATTAGAATTACATACCAATAGGTGGTCTTTTTTCCTTCGAAAACTTTTCTAGTGCATCCCAGTCTTTGATTGTAGCCAAAGCAAATACTTTGAGCCAATACCACCTCTTCTCGGAAACCTGAAAAGAGAAATAAAATTTAATGATGATAAGAATATCAATGATATCTTTCTAAGTGGATACCCATGAGCAGAACATTTTGCCTAATGATAGTAATCAAGATGAAAACAAAAAAATGCAAAAAATAATAAGTAAAAAAGAGAAATTGGAAAAAGGGTTCAACACACGAAACTAGAACTGTTTCCATATGCCAGCTAATTTTCTTCGACATGAACTGACGATACACATTCTGACCATTGGATACAGGCCACAATATATGGGGCTTTTCCCTTGTTTTCCAAAGACTCCTAAGAGATACTTTTTCAAATACTTACAAAGCATTTTAACAAAACGTGGAGAAGCCAGGTAGGTTTAAAATGTAACCAATGACTAGAAGATAATGGACAATATATCCACTGAAGTTGGATACTAAACATATTGCTATATGGTAATTATAGCAATACATGATGGAAAGTATGGCACCCAGGATCCCTGCCTCATTAACACCCAGTGGTTATAGAAACTTGGAAAGTACCTACCTCATAGACAATGTTTATATGTAGAAGTTTCTCTTACATAGCTTAGCTGTTGTTCTGTATTAATAAAGTTTACTAATCAATAATCATAAAATAATGCATAAAGCTGCAGTACAGGAAACAAACCTTAAATTCCGTTTTCACTTTCATTGCAGCTCGATTGTTTCCCAGAACGATACAGGTGCGGATTGTATCGCTGATACTTGAATCAACAAATATGGCCTGCTTTGTGGTCACTTCTAATTCATGTTGAATTCTGCAACACCAGCAACAATGAGATCCAGAACAGCAGAATCTCAACACAGCACCAACACCCCCCCCAAAAAAAAGCACACACACACACACACAAGATCCAAAAATACAACAGGATATTCAACAAATATTAAGACGAATGTTGTAAATATCAGGAAATAAATAAATAAAATGACCACAGTTCAATGAATAAAAACTTAAAGTTTTTCTTTAACATTTGAAACGAGAATTTCGCAAGGACTCAAGGTGTTGTAGTCAGAGTAACTTATTAACTAGCTCAGTCAATTGCATGTGAAGGAGAAAGAAAGAGTGATGTTCTACTTGTAACTAGCAAATTAGATACCAGGAAAGGTAAAGGATATTTACGATGACAGGTGGAAGCTGTAATTGTAGTTCTATCCCTCCTGGCAAGTATCACACTGTGTATGGATGCCCCTTCCAGAGTCAACAACAGGTAAAGCTACCTAACTAGTACAAATGAACTACATATGGAATGAAGGATTGTACACAGTGAACAGAAGGTTTTTCTTAAAGTGTACGTGCTCCAAACAAAGGGCTCAGATGAACATATGAAACTCCTGAACAAACAAGAAGACTAGAAAAAATTCACCAATTCAACATGTTATTAGTGAACTCATGATATGTCTGTGTGCTACCGGCAATGACACATTTTCTAGATATAGAATATTCATATATCAAACTTGATGATTGTGGGTAAATGGACCATTATCTAAGAAAACTCTCGACAAAGTTTTGAACTGAATTTCTATTGAGATCCTAAGACCAAACCCTACATCTGTTTACCTTAGAAGTTTTGCATGCTCTTCAGCAGCTTTTGATTCAAATATGTGCTCCTTGGTCTCTGCAAAGAGACTCTGTGCCTTCTCAATTAACTTTATGCGTGGACCATGAAGTGGAGTTCCCTTACTTGCCATTGGATTTTTTGTTAGTTCCCATGACTCTTTCCACAATAAAAAAGCCACATCCTATAAAATCAAACAGCAACAACTTGCATTATAAGTATGAACAGGTCTCCACCAGCTTTACTTCAGAATTGATCATGGTAAAGCAGAAAATAACTCCTTGTGTATGAATCTAGAATTCAAGCAACCTTCATGCTACTATGGAAAATAAACGGCTTGATTGTGATCCATAGAGCTGGTCAAACAACTCAAACTTACTTGAAGCTGTCCGGTTGAGAGGAAGAAGTCCTTCAGGAATTCATGCTTATAACACCTGAAAATAAAGGATTAATGAATCAAGATGTAATGCAAAACTGAGGTCCCCACTGGCAAAAACACAAATTTAATGAGAGCATTTGGACTACAATAGTAGGTAAGAAGTTATCAGCATTATTATAAACGAGTATTTTGGTTAATCCTGGACTGGGGTCAAAGATTTGCCAAGCAATTGAACTCACTTCTTACGAACACATCGATCGTACACCTAAGCTCTAGGAATGACTCGAACCATAAACTTCGAAATGAAACACAGAAGACTATACTGAACTTTAAAGTGAAGCACAAAGTACTATGTACATGTCTTTTATATGTACATATACATTTTGTTGCACCCGAGGAGCTCATCTCCTAGCAAAAACATACACATATACACGTCTTTTGATTCTAATATATAGGAATACAAAGTCCTTTCCTTCTGATCAGAATGCTGATTAAAAAAAAAAAGAGTAAGAAAAATATCTAAAATAACTATATGATGCAGTCGACCACAAATTACCGTGCATATGTTATAAAGAGATCACGAGCAAGAGGCCTCGCTTGAATCATACTGAAAAATTCCAGGGGGGCCTTCTACAATCAGGAAAATACAAGAAAATCACAGTAAAGATTTCAGAAGGTCAGCAGCTTCATTGATGCTACTAATATGGAGAATCAGCTAGAATATATATGATCAAATATGAAAAGTAATGTAAAAATTACTGAAAGGAATACCTTCTGCCAGATATGGAAAAGAACAAGATAAACAAGGTCAGTGTCGCCGCTGTCAGAAGCCTTGCTTAAAGCTGTGTCTTCCTCTCCTATGCTCAATAATAATGGAACCTGCTAAATGAGAGCAACAGTGACCATACTGTTTTATGCTATCTAGAAAATTACCGCAGCATCACCTTTTATGAAAATCTAAAAGATCTTAGTGAGTGAATAACAATGAAGGGGCAAATACATATTTTCTTCATCATAAAAAATTTATGAAGTAACCTTCTTGGAGGAGCGTGGTTCATGTTCAACAAGCATTGCAGCTAATTTTCGGCGTCCATTCTTATCTGCATGTGCAGCAACCGCGGCATAAGATATCCCTTTGCATAGTTTCAGCTGAAATTCAAATCACCACTTCAGAAGTCACACAATGTAGTTCTGAAGGAAAACCATGAAAACTTTTCCACACAACTTATGTGAGGAAACACGAACCTTATCGAGTAAGATTTCGAGAAGGGCAGCATCATGAATAGCTAAGGAAGCTGTTATTTTTGCACATGCCCAGTGCATTATTACCACCTCCTATACAAGATAAAATAAAGAGCAAATTACACATATTTCCATGGAAAATGATGCTTTGCTTTCAAATAGGGTGAGGTAAGAAAGAAACATAGCTATTTCCAGTACTGGTAAAAGGTTTGGGCTGCCAGGGAAAATGCCTGGGTTTAAGTCTTGAGGGCAGCCACTTTCCGTAAAAATAACAAAGGTTAGGACCGACTCCAAACTCAACCATCCCAGGACTCTGCATAGGCAGGATCAATACAAGGTAATGGCCCTTCTTAACTATTTTTAGTAAGTAGCACATGAGAGACATGGGCACATATATCCAAATGCCAAGGTTCACATATTAATCGTCAGGAAAGGGATTTGGACATAACGCATGCATGTATGCCAGGGGATTAGTTAGAATTTATAAAGTAATCTAGTTCTCAAATTTCTAGGATTATGTCATCCCTTCTCGTGTAGACCCATGGAGGGATTTACCATGGACATAAAACTTCAGTGTGATCGGTAAAACAAATCTTCCACTTAGACTATTTGTTTGCAAAAGAAGGAACCAATAAAAAAAACAGCCGTGGAGCATAATGCTTAATGCAGTGTATAAGAAAGCACGGTAAGGATGCAGACATGAGAGTCAGAAGGTATAAAGAAGATAAGTATCAATGTTCGTGTCTGAAATTGACAGAAGGTAGTGAGCCTGGGAAGAATCTTTTAAAAATGAACTCTCATTCTTGAAAAGAGGCAATCTACAAAACTAAGAATTCCAGAAGCTTACCGGGTTCAAGTCAAGATACTCGGATATCCGCAGTGCAAGAAGGTGTCGGTATGCATTAATTAAACGACCAACCAGAACGGACGGAGTAAGCAACTGAAAGGGAATGATATAGTTAGAGAATAAGCAAGTGAATTTAATTACACACAAGACAGATAGATTCGGTAAGCATTTAAGACCTTGTATTGCTGAATGCTAAGAGGAATACCAATCTCATAGTAGCGCACAGCATTTAGCACTCGTAATACTTTGCAGATCTCTTGAAACCGATCACGTTGATCATTGCTGCCAAAGCCAACTGGATATCATTACCAAGAAATCAGAAAATTGTGTTTTGATGCCTTAAAATAAAAAGAATACCATTAGATAAAGTGCAAGATGCTTACACAATCCGAATGCCAAACCATGAAGAAAGAAAAATAATATAACTTTAGGGGTATAATAAAAATAACAAAATAAAAAAGCAGACCACAAACTGGCACTAGAAAAAATTCTACCAGAAGAATAGAAGCTTATACTTATAATAACATAAATTTTGATTTCACTCAAACAAAATAGTTTCAGAAAAGAGGATAAAGTACTTCTGCTTTGTGAAATTGATCCTGTTACATGAACAGAAACAATTAATAGAACCCTAAAGCGGAAATCTTAAGTTGTTAACTCTACATTCCATGCTCAAGCATGAAAGGAATATTTCAAATGAAAAATGCATGTGGCTTCCTTCCAATTGTTCTAAGTCGCACTTCTATTTAAACAAAACTGGAAAAGCTCTAAAAAGACAAACCTGCAAAATGCTTGGCCATAGCTAGCAGCTCTTAATAGAGTTCGCTGGCGTGAGACATCAAACTCATGACCTGCAGCATCAATGCATGCTTTAACTGCCTCAGGCAAGGAGGATCGAATCAAACGCAAATTTTCATCTGCCTGTCAAAGATGGTAAAGTTATACAGCTGCGCCGCAACAAAATATTTTGGATATTACATCAAACCAGAAAGGGGGGGAAAAAACCTAATTTTGAAATATCATCCAACACTTAATTGTCCATATGTGCAAATCTCTCATTTGAAAATCTTCAAAACTTATAAAATAAGCTATTTAACATCTCTAGGAGAATCTAAATCCTAAATCAATAAATAAACACAACAAGATGGCAATAGACTTTCACAAATGACCTCCTGTACATTATGCATCTTCACCAAAATTCAGCAGGTGGTGACTTGACTCCCCATTTGCCTTCTATGAGTTCTTAACCAAGTAGATTCACCTACATACTAAATGATGCTCAAGTCACAAACATAGGAAACTACCCAACAATGTGAATACCAACACATAAGGCATCATAACTCACAAAACCTAAGACCAAAGATCATAGTGAAGAAATAAGGAGCTTAACAAATTATTTGAAAACTAACAACAAACTCAACCACATCACTTAAGTTGCCTTATTCCTTGGGGGGGAGGGTTGACATTTCTTAAGTTGTCATAGAAAAATAATAGCAAACAAGCAAAAACTTTCCAATGACATACAAAATGATGCAAGTTCAATCATACGTCTAGGATCCAGAAAGTTACAGTTAAAACGAAAGCACAAAAGCTGTCTTAACTTCTTGAATTCCGAATTCTTCATCTTCCAAACATTCAATAGAAGACCATATCCACAAGTCTATCTTCAAGTTACTTTAAATAGCTCAACAATAGATCAAAAAAACATCGGTCTACTTTCTTTAAAAACATTTCCGTTCATCTAATGAAAAGGAGTAACAAAAGAGTAAAATAGACGAATTTTGTACCGACAATGAATATACAAAAGTATTATACAATTCAAGAACAAATAAAATTTTCTAGAAAGAGTGATACAGTCATAAAATGCCACTCCACTCTATCATTATTCCCTTGAATCCCTTCAGCATCTCTCCATCAAATATCATAATTCCCAAGGAGTTTCAAACCAACAACCGCTAATGGCAATCTCAGGATATCCAACTATATATATATATATATATATATGGAGTTTCAACTTCCAAGGCACTCTCCAACAACTCTGTTCTAATGGCTATATCTCAGTGGCTATATCCAACTATATATATATATATATATATATATATATATATATATATAGGTTTGAAGAGTAAGAGAATGATTTCTTTTTTCACTTGTGGGTGTACAAATGTGAGCGCCCGTGGTGAGTTTGAGGTCCTCAAGTTGCAAGAGTCTCATACTTGCATTGAGTGAATAAACAAGAGACCTCAGAGTTAAGTGGTCCCCTATGACTCTTGCTATCATGTACTTGTTCCCTTATTTTGCAGTACAGTTATTCCATATTTTCTAGCTTATTTTACAATGTTAATGTTATGGGCTGTATGGGCCTGGTTAGATTAGTTACTTTCCTTTATATTATCTTGTAAGTAATGGGCCTATTTATTAAGGCCCATTACCGGTTAAACTATTTTTAGCTAGCTTTATTTATCTTGTTTGACTAGGACCTTTCCTAGTTGGACTATAACTAGGAATTGTTGACTAGGGAATTTCCTAGTTGGATTGTAACTAGGAAAGGTACCTAATTCTTGTCTTTCTTTTCTATAAATAAAGCAGCAGCAGCAGGAGGAACTACAATCGATTCTCTCTCTCTCTCTCTCTCTCGGTTTCTGGTTCTGGTTCTGGTTAAGTGTTTATTATAAATTGTAACATGGTATTAGAGCAGTGATAGATCTATTTCTAAGAGCTTGTGCCAGCTGCGGTTTTGATAGGTTCTTCTCCCTTCTCCTTCCTCTAAATAATGCTTGGAGCAGCAACCATATGCTGCCTATGATGGAAGATTGATTTTCCCTTGATGCCATATGGAAACCTGTCACTGTAATTTTTTTTTGGTTCGATTGATGCTGTGATCATGTTGTTGATGTGATCTCTTACTGTTGGTTTCGATTATTGATTGCTGCTGGTTTTGTTTGTTCCATGGCCTGATCAGACCTCTTTGCTACTGGTTTCGATTGTTGATTGCTGCTGATTTCGATTGTTGATTGCTACTGGTTCGATTGTTAGCCTGATCAGACCTCCTTCTTGCCCTTGTTGCTGCTGGTTGCTTGATTACTCAGCAACATTGTGATCTACTGATTTTGATCTTGTTCAAGATCTGAGTTCTTGGAAGTTCTTTGGACTATCTTTATTTCCTGGTATTGCTGCTTGGTATTTCACATGGTTAACTACAAAACTTCTTGGGATCATTCTGTGCAAGCACCTCAATTAAATTGAAAAGGGTGTCTAACTATTTGTTATGGGCCCAAGCTGTTAAAGCTTACATTCACTCTAAAGGTAAGCTGCAATATCTCACTGATGATCCTCCAACTGTTGATCCAAAGGATGCCTCTTCTGTTAAGAATTATGATGAATGAATGCCTTAGTTGTCAAGGCGTCGCCTAGGCGACGCCTAGGCGTCCGGGCGGTTTGTACAGGCCTGGGCGCCAGGGCGCCTTGTGGTCGCCCAGGCGCAGGAACAACATTTATCGGGCTATCGGGCGAGACTTATTTATGACTAAACATAAGTAAAATTACAAATTCGTTAAAAAGTCGCAAATGTTAGTCATAAATAATTGTTTACTAACTCTAGACACAACCGGTCTTAGTGTACATTAGTAAACTTGGGTCCACATCACATATTAATTGAGTTATGTCTTAAATGTTGATTATTTATGTAGAATGTTGCAATATATAAACATAATGTTTTAGAAAAAAAATGCTTGGGAGCCTTGGTCGCCTAGGCAACGCCTAGGCGGGCGCCTAGGCGCCCAGGATGGCCCCAAACGCCTTGGATCGCCTTGTCGCCTTGACAACTATGATGAATGCATGAAAATTCTACTCTCCAAACCTGCTTATGGGGTAGTATTGACCCCTCCATTGTCTCTAATGTTATGTTTCATCAAACTACTAAGGACATATGGAATGACCTCAAAGAAAGCTATGCTTAGGAAAAGAATATCTCTCGGATTTATAATCTTTATGAAAAGATGTCCAATTACTCATTGGGAGATAAATCCCTCAAATGAATACTACAATCACTTCAAAGGTCTTCTTGAAGAACTTCAGGCTGTTTAACCTCTTACTACTGATCTGGCACAACTCAAATCTCAATGATCTGAGTTTTGCGTGGCCAAGTTTTTAGCTGGTCTCTCTCCACAATATCAATCTTTCAAAACTCAACTACTATTTGGAGATAAGGTACCTTCTCATAGTGAAACCTATTTTCACCTTCAACAATTAGTGCCTTCCAATGCTTCTACTACTACTCATGGTAGAGGACATGGCTCAAAAAAAGATCATGGACAAGGTCCTTCTGGTCGTGGTACAGACCGGTCTAATTTAACCGATATTGCGCCCATTGTGCCAAAAACTAATCATAATGTTGATAAATGTTAGGCTTAGTATGGCCGCCCTGAATGGGCTGAGGCTTTGGCAAACTCTAGCTCTACAGATGATGCTTCTTCACCAGCACTAGCTATTGCCCCTAATCCAGCTCAGTTTAAAGCATTACTTCAACGAGTTCAACAGCTAAAGCAATCTACTCCATCTACCTCTGCCACCCTGGCTCACACAGGTACCAATGCTCTACTTTCTACCACTAGCCCTACTCCATGGATCATTGACTTGGTTTCTTTAACCCCTCCATGACTACCTCTGTCTCCATACCCTAGGTTACTCTTAACCTTATGTCCACCACGCTCCAACCACGGGGGGGAACCCCCCCCCCCCCCCCCCCCCCCCCAGTACCAATGCTCTACTTTCTACCACTAGCCCTACTCCATGGATCATTGACTCTCGAACTTCTTGCTATATGACTGGTAAGTCTCATGTCTTTACCTCCTTCAAAGGCACTACTACATCTGTGCTTGATTTTCTTGCTGACGGTTCCTCCACTGATGCTACAAGACATGGAATGGTTTCTTTAACCCCTTCCATGACCCTGTCTTCTGTTCTCCATATCCCTAGGTTACCTCTTAACCTTATGTCCATCAGTCAGCTCACTAAATCCCTACACTCCTCAGTAACCTTTTATCCATCTTATTGTGTTTTTCAAGATCTTAGGGTCAGGGCAATGATTGGTGGGGGCCTTGAGTGATCTGCTCTTTATTACTTGGAGCATACTGGACCATCTACAACAGCCACTGCCACCTCTACTTCTCCTACACCGTTTCAATGGCATCCTCGACTTGGACACCTTTCCCTCTCTAAGATGAATACTCTTATTCCTAGCTACAAGTCTCTAACCATCTTAAGTGTGAGGCTTGTGAGTTAGAGAAACATCACCGTACTATTTTCCTGCCAATCATGACACTCATAGCTCTTCTCCCTTCCATTTAGTCCATTCAGACATTTGAGTGTCCCTAACAGACCTGGTTATTGTTATTTTGTTACATCTGTTGATGATTATTCCAGGGTAACCTAGTTTTATTTACTTAAGAATCGTTTTGAGTTTCTTTCAGTGTTTAAAGGATTTTACAAAGAAATCCAAGTTCAGTTTAATAAATCTATTCATATATTTCGGTCTAATAATGCCCTTGAATATACTCAAAAGGCTATTTTCGATTTTTGTTTTGATAATGGCATGATTCATCACACTAGTTATTCAAATACTCCTCAATAGAATGGTGTTGCTGAAAGAAAAATAAACATCTTTTGGAAGTAGCCCATTCTCTTTTGTTCCATATGAATGTTCCCAAGTATTTTTTGTGTGAAGATATACTTACTACTTGCTTTCTTATCAATCGTATGCATAGTTGTCAAGGGCCCAAGGCGAACCAAGGCGATGGAGGACTGACTGGGCGCCTAGGCGACCAAGGCGCCCGCCTAGGCGACCAAGGCGCCCAATTTTCCACGGCGACGCCTTGACAACTATGATCATATGCCATCCTTTATTATTCATAATAGAGTTCTCCTCTCTTATTTATCCTACTGCTCCCCTTTTTCCCGTTCCCATCGTGTTTTTGGCGCTTTACTCATGTTTTGCACCCTCAGCAGGACAAACTGTCTCCTCGGTCACTTAAATGTATTTTTCTTAGTTATCCACCTACTGCTACAGGTGTTATTACGAGATACCCATCGCCATTTTATTAGTGCTGATGTTACCTTCTTTGAGGATATATCTTACAACCCTGAACCTGCCCCTACACCACCAACACCATCTGACTCCCCACACCATTGCCTCTCATCACCCCATTTGATGATCCGCCATCTCTTACTGCCCCTACACTACCCCTTGTCACTACACCATCTACTGACCCTCCACCCTCACCAC
Source organism: Protea cynaroides (assembly GCA_028583415.1). Classification (NCBI taxonomy): domain Eukaryota; kingdom Viridiplantae; phylum Streptophyta; class Magnoliopsida; order Proteales; family Proteaceae; genus Protea; species Protea cynaroides. The sequence continues at coordinate 75,116,852 of CM053265.1, read as the reverse complement.
CGCCATTGCAATTTTATCACCAACGGAAGACGACTGTCCAGGATACTACTCCGCCCTCTGATACGCTTGCTCTTGGAGCACACTCTTGCACCTAGCGATCTCTTATTACATATCCCATTGATATGTTTGTTACCACCTCCCATCTCCTCTTCTTTGCCCATAACCTTGTTATGTTTTTATTTATCACATTTGTTCCTTCCACACAACCCCAAGCCTTATCACATCCAGGGTGGAAAGAGGCTATGGATACTGAGATGGATGTTTTGCTCTCCCATCCTACATGGACACTTGTTGATCTTCCTGCTGCGAAGACTATTGTGCGCAGTCGTTGGGTGTACACTGTTAAGCATAATCTTAATGGCTCTATTGAACGCCTTAACTCGTTTGGTTGCCAAAGAGTTCACTCAAACTTATGGTGTTGATTATTTTGAGATATTCTCCCCGGTTTCCTGTCTCAATTCGATTCGGGTTATTATCTCTTTGGCTATCAACTTTGACTAGCCTCTTTATCAGATGGATGTCAAGAATGTCTTTCTTTATGGCAATCTCCATGAGGAGGTTTACATGGAGCAAAATCCAAGGTATGTTGCTCAGGAGGGACATCTACTCAATTATGTAAGCTACATAAAGCTATCTATGGACTCAAACAGTCTCCTCGTGCCTAGTTTGATAAATTTAGCACTATAATTACTTATTGTGGCTTCTCTCCATGCTAATCTGATCACTCTATATTTGTTCGACAGCGGCTTTCTAAAATGATTATCATAGCTGTTTATATTGATGATATTATTGTCACAAGAGATGACGTGTCAAGTATTACTGAAGTCAAATTTTATTTAAACAAACACTATCAAATGAAGGATTTGGGATTACTTTATTATTTTCTAGGTATTAATAGGCAAACCAGCTAGCTGAAACCCCAAGATGCTACTCCTATCTTCCTTCGTGCTTTGACTCTCACCATTGCCTAAAGGCAGCCTTGCACTTTGAGACATTTGCTTGCCGCCCTATCACATAATGGAAATGATGTAGCACATCCTTAAATGCAGCTGCAGAACCCACATCACCATGAAAAAGAACGAGCTTTTCATCACCAAAACACAGATGTGTAATCAATGGATTATTACACCGATGATGTAAACTAAGTAGTCCGTTGTAGCAAGGGGATTAGTTTATCTCAGAGAAAATATGTTCTTGATCTCCTAACTAAATCTAGTCTTCTTGATTCTAAACCAGCTGACACTCCTATGGATCCTCATCAGAAACTTGGGACTAGTGATAGTCTTGATTATGCTGATATACATCAATACCAACGACTCGTTGGAAAACTTATCTATCTTACAATGACTCGACCGGATTTATCGTTTGCTATTGAGGTCATCAGTTAATTCATGCAAGACCCAAAACATGCTCAATGAGTTGCGGCTTGTCGTATATTAAGGTATTTGAAGAAATCTCCAAGCAAAGGGCTAATCTATCATTGTCACAAATGTACTGATGTTTTTGCGTATTCTCATGTCGATTAGGCTGGTGGTAATGGTGATAGACGTTCCACAAGGAGTTATTGCACATTTGTTGGAGGCAATCTGGTCATATGGAAGAGTAAAAAGCAAACTACAGTGTCTAAATCTAGTACAAAAGCTGAGTATCGTGCTATGGCTCAAACTTCTGCTAAACTTATGTGGCTAAGAAATCTTCTTCAAGAATTGGGCTTTCCAGTAATTCGCCCTATGACTATTTTTTTTGTGACAATCAAACTGCTATCTAAATTGCTAATAATCCAATGTTTCATGAGTGCACCAAGCATATTGAGGTTAACTATCATTTTATTCGTGATGCTATTCAAAAGAAGCTGATGGTTACTCCCTTCGAATCTTCTTCCAATTAGTTGACTGACGTTCTTACAAAGTTGTTATTTGGTCCAACGTTTCGGCTGAATTATTCTAAGCTGGGCATGGGTGATTTATATGCTCCAGCTTTAGGAGGGCGTTAACGTTATGGGCTGTATGGGCCTAGCTAGATTAGTTACTTTCCTCTATATTTTTTTGTAAGTAATGGGCCTATTTATTAAGGCCCATTACCGGTTCTACTATTTTTAGCTAGCTTTACTTATCTTGTTTGACTAGGACCTTTCCTAGTTGGACTGTAACTAGGAGTTGTTGACTAGGACCTTTCCTAGTTGGATTGTAACTAGGAAATTCTTGTCTTTCTTTTCTATAAATAAAATAGCAGCAGGAGGGGGAGAACTATAATCGATCCTTCTCTCCCCTTGAAGAATCGATCCCCTCTCCTTGTGCCTAAACTCTCTTTCTCTCTCTTTCGGTTTTCTGGTTCTGGTTAATTCTTTATTATAAACTGTAACATACATTTTATGTTTGAGCTGCATCAAAGAGAAAAGCATACTTTGTGTCCATTTATTTTTTTGTTGTCCACCTAAAAGTATGGGTAGTATTTCTCTTAAACTTTTGCCTACGATTACTCCAGTGCTTACGCACTACCATTTCAAAAGCCATAATGAGTTTTTCATTCAATTTGTGAAGAAAGAAAATCATACCTTGGCACTATGTCTGTCAAAGTGATCCAATGCATCATACAGTAAAGCTGCAGGTAGTGTACTTCCAATCTTAAATATGGACACGGTAGAATCTGGAACTCGTTGTAAGAATTCCATATTTGTATTCGTAAGGATTCTCACTCCATCACACTCTGGGATAAGAATGATAGGTTCATCATACAGATAGCGCACTGGATCTCCATAAGGACCCACCATCAAAAGCATATCATCCCAATAAAGTAGCACACTGTCCATTCCACACCAAGCTATCTGTTCTGGAGGCAAGGCTGACTGCCATATGAAAGTAAAAGTAATATGGGCCAATAAGTTCTTGTAGCACGTTAAGTGTAATATACTGTTAATGATGCCATATAAACCATACTCAACAAGCAATGATAACCACAACTGAGAAAAAAAAGTTTCCATTGATTTTTAAGGAAAAGAAGCTTTAATGAATTTTTTTTTTTTTTTTTGGTAAGAAAGATAATTATTCATTAGATCGTGACGTGCTCATGTACTAATGGACACACATGTCGTATAGCCATGGAATGCATAATGGCCAAACTGTCAGGCACAACTTAGACAGGGCCTACAAAGCAAGGGAGTCAGCAATACTGTTAATCTCCCATGAAATGTATCTAAAAGAACAAGATACAAAGTAGTGAGAGAAATAACGAATATCGTGTACAAGTGATACAACATTTAAATGTGGCTCCTGATCCATATGTTGGACAAAAGAGATAAGAGACTTGCAATCGCTCTCCACAATCAGATGATCAATGCAATCCCCTAACGCTTATAACATTCCAGCTCTCATAGCCAAGCATTCGCCTTGTAGGACTTGAAGTGAACTACATAGGACTTGAAGCTGCAAACACTTGTGAACCTGTAGAGTTACGAAGAATATAGCCCAAACCCCCTATGGACTCCAATTGTAAAAAAGAGGCATCGGAATTTAAATGGTACCCACGGGTGGAGGATTCCAACTAATAGCATGATCCGAACGAGAGCTTGTAGTTTGTGATTCATTAGCCGAGGAGTCTGTTAGGTCCAAAAACTCATTGCAGGCTCTATGGGCTGTTGTTGCTACTTCAGAAGCCAACCAAGTTGGGCGATTAAAGGTAAAGTCATTCCTAGATTTCCAAAGGAACCAGCATAGGAACGAACTATGACACAACATCACACGACTTGTAAATTTACTTTCCTCAAAGATGTAGGTCCAACTCTTGATCCAATCTATAACAGAAGGCAAAAAAGGTGGAATGTAGGATAAAGAACTTGCAAACCATGTAGCACGAGCATAGGGACAATCAAACAATATATGGTCAACTGATTCTGGAATAGTTCCACATTGTTGACACGCCTTATCAATGGGGATGCAATGATTATTAAGCACTTCAGTAGTGGTCAAAGCCAGGGAACATGCTCTCCAGAAAAAAATTCTTAATCTTTGGTTGTGTGGGGTACTTCAAAATCCGATTCCACACTATACTTGGAACAATAGCATGCAAATGTTGATGCGAGGTGGAAGGTAGCTGCCTCTCCTTATCACGGATGCTATTACATTGGAAATGATAAGCACTTTTAACGGAGAAATGTCCATCATTTGATCCACCCCAAACCTGATAATCTTCTCTAGGCAAAAAATATCAAGAATAGTTGAACATATTTGAAGCATGAATAAGTTCAGCATTCTTTCTCCAACACAGCACTAAATTACTTTGAAATTAAGTTGTTATCTAATATATAGATACAAATTATCTTGAATACTACCAAGCGTTACCACAGTATCCTCTTGAACAAGATCCAATCATCAAGTTACCATCTTTCAAAGGGCGAAGCCAATTATCAAAGTGCAAGCATTCTATATTCAGGGCTATCTCCTTCTATTCGTTTTCAGAGTAATATAAGCAAGAACAGAAAAATTCAAAACTAACCTCGCAATTATACTCAAAAATTATCTTTGAGAAGTCAGTAGAGATAACCAGAAGCCGGCCGTCATGCGTAAACGAAGCAAGCAACTTCCCATTCCGTGACAACACCATTTTCTGCAACGGACCCACCCCATCGCCAAGCTGTTGAAACGATTCCTCTTCAACCAGCAATACATTATCATTCACCGCAAGAAGAACCTCCACATTCCCCGACATCGTATACTGTGGCTCAATCACCGCCATACTAAGCGGCAACTCTTCGATTCCCGGCTCAGCAAGCTTACATGGCTTTGGGTTATTGAAATCAGGAATACAGAAAATTTGATACCCTTCGGTGATACAAACCATTCCGTTCCCCCAAAACACGCATTCCACCACATTCTGCTCGAAACACTCCTTACCCATCGAGATGTTTGGCTCTTGGAGCTCTGCGTGGATGTTGTAACGGTATACTGTGCCGTCCTGAACGACACAAACTAGAGTCTGATCGTCGGTCCACGCCATGCCCACGAGACGCCCACCTGGGTTCTTCCAAACGGTCTCTGAAAGCTGAACTCCGGCGCAATTGAAGATGCGAAGCTTGCGAAGGGCTGATTCTGCGTATAATTGAACGATCTTGGAATCGTCACGTATGATTGCAATTGGTCCGCCGAAGGGAGCGCAGGCTACCTTGTTGCGATTGAGATCCATATGCTTCCACTGCATCGCGTAGATCTCTGGTTTGCGGTAGAACCGGTTGTAGAGGAGCTGCCATTCTGCAGCTACTGACACAGCCGCCATTGAAGGATTCTAAAGGTGAGATTTTTAGGGTTTAAATCATCAAAGATGTTTTGTCGCTTGCAGAGAATAACGAAACCTGTTCGTGTTTCTGGGAAGAAAAAAAAAAAAACCCTACGATTTGGTCTGTGACTGAAGATTATCAAACCAGAGACTCCATCGCTGTACCGTCAATAGCCAACTCAGGGAGCGAATTGGGCAGAGAAGGCAAAAAGACTTTTTGAAGTAACTTGCGCTGTGAAGAGGTGGATTGGAAATTAACGTGCGCTGCCTCCTGAACGAGTCACATGACTTACCTCACACCGACATAGAAACCACCGATTCCATGTATGATCCTGGATGGCCCACTCATGACAATCTTTGTGGACGGTAAAGATCTCTGCCATGTGGATGATTCAGATATCTGCCATCTGGTTGGTTAAAGATCTTTTTCGGTGAACTATCCATGAAGGTTTTGCTTTTGACCTTATTATATTCTAGTGAATTCCATTTTTTTATTTGAATGATTGGGTTCCCATGGCATAACGTGGTATTTACATGTTTGCATAAGATGTAATTTTTTATTTTTATTATTTTTTTTAGTAGGGTTGTATTTTTGAAAAGCAACTAAATTATTTAAATAAAATAAATCAAGGTTTTTGAACTTGGAATTAAAATCTGGTGTAGTGGTATTGGGTTCATCTCCATTGATTCTAACATGAATTGTCCGGAATTAACCGGACTTATTCATAAATCAATTAAACTAGGTCGAAAATGATCGGACACAATTTAACTTAGTCGGACTTAGTATGCATAGAAAGCAAGAGTCAATCAGAATTGGTCACAATTGATTCAAAGTCACGGATCTTAGTTTTAAAACCATGGGTCAAATCATGCTAGCAATAGGGTCTATATTCACAAACTAAATAGCAGCCACTATTCATTACTAAATGACCTTTACTTCCCCATACAGTGTAGGGGTAAGGTCTCTCTCTCTCTCTCTCTCTCTCTCTCATCTATATAGGTGACAACTAGCCTTGTTACCAAGTGTCTAAACCATTGAATCTTACAAGATTGGACAACCCTTTCCTGAAATATGGAAACTACTCCTAGTGTATTATGGTTCCGTGATGACCCAACCCAACGAGTATGCAATAAATGGAATCAATGACACCATTTGGTGATACATAACCAGACCCATTAGGATAATCTTGTACACGCCCTATGAAGTTGAGACACCATTTGGGTCCCTTCTTGCTTGCAGCTAGTATGGGCTTCTAGCAAGATGTAGGGTTGCAGCTACAGGCCCAAAGGCTCTGCTTGGCTTCAATAGAGGCCCAAGAGATATATGGACCAAGTTAGGCTTGAGTTAAATTTGAGTACCAACCATCAACCATCAACCATCAAGCCACTTTAAATAGAACCCATCAGGAATTTGTATGTATTCTAGATCAAGAACAAGTACTGAGATGATAAAATAAAAGTAAACGTTTGGCATATATTCTCATACTTTGATCATGGGATCCATTAGAGAACACGGCCCATTCTTGAGTTCTTTCACCCATTTTGGGTTTTTAGCCTAGAAATGAAATGCTTTGCACTAATGCCTACTATCATTCTACATTAAGAATGCATTCTCCATTTTAAGAATGCATTTTTAAGAATATATTCAAATAATGGATACGTATTATGGCACATGGCACAATCTACTGTTCAATTTTAAGGAGATTCAAGGAGTTTGCCATGTCATCATGATACATAGGAAAAAATTTCACTGTAAAGGGTAATAAAGCCTTGTAATTGGCTCTTCTAAAATATTTATTACTATGACTCTATGTCTGACAAGAGTGGTTCCTTCTTTGGGACACAAAGTACTGTTGTTGGATCTGAATAAGTACCATTGCATTTATCCCAATCCAACCATAGAAGAGATTGTTCCCATGGGGTGAGTGCTTCCATGCGGAGAATTCACATAAATAGAATGACAAATTAGGATTTTGCATCACCTAGTCTTCAGTTTAACCTGACAAATTTGATGGGTTATCTTGGGCTCTTTTTGGTATGTATTATAAAATTAATTATATAATACATTATGACAAATTTAATTGTTTGTTATGATTTATAGTATTTATTTATATTTAAAATAAATTAATATAATTTAAAATCTATAAATAAGTTAGAAGGTATTTATCATTATTGTGATAATCTATTATTACTTCTACTATAAAAAAAATATTATTATTACTTCTCTATTTCTAGTTATTTTAAACAATTATTATTTATGACTCATAATTTATTCTCATAAATGATTTGTTATAAATAACTCATAAATATAAATATAAACTATACCAAAGAAAACCTTAATATTACCCCACATGTATCTTGATCGATTTCACTGGTTTGCTAATAAATTGATTCCTCAATAATTTTTCTTAGGGGGGAGGGTCTTTGAATGGTGTTGTATTCTGCGCCACCAAATGCCACAATGACAACTGATCGTTCAGTAAGGGTAGGCAAGGGATAAAAGGAGAGGAATAAGAAAGCTTCAGCATTATCAACCTCTCGAGGGAGGAGATCATCAGAGAGATAGAAAGTAAAGTATGGAATAATTCCCAATCAGCCATTCATAGAATCTTTTCCTTTTTTCAAGTTTAGTTTTTTCATTTATTTTTTATTTCTTTTTGGAGTTGGAGGGGGGGTTGTGGGTGGGGGGGTTGGTGGAGGGGGTGTGGGGGGAGGTTGGAGGAGGAGGTAAAGTTGCTAGCTTTTTGAACAAAAGGAGAAAAAATTGACCTTCACTACCAGTAAGCCAAATTTGGTTGGAGCCAAAAAATTGACCTAAACCTACTAATATTTCATTTCGGTTTCAGAGATATTGGTTGGAGCATGACCAGCTTGCATGTATTGTAAAATCTGCATGGAATGTGAGAGTGTCTGGAAATCCATACTATAGGTTGATTCAGAAGCTGAAACATCTTAAGGGTGTTCTGAAGAAATGGGCTAAGGAGGTCTATCTTAAGTTGAGTGTTGAACTTCTGAAAGCTCAAAAAAGTATTGAAGAGGTGCAAGAGGAAATTAAAGAACTTGACTTATCTTATAGCCTAAAGAAAAAGGAACTCTTAGCTCAATCTCATCTTCAATCAGTTTTGGATTTGGAAGAATCTTTATAGAAAGAAAAATCAAGGATTCAGTGGCTGAGAAATGGAGATCGGAATACAAATACTTTTATAATTTTGCTGCCTTCAAACAAAAGAAAAACTCTATTAGAGCTCTGAAAACTGGTGATGGGATTTTGCTTGATGATCAGAAGGAGATTAAAGAGCATATAGTTGATTTCTATGAGAACCATCACTCTAGTAAAGGGTCTTCTCCATCTTCTGAATTACTTGAGTTTGTTCCCAAGCTTATTAGTTCTGAACAAGCTATGATTTTGGATTCAATTTCATCTTATGATGAGGTAAAGAAAGCTACATTTGATTTTAATCCTGATGGTGCTTCTGGTCCGAATGGTTACCCTGGTAGGTTTTTCCAGAGTTTCTGAGAGATTGTGGGTAAGGATTTTACTTTAGCTATGCAGTCCTTCTTTCAAACTGGTTATCTTCCTAATGGATTGAACAATAATTTCATATCTCTAATTCTAAAATTTGTTGGGGCAATTTGCCTTGCAGACTACAGACTTATCTATGTAGGGAATTTTATTTATAAGGTAATTCCTAAAATTCTCCCTACCAGATTGATGAACTTGATATGACACTGAGAGGGGGGGAATCGGTGTCGAAACTTTCTCCGATTAATTATTCTTGCCCGAGCCGATGGAGATATATTCTTTTACACACACAAGCGTATGCAAATCTACCTCGCTACCACTCGGTGGCGGTCTACGATTTGCACACCCATCCCGCAAGCCATTCCACGCACTCCAAAATATAATAGAAAATAAACACAATGAACACGGAGATATTACGTGGTTCACCAACACGGTGTGTGATGGCTACTCCACGGAGTAATGCCCAACGGGCTCCGTATTTACTCAACACTTTCGGCTTTTAGTCTCTAACAAGACAAGGATATTAACCCTAGGTTTTCCCCATAAAAGCGAGAGGGCGCACCAACGCCAAGATTCGAGGCTTAACGGCCGGTGTCCAACACCCACGAACACACCACGCTTAACTCGCACCCACAAGAAGCAAGTCACAATTTTTTTAGGCTTATAATTATGCCTTACAATTTTCCCCACTAGCTAGGTATTCAATAATTTTCACCTACGCTAGCATACAATATATTGAAAGCAACAAATAGATAGGGAATTGAAAAAAACCTTACAAGCGCTTTCGAATGACCATCAATATCTCCGAAGCTTCACCTTGCCCTTAGGTACTCTCTAACAGTCTTCAATGATGATAGAGATCGATTCGCGAGCACACCTCATCGACGGATTCCAATCTCTTCCACACAATCCATAATCACCATGAATGTGAAAATAAAAGCTCTACTGACCTCTCATAGGGTTTAGCACTCCATTGATGCACAAAGAAGAGGTAGTTGGTGATTGATCACTCTCACAGGGCACGAAACCCTAGAAAACCTTCTCTCTGCCTTCAAAACACTCTTTTTAATTTTTCTCTAGGTTTTCACGACTCCCAACGATGCCCAATAGATAGGGCATCGAAAAATATGAATGTTGCAATTTTAACGGACCGATTTGGAGCTCGGATGAAGAAGTTATGGCAGTTTGAAGATTGGCTAATCTCGGATAAGGAAAGAGAATCTGGAAAGAGAATCTTTCCTTATATAACCTGCACCTGCGCCGCACCGTAGCCGAGCCGCGTCTTTGTGGGCTGTCGGATGCGAATCGAGAGGTGAGGATCAGTCCTCGCCGCGGATCTTGGCTCTCCTTCTCTTTTTCTTGACGAAAAAGCCCCTATACAACTTGTGAAATGCCGAAATTGCCCCTAAACAACTTATGAAATGACTTTTTCGACGATTCGACGAAAGCTGCGATATCTCTCTTATCCGACGTCGGAATTGAGTGATTCAAGTTGCGTTGGAAAGCTAACTCGATGCTCTACATATTTTCAATGCCGGATCTCCATGAACCTGCTGCGGGACCCACCAAAAATAGACCCAAAGTTAAAACTCTATCAAACCTTGGAATTTGAACCCGAAACTTTGTGTGCATGCATGCCAAGTGCCGTGGGCTGCCGTGTTGGCATGTCACCTTGCCACCATACCTGTGGGTCCCACTCACATTTTTTCTCTCTCCTCTTTCTCTCTCTTCTGATTCTCTCTCTTCTTTCTCTCTCTTGAATTTCTCTCTTAATGTCACAACACCAAAAAACATGAGAAACATGAACATGATCGAGAAAAGCCGGGAACATCTTGTCGCATCATCAGAAACTCGGCCGCATCATCAGAAACTCGGCCACATCACCAGTGGGGTCTACAAACACTATCTCTCATCAAAATCAGTTTAATATCCCATTTAACTCATTGTAAGTCATCTGAAACATATGTAGAACCTTGTAGAACACATAAGCGAAGTTGCCACATCTGTGCCTTGCCACCCGACACTCTCTCTCCTACACTGATACTCTCTCTCCTCATTTCTCTGACTGAATGCTCATAAGCACTGTCACATCAGCCAAGTTGCCAACAATGACAACATAAAGTCCAACACAGATTAGGTGGTATTATGACCTCTTAAATATCTAAAGAGCAGGGGGCATTTATTAAAAGCAAGCTAATTCATAATAATATTGGGTTAGCTTCAGAGTTGGCTACTTTGATGAAAAGAAGATCCAAACATGGATCCATTCCTATGAAGTTGGACATTCAAAAAGTTTTTGACACCTTAGAGTAGTCTTTCATGTTTAATGTGTTGCAAAAATTTGGTTTTTCAGACCTTTTTTATTAAAAGGCAATCTGTTCTTTTAAAGTCTGTAAGACTTTCAGTTATGGTTAATGGCGAGCTAGTTGGTTATTTTAGTACCACCAGAGGACTTCGATAAGGAGATCCATTATCTCCTATGCTATTTGTGCTTGTTGAGGAAGTGTTATATAGAAATCTGAAATTACTTGCAGAGAGGAAGGATCTAAAGCCATTAAATTGCTGTCATGTGATTACTCGTCTTCATTTGTTTTTTGCAGATGTATCCTACTGTTTATGAAGGCAACTCTTAAGGGATTAGAGAGCTTGAAGAAGTTGATATCCTCTTATTCGGATTATTCTGGACAAAAGATTAATTTTAATAAAAGTAATAATAAAATTAAATGTTTTTATGTTGGTGTTTCTATGGCAATGAAAAAGAAGCTGCATGATTGCTTGGGATATACTAAAGGAAAGTTTCCAACAAAATATCTTGGTGTGAAAATCTTTACTGGAAAAATTAAAAAAGAATTTTTCTTGCCTATGCTTGATATATTAAAGAAGAAATTCTCTGTATGGAATGGTAGATTGCTGTCAATGGTAGGAAGAGTTGAACTGCTGAAACCAGTACTCTATAGCACCTTCATTCATTCATTTACAGTTTATTCTTAGTCTAAGGGTGTAATAAAAGTTATTGAAACTTGAATGAAAAATTTTATATGGAGTGAAGATTTTAGTAAGAGTAAAAGAGTTGTGGTCAAATAAGATGTAGTTTGCAGACCAACATGATCTGAATGGCGCTTAGGGCTTAAAAAACTGAAAGATGTGAATCAAGCTCTGTTAACTAAAATGGTATGGAATGTGATTACAGGTAATTCTCAACTTGCTGTTTTTATGAGAAGCAAATATATGCTTCCAAATGGTATGCCTAGAAGCACCTCTTACTAATCTCTAATCTGGCGTAGCATTCAAAAGGTATGGGATTGGACTTGTATGAGAACAAGAAGGTTAATTGGTGATGGTTCTTCCATTAGTTTATGGAATGATTATTGGTTGGAATCATATACTCTAGCCAATAGGCTTAATATCTCTTCTCAAATTAATAAAAATCTGCATGCTAAGGTGGGGGATTTTATAAAGAATGGAGAGTGGAGATTGCAATCTGTAAAATCAGCCATCTTAAAGCACTACTTTGAGGAAGCTAGAAAGATTCAGCTGGTCAAGCTCAAAGAGGATTCTTTTGTATGGATAGAAGATGTTACTAGAGTCTTTTCTGTGAAATCAGCTATGAAGGCACTAAGGGTGGAACATGAAAAATTAGTTTGAGCAAATAAATTGTGGAGAAGGGATCTGCCTCCTAAAAATTCAGTTTTTGGTTGGAGGTGGCACCTAGGCAAGCTCCCTATAGATAATGTTATTCGAAGAAAACAGGTGCCTACCACTTCTTGGTGTTATATCTGTCATAGAAAGGAGGAAAGCTTCAATCACTTGTTCATCCAGTATGATTTTGCAGTAAAGGTATGGAAAGCTATCCTATCTATTTATAATTTAGATTGGATGAACTTTGAGAATACTAAAGATCTATATACGTGGTGGAGAGAAAAGAAAAGAATTGTATCTCTTAATGAGAGTTGGAATCCTTTGCTGTACATCATTTTACAAAATTTATGGAAGACAATGAATCTATGTTGTTATGATGATTATAGAGCTTCACATAAGAAAGTTTTGCTAGACAATCAAATAGATGTGAGGGCTAGTTCTTCTATCTCTCTATGCAAGATCAAGAGAGTAGAGGATCTTTCAATTAAAAAATACTTCAATCTCATTGCGGGGTATGGAAAACCAGCTTCAATAAAATAGCATCAATGGAGAAAACCACCAAGGGGATGGTGGAAGCTAAACACTGACGGTTGTTCATTAGGAAATCCAGGTGATGCAGGAATGGGAGGAGTCATCAGAGATGATAGAGGAATGGTAATTTTTGCATTCTCTGAATTTATAAATGAAGCAACTAATTATCAAGTTGAATGGAATGCTGTTGTTAGAGGTATAAGAGAAGCTATCAAGTTAGGAGTTGAGAAGCTCTGGTTGGAATGTGATTCATCCGTAGTGGTAACTTGTATTTTATCCTCTAAACTACCATGGCAGCATAACAATCAGTGTTTTCATCTCATGGAGTAAATACAGAAGAAGAATTTCAGAATCATTCACTGTGTTAGAGAGATCAATGTGGTAGCTAATTCCCTAGCAAAGAAGGGAGCCACAGATCAGCTTAGTTTGTTTTGGACTACTTGTCCATCTTTTATCTCTGAGGATGTTATCTGGGATGCAACTGAGCATCCGAGATATCATTTTATCAAGTGAAGCAAATGTATGTTTATTAGTCTAGCCTGTATGAGTTCTGCTGATAGCAATGCCGAAGGTGGAGTATTACCATAATAGGCTTGTAATCTTTTCTTTCTTCTTTTTATTATTAATGATTTGCTAACTTTTTAGCAAAAAAAAAATGGTATAACTCAAAGGAAAACTTCTACTCTGTGGAGGAGTTCTAGAATCAGAGTACAACCCAAGTGATTCCATTCTATGCATGGATCTCCGTGTGGCCCTTAATCAAGTCTCTCAGTTCCTTTAAGCATTCGCTGGGACCCAGGCTTAGGGTGATGTCTTTTTTGGGTCTATTGGGAATAGTCTCACATTGCTAATGAGATTGGAATCCTGTGATTTTATATATGGAGAATCCCTCCACTTACTAGTTCAAACTTTTGAGTTTGAAACTTAATATGGTATCAGAGCGAGCGTTGTTTTGAAAGCCGTTTAAAGGTCTCCTTTTTTGGTGTGCAGCCACCATTGCTGCTTCTGCTATATTTATTTTTCTATTCTCTGCAATTTCTAGTATCTGCTTCTTTCCTTTTTCATTTTTTTTCTAAACCTGCAACTAGAAGCATGTCCCTTAGTTTCTGTCAGCCCTTCTGGTTCCTGTCAACACCAGAAAAATTACCGCCAACCACCAGCAACCTGCAACCAGAAGCCTCTCCGCAATTGCCGTCAGGCCTTCCCACAGCTCCTCCAACCCTGTCATACCCCTGTCGACACCACAACCCCTAGAAAAAGGTACCGCCAAACCTGGAAAAAAAACTTACCGCTACCCTCCTATATCTAGAAAACCTGTCGATAGTCCCTAATTCCAAACCTAAACACCATCAAATTCCCTCATCCTTCATCCTCTGTCCCTCTTCTCCATTCTCCATTCTCTTCATTTTCTCTTTCTTTCTTTTCTATTTTGTTACATGGTATCAGAGCTCCAGGTTCCCTCTCATATTAACCCTAAAAAGAAGGCTAAGTCACCGAAAGAGGGACAGCAGATGCACAAAAGAGGGACTATGGTCACCTAAAGAGGGACGATCACCCAAAAGAGGGATTATATGTCACTCAAAAAGAGGGACCAGTCACCTAAAAGAGGGGCGATCACCCAAAAAGAGGGACTAGATGTCACCCCAAAAGAGGGATCAGTCACCCAAGAAGAGGGACCAGTCACCTGAAAAATGACATTTATTCACATATTACCACATATACATCATCTAACATTGGGGTTACATGTGAGGGGGAGTATTGGGAATAGTCCCACATTGCTAATGAGATTGGAATCCTATGATCTTATATATGGAGAGTCCCTCGACTTACTAATTCGAACTTTTGAGTTGGAAACTTGACAGGGTCTTTTATATTTTTCTATGATCCTTGTGTTTCCCCCCATCTTGGGGGCTTTGGGTTTTGCGTTGAGTGTTATTAAGGCTCTCCCCTATCCTTTGGGGAGGTTCCTTGTGCGGCTTCTCCCTTTTTGAGGATCCGATATATCATTTTAATCTTTTTCTTTTTCTAATAAAGCAATCTAAGTATAAAAAATAAAAAAAGGAAAAATTTCACCTACCCCCTTGTACTTTCTCTTTAAGTCACCCAACCCCCAATTTGCCAATAATATCACGCACCCCCCCCCCCCCTCTTTCTCTGAGATGTTAAATATATATCACGTAGATCCTAACTTCACATACTTGTCTGTTAAGTGATGATGTGGCAAGGTTAAAAATATTATAATGATAAAATTACCCTTTAATTATATCCTTTCCCAAAAAACAAATTTACAAAATACATAAACTAGAACTGTTTACCTTCATCGCGACCAAATCGACATAACTCTTGACGGTGCGAGTGAGGTTGTTTTGGCTACCAACCTCGACGGCTTTGCTCATCGTGGTTATCAACCACAACATCAACACATATTATTAGGGCAAAACTAACAAGGTGCAAGCGAGAGAGAGAGAGACAGAGAGAGAGAGAGAGAGAGAGAGAGAGACCTTGACTATATAATCTCTTCATTCCCAATTTATTTATTTGTGGATAACGAAACAAAGGGTTTTGCGAGACCCTTAGATAAAAGTTAGACCTACATGTCTAATATTTTATCACTAACGTAAATACTTAAAACTCCAGCCATAACAACTGGATCGATCGATTTCATGACGAGCTCAGGTCGCATGACACTCATGGATGCAACACCAACGCCACTCTTCGCGGTACCATAAGCAGCACCCATACCTACTATAAACCCAATTAAAATAAATAAATAAAATCCAACATGGACAATAGAAGAAACCCTTGTTAGGGATGAACAACCCAACAACCCTAAATCCTAAAAATCAAAGATCGCGAGGAAAACTCAGAGATTTATAGGAGAAAGCGAGAGCTGCAGCAGCTCCAAGGAAGCCGAAGAAGGGAGCGGTTTCATCTCCGTTTGAAAGTTGAAGACATTTCTGCAGAGATTTGAATAAACCCTAATCCAAACTGAGACTCGAATTGAAGCTTTGCGGTTGTTCTGCTCTTCCTCTTCTGATTTTTGTTACACTTGGAGAAGAAAAAGAAAGGAAGTAGATTTGAAAGAAAGGAGACCAGAGGCTGGATTATGGTGAAGAAAATGGTTTACCAACTTCATTGAATTACCAAATTTATCGAGAAGGGTAATTGAGTAATTTTACTTTTTCTATTTGCCAGTTTAGCAGCAAAGAGTGTGATTGATATTAATGACAAAATTGGGGGTTGGGTGACTTAAAAGAAAAGTACAAGGAGATGGGTGAAATTTTCCCAAAAAAAAATGATCAGCATTCTCTAATTAACCTCTAAAAAACCGAAATTACAAAAAAAAAAAACATAACCCTTATGAGAATAAAATTTAATTGGTATGAAGTTTTTATTAAAAAGAAATCCATTGTAATAATTAGTAGGGCCCTTCCATTAGGTGGACTGGCCCCCTATTTGGTTAATTTACTTATGAATCGGTTATAGAGTCCAAAAGACAAAAGTTGATACCAAGACATCTCCTTTTTTCAAAATTGAAAGGTTGTTAGAAAGCATCTCATTCATGATTATATCTTAAGAAACACTTTCTAATTTTTCTGGTCTAATATGGTTAAATAACAGCATAAAGAAGAACCGACCAAACCTCAAATTCCATTTAAAGAGGTCGGCATTCCTTTGTTTTATTCAAAGAAAACTCTCTAGTCCTCCTATGGTAGAATCAATCTTTCAACATATGATTTTAAATCAGTTGTAATACGTAGTTATATGCATTCATCAATCTCATGATTTCATGTAGGTCATTGATGTTGGAACCTCATGTGATATGTCTATAGCAGGGGAAATAGTATAATTGGTTCATGTGATGGATGAGCATGACAAAGACCCTCTTAATCTAAATCTATAATTGGTACAGATACTTCACATATCCAGAGACTAGTTCCAGAGCTGCCTCTGAGATATTCCAGCTCTCATCTGAGTCTACTGAGTGGCAGGATTCCACTTTAATGGACAATTCTCTGAAAATCATGTTGAACAGACAGTTTTTGCCTAATCAAATAAAGGGAATTTTTTCACTGTTAAAGAGTATTTAATAGTCCAATCTGTTTTTTAGTCCTTAATAATTAGAGTCTCATTGTTTAAATTCTCAGTAAGCATGATGAGTCTGTATAATTCACAGAGATTGACTTCATCTAACACTGTTTCAACTAATGAAAAAACCATCGGATTGGAATCCTTGTATTGGTGTGTCCCAGATGTTTCTCATCTGATGATATCTGAAGACAGAACCCAACCCCATCTCTTCCCTTTCTAGATTTCCAAAGATTTATGATATACATATGCTTGTGTAATTGTCAAGATGGTAGGATTTACATCATCATGATTGCCAAGAAATTAAGTTCAGTGTTCAATTACAATCAGGACCACAGACAGCTCTCTCTCTCTCTCTCTCTCTCTCTCTCTCTCTCTCTCCCCTGTTGTATCACGTTGCCCATAGAAACTAAAGACTCGTTTCATTATGTTGTAGGCTAACAACAGGTGCTTAAGTAGTTTGCAATGCTAAGAGCTTTTTCATGAATTGAAGGACTTGTTTCTATGCTTTTAGCTTCGGCCACATCACAGTTATAATATCCATTGATGTCTCAGTCCTCACAAGTCAGGATCAATGTTTACTCAGTTTCCAGAGCAGTTTCGAGCCTAAGATTTCCCGGGTTTCAATCAAAACCAGGTCGAAATCTGGGATATTTTTTTCTATGTTAAATTTGAAGCCTAGGTCTAAACATGTGTGGAATCCTCAAGTTCTATGTCAAAACATATTGAAACCTGAGATTTTTGTCAAAACTTGCTTGTACCTAGATGAGGAACCATGGTCAGGATCCAGCACAATCTACCCCTTAAGAAGGGTAAAATTGATCCATGACCCTATGAAAATTTTAGGGAATCAAACTATCCAAATTGATTGTTGACAAGGCAAAAAGAATTTGGACGGTCCAGATTGATTACAGACTACCATTATGCCATGTGTATGCAATTGAAATAAAAAAAATTGGTAGCTCTCAGTGCTTCATATCCTGAAAATGTTGAGATCATACTCTAAATAAACTATGGATACTCTGTATCTCTTTATTTTCAAGGATACTATTATTGTGAATCTCGGAGTGTGGAACAGTCGAAGTGGAATGCAGAAGATAACGTTAGGGTTTACTTCCATACCCCATTTTACCTTCCTTTTCAAATGTGCTAAAAAAGTCTGTCCCTTTTATGCTCTCTGCAACTCCACAATCCCCTTTATGCTTCCTGCAACTCCACGTTCCTCTTCTTGAAACCAAAAGGCTTGTTATAGTTGAGACCCACTGACCCACATCGTTGAAATTACTATACATGCCCAACACTTAACTTTTGCTTTTTCAAATCTGCTCACTAGCATGGCAGACCCATTTAAGCTCTATCAAGAATCAAGACCCTGTTCCACTATGTATTCATACAAAAGTAGAACAGTGTGATTGCTCTTTTTATATTCACTAATAAATGATCCACTTTGTTTTGTTTTAAGTCTTAACAGGAAGAAAATGCAGCGACGAATGAAGGTACTGAAAAAGGTGGACTAAATACTGAAGTTCAATGCTTCTTTGTTCTGAGAGAGAGAAAGAGAGTGTGTGTGACATAAGGAGACGTCAGCAAATGGGTGTATGTTATTTACTTAAGGAGTTCATATAACCGAGCATGCCTGTCTTTGACAAGCCATCTAGAAGATTGTTTCAGCTGTGGATCTGGACCAGTCTCCCTGCAATTCTTATCACTCAAAGAGAAGCATATAAAGAGTTTTTATTGATCTGAATCGGGTTGTCCTTGTTTTGCATGAAACTGAAGAATGAAAATCTTTCAGAAGTTAGTTTTTCTTACTATTGCTACCAGTATTGTTGTTCTTGCTCTTCTGCCATCTGTGGGTTCATCTAGCGAAGAGGAAAAAACCGTGAGCACTCACACAAGGAAAACTAAGAACATTCAAAAGGTATTTTATTCACTCTGCAGTTTTTCTTCAAAACTAATGACCTTAAATGGCCATTATTTGCTTTTCTACTCTGTTTCCCTCTACCTCAACCCCCCAAGAAAAAAAAGAAGAAGAAGAAGAAGCTCCTTTGATTCAGATCTGCGGAAAAAGAATTGTGTCTCCCTTGTGCTAGTAACTAGTTACAGAATTCATTCTTGTTGAATGTGATTATGATTTCTTAATCTTGAAAATTAGCAATCCGTGTGAACTGCAGGAACTAATGGGATGAAGCTGATCGTTCTTATGTTATATTTGCAGTTGAGCCCTGAGCTTTCATTTGAAATTACAGTCCATGGCTTCCTCCTCTGGGCTTCAATGGGGTTCCTAATGCCTGTTGGGATACTTATCATTAGAATGTCCAACAGAATGGAATGTGGAAGAAGGATCAAGGTTATCTTCTATTTCCATTTTATTTTGCAGGTGAGCATGCCTCTTCCTCTGTTCTTCTGTTAACTTTGGCCATACTTTTTCGTGATGAAGAATTAACAACTTTGATTCCTCCCCCCCTCCCTTTTTCTTTTTCTTTTTCTTTTTTTTTTTAAATCTTTTAGCTTAACCGTAAATGATCCTGGAGTTGTAAAAAGTGATAATTCATGCCTTTGAACTTTGTTTATTAGATTTGGTAGAACATTAGGACTTTCAATGATGATTTTTTTTTTAATCTTTTAACTTAACCGTAAATGATCCTGGAGTTGTAAAAAGTGATCATTCATGCCTTTGAACTTTGTTTATTAGATTTGGTAGAACACTAGGACTTTCAATGATGATGAAGTGACCCTCAAAAAAAAAAAAGGTTCTTTTTTGTGGAATGATTTTATTTAGGGCCACAGTGACAGTAACTATATTAACCTTAGTTAACCATCAGACCTTCAGGTTGATCACTAATACTATCATGTATGCTTGGATGTCAAGATAAAATAGCAACTAAAAAAGATGATAAAACAAAAATCAGAATAGTTTGTTCCCTTTAATCCTACCAGGGAATTATTCGACCATTGAGTATGGCTGAGTCTAGTGTCCAGCTTGCTTGGCCTCCAAATCACAGCTTATGAAACCGTTGTTCCACGTAATTAGTGGCAAAGTGATCATAACTGATTTATAATATGGAGCAGAATAATCTCTGCAGTAAAACAAGACCAGACATAGCTGGGTAAAGTAATTAAATCTTCATGGCATTTTGTAGAAATGAATGTTTTTAATATCATATTCTAATTGATTGTCGGTTACTTGCATTCAACAGATACTTTCAGTACTCCTTGCTACAGCTGGAGCAATCATGTCCATCAGAAATTTTGAGAACTCCTTTAGTAACAACCATCAAAGAATAGGCTTGGCTCTTTATGGTGTCATATGGTTGCAAGTCTTAATTGGCTTTTTCAGGCCTCAGAGGTAATTTAACTGATTCCTCAAACTTTTTGTTTTTGTTTTTTTTTTTTTTTTTTTTTGGGGGTGGGTGTGGAGTGGGGTGGAATTTGTTCTGTTGACTGAAAGACAGCCGGGCTGAAAAATGACTAAACCTTCATTTAGTAATTGCACGCATGATTAGCTACTTGATTGTCCTGTAACAGTAAGTTCATTAAACTAATTTTAATTTATAAATTATACTGTCTAAAATCTAAATCATTAAAAGAAAATTTATTGTTCCAACTAATTTTGCCTGAGGAAAGTTTCATGTCCACATCTAAGGATGTGTCTGTGGGTGTCTGAGGGAGAGAGGGGGACAGCGATTATATGTTTCTGTATTTCTTTAAGTCCCTTCTATTCCTCTGTACAGAGGAACTAAAGGAAGAAGTGTGTGGTATTTTGCTCACTGGGCACTTGGAACTGGAATTTCTATGTTGGGGATCATCAATATATATACTGGGCTACAAGCCTACCAGAAGAAGACATTGAGAAGTACAAGACTTTGGACTTTACTTTTCACTGCTGAGATATTCTTCATTGCTTTTCTCTATCTGCTACAAGACAAATGGAAATATATGCAAAAGCAAGGAGTAATTTTAGGCAATGAACCCGACATGCCCACTGATCCAGTAATTTCTACAAGATCCAACCAAAAGGAAATGACAGTGCCTTGATGGAAAAACAAATTTTAAGGTCTCCTAACTAACATGGGGTTCTTTTTTGTCTTTTCTGGGTTTTCTTCCTCAACTATGAGAGATTGGATTTCTTGGAATTCATGATACCAGATGAAGCATGTTTCACTGGCATTGAAGGATGGTAAGTTTTTCTTATAAAACTGATTGGGGAATGGTGTGCTACTTTGTATAAGGTTTGGCATTTAGTTAGCAGTTGAACTGTGAGAATGAGTACTACAGATTGTAACCTTGTATTGTGTCAAAGCTTCTATCAGTATACTTTGTAACATTGTGTTATGTATAAAAGGAATGTTCATCATGGCACTTTATCCTGTCAAATGAATGAAATAAAACTTTGCCCCTTGAGCTGGTTTGTCATCTTGGCCGGAGTTGAGACTCAAAAAACCACTCTGTGTAACTGACCGGTTGTGGGTTAGGGGAAGGAGAGTGAAACTGTCAGGAGGACAGAGTGTGTGAATTATGTGAGAGGTTGTGAGAAAGAATCCTCACATTGAGGCCAGAGCTGAGACCCTAGAAACCGCTATGCAGAACAGACCAGTCACCGACTCACCATTGCTGTTGCTGCTGCAAAATTACACACAAATAAAGTGGAGCCATGATCGTTGTCCCACTCCTTCCCATATATGTAATGTTAGGTCAGTTTCATATCTATCTCTCTCCCTCTCCCTCGCTGGCTCTCCCCTTCACGAGAAGGATCAGGAAGTAATCGGAGTCGGCTCATCTGATTCCAATATCTCAAACCATATTGAATTTGGCTGTCTTAGAATGCCACATCCAATAGCAAACTCTATGGGACTGACTATAAATCATACCAGGTAGTTTGATATTAGTTTTCACTCACTTGTTGTAGACACATCATCCAAGGAAGACGGCTCCATACAGAAGTAGAAATGCCTCTACCTTTTTTGTAATTAAATATTTTTATTGTGTTGGTCTTTGTTCAGGGACAAGAAGGAAGACAGTCTTGGGCAATGATGTAAATAAATATGATAAGCAATGCAGTGGTTGTGCTCTACCATGGAGTCACAAACCCAAATCAGATCAAAAGGAGGTTGTCCCCAGCTGACGACAGACCAAAAAGAGTAAGCATTGGATGCTGAAGAGTATCATCCTGATTTTTTTTTTTAAACAGTGGCTCAACAATGATATAAAGAGAGCCAGATCTAATTATTTAACCACTTCACATAATCAAAAACAAAAGAATTTGTAAATTCATCAGCTATATATATCACTATTGTTAACAATCTATATAAGGGAATGGACCCATTCACCATGGTCCATTGACTCCATTCCCATTGTCGATGACACCTAGGAGGCGCTAATCCCATCTCAGGAGCCGCCTAATATTCTTTATAATTGTGATGACTTAGTCAACTCTAAGCTTTTACTTTATCTCTACTTTTATTATATAATTAAGAGATTAGAATTATTGTGTAACTAGGATTTACTGTTTATGTAGGATTCCTTGTTATGTTGACATATGAAACTCCTATCTTATTGCTCTCTCTCCCTCTTCTCCATTGTCTCCATCTTCTCTCTTTCTTATTTCTATTTTGTTACAACTATGAACTATTTCCTTGATTTAAGAAACCAAACATTGGCCTTTATTACCACAAGGACACATTTTTCGATGCCAATGCAAGAATCATTTAGTTATTCATGTTCATAGAGGACTTGAAAAAGCTTACAAACTGAAAATTAAACTCCAGTCCGGACTCTGATAAAATTATAATTAATCGGTTGGCTCCCTAAAGCGGCCACTTTATCTAAATTGATTTGCCAGAGTTGTGCCTTCTTGTAAATTATTTTGCAGTGTTAATTGGGATGTGGGATGAATCAAAACTAAGTGAAGAAATTTAAGATTTGTGAACTCAACTTAGTTAATTCTCAATTTTATTAGTGAATCATATCAAAAGATTTCATGCAAGGGTTGCAATTTTGTAAATTGAAATCTCAATTCAAGAAAATTGATTACTGAAAGCAAAGTTTTAACCAACTTGCCCAATTCTAATCTACGTCAGTGTCTAATAAGATGTCGCTTCCACCCATTTGTTAAAGTAATCTATTGCCACTAAGATATATTTGTGTCCATTTGATGCTTTCAGTGTCACCTTTCTAATGATGGCAAATCCCCATTTACTTTTCAGGATAATCAAAGAAGTCTATTACTCAGACCACTGTGGTCTTGTGGTATTTCAGTAAGAAAAAGCAAAAACTATTCACAATCTTGGAAGGAATGTAAATTCACCAATCAAATGAGCTACATATAATGCTTACTGCTACAAGGTACTCTGACTAGTGAATTGCATTCCTTTGAAGATTGTGAAACTAAAACAATGTAATGCCTCTACTTAAAACAATGTATCAAGATTCAATCATCAGGAACTCTGATGTAAATCATGTAATGCCTATTGCTATGAGGTTGTCTACTTACATATGGGGACTTTTGTCACATAGTAAATCGAAGAACAGATGATGCTCAAGATTCCCTGGAAAAGATCATGAGAAGAACATAGTTACTAGAACAGGGAATTCTCCAGATAACTGGAAGAATTCCTGATGTCATATGTAATATTGATTTCACGTCATGGAAAAAGCTGCACATAACCAGTTAATACAGCAATCCCTAATATGAGAAATGGTGGAAGAAGTACAAATGCTCCAATTGTGGCATAGAAAACAGTATCATTTCTTTGAGACACTTCATTCAAGTAAGCCTGTCTTTTGATGTTCCTCTTCTGTGAGATAGTTAAAAATTTTGCGGTCACCTTCTTTAGATCTTTACCTAATGGTACACTGAACTCCTCACCTTCTCTGTCTCCAACCAACTGAGAGAGCTGATCACGAATTGTAGGCCGTTGATAACCGCCATCACTGTCATAATCTGATCATGAAGCAAACTGAGGGTTTGTTTACATCAAAATGGTTGACCATGTAATGGTTTGCTCTTCATGAAAGTGAGTTCACCTACCATCACTTGAGGAACTGGTGGATGTCAGTTGTTCCAAGAGATCTAGCTGGGTCCGGGCAGAAGAGAAAGAACCTTCACTCATGAAGCAAAAAATATGCGTCAGTTTGAAATGATAGTTTATCTTCAAAAATGTGCAGTAAAGAATAGAAAGTGACACAAAAATCAGCTTAGGCCCTGTTTATTTCATTATAAAATGTGCCATGTAAATGATATTGTACATCAAAATTTTCCTCCATGTAAAATTTTCCTGCTTTTCCAATATATTTTCTGCATTTTACATTAAAACAAGCAGTGGAAAATCCTATTTTATAGAATTTTTTTTCTTTTCCACCATTTTACATGAAAACAAACGGAACCTTAATGAAAATAGCAGTGGATATATAACTTCCACTCTAAAAACATGAATAAAATCCTGTTATAACATGCATACCAAATATTGTAATTCTATTCAAGTTGTTAAGATTGCTTATAAGTGGACAGCATTTACCTATGCTGAATGTAATGGTCAGAACATTAAAATGATGTTCTTCTCTACATATAAAAGGTTTTTTCATCGTCCCTGTTAGGGAAATTGTGAACTTGAGCTGCTTCAGTAAGAGGCCATGGTTTCTTACCATGATGCATGGGTTGTGAAATAGACCCCCAACTACATGTTTGAAGAAGAAACATGTGCCAAGCTCTGCTCTGCATAAGAATACTATGTATGCACTCTTCATTTACACCCTTGTCTTTTACAGAATACTAGTTAACCCTCAATACCAATTGAGCCTGCAGTCCTTATTCATCAAGTCTATCAAACTGACACAAAGGCTCAGGTTGGTGGCAATGAAAATCAAAGGGAAAGGGACTGAAATTTTCAAATTAAAAAAAAAATTATAATCATTACAGTACATGACTAAGTAACTAACTCCAAATCATTCCTAATTTGTTTATTAAATTTCACTTCTTTCCATTCAAATCCCTTACATCTAAAAACTATCATTACTAAATATGATGAGAGATTTAAGTATTTATGCAATCATGTTAGATAATGATTATAAAAGTTTCATTTTCAGGATAAAAAATCTCCCTTATCTTTCCTTATGATTTTCCTTGCAACCAAACGAAACCAAAAGGAAAATAAGAGCATGACAGAATCATAATATTTCGGTTCCGGCAAAATTGATTAGTATTCATTATTTCTGCCAAAAGATACAAGGGTTTTCAATATTTTGTCAATTCATCAATTCATCAATTGTACTGTCAGAGATGCAATAAGAACATGTATATATTCCGAGCAGTTCTGTTTTCCTGCTATGGTGATAAATTGATAAATAAATAAAACTAAAGAGTATGCATCACCTGAGAAACTTGGAGGGTCCTCCTCTGTTACTCCTCCCTCTGTTCCTTCTGATTGAGCAGCTGCCTTTAAAGAAGCGGAGAGCTGGTTTCTTGCTGGTGGGCTTGGAGAGCTGGAGTAGAACTTAAGAAGGAAAAGTCTGCGTTTTGGTACCGAAGTAATAGGGGGTGAAGGCCTCGAGTGGAGAGAAGCAGCCCCATAATTGAGTGCCATGGAAGGCTTCGAGCAAAGAGAAGGTTCCACAACTTCTCATTTCACTCTTCATTGGCTTGCGGTCATACTTCAGTCATTTTGTAGTCTGTAACCACCACAAATTAAATGGAAAAACCCCACCACCACATATATTTCAGCCGAGATTTGGAAACCCTCATGGCTTGATCAATCTTGATCAGAATCGTTCAATATGTGAACCAACCCTGATGGATTATCTCGTAAGCTCACTACGGTACTACGCTCCTACTGCGATAGCGCACTATATCATGAATCAAGAAAGGCCTCTCTGGTGACCAATCAAACGATGGAATCTGTCAATGTGGACTGAGACTCTGAGCTTTGAACATTACTAGATACAAGAGGTGGGCCACTGCCTTCATGGATGGTCGATGAAGGTTTCACATGCCTTGCACATCAGATGGCTTGCTACACTACCCTTGCCTTAATTTTCCCTGGTATCGTTGCTTGCATCAAGATCCAAGATAAGATAAACAATAAACAAAGAAAGTGGCATCACTGTTGGAAAGACAAATGATGTCGATGTGATTGGATAATCTTCAATCTTTTTATTGGAAAATTACATGCAAACTTTGTCTACACCTCATTAAGAGCCGAACCTGCCCTCTCTTGCTTGCTTGTCTCTGCACTCTGGAATCTGGACTCAGTAGGGAATTTGAAGGAGTGAATGGCTTCCCAAGATCATCATACCCATGACCATCATCATCATGATCATGCTCACGACCATCACCACCATCATACCCACGGGTATTTTTCCGATTAAACATTTTCATTTGATATTCGAGTACATATGTTCTCTTGCAGTCTCCATTAATTTCCTTCTTCTATCAGGGGACCTCAAGATGGTTCAACATCATCGGTAGGTGCTGATGGTAGAGTGTATCATAGCCATGATGGATTGGCGCCACACTCACATGAACCCATATACTCACCTGGGTATTTTAGTAGAAGAGCTCCTCCCATTTCCAACAGAGATTTCAACGAACGAGCTTTCACTGTCGGCATTGGAGGGCCGGTCGGGACTGGGTATGCTTTGGTTCTTCAATTCGTTTGCCTTTTGAATTTGTTTCATGTAGTCGTTAGCATGTCATGGATCTAGGTGACTCTTCTATCGTTTGACATGGATGGAAAGGGCTGTTCAAGTGGTTTTTGGATTCTTGTTTTTGTTTATGTTTTCTTTGCTACCAGTACTTTTTTTTTCCTTCTTAAATTTAGGTAAATTGACAATAATACTACATGGTGCTTCAATCGGAATTCTGTAAAATCTCTATCTTTTTTATGTTTGGGTGTAAGTGTTAATCTTTATCCATTAGGTACTTAAAATGCCCTGGTGTAATTTACAAGCTCCAATATCTTATGATCATAGTATTTTCCTGTTAGAACTTTAGTTTATGCATTTAGATTTGGTTTGTTCAGTGTGGCATACCTGACCTCATTCCGAGTACTTTTCTTGAGCTGTTTGAAAAACTAGGATTGACTGTTGATACTATTCTGTAAGGAGGAATTGTGAAACTGGGTTTATTTTAAACCCCAAATATTGGGATAAGGATAAGTTGAGTTGACTCTTGAATTGATTGCATCTTCTTTCTCTAATCGGCTTCCAGCTTTTTCAAAAATAAATTAGCTCTTATGGCCAAACAGATTTGATTATACTAACAGAATCCTTATTCACATTCTTCAGGAAAACAGCTTTAATGTTGGCACTATGCAGATTCCTGCGTGACAAGTACAGTCTTGCTGCAGTATGTATATCTACTTCAATGTTTCAGATACATTTTTTGTAACCATAGGTTTCTGGGATTGCCTCTGTTTTAATCATGCTAATTCTTGTCCTGTTTATGGTTAGCATGATACTTAATTGTGCAGTTCTGGAGCATAGCTGAATTTTGTGTTTGTGCACAAAATATTTGTCTCGACTCTCGAAATGGATTGAATAACCATATTTCTTGTCTTTTCTGTCATGAGAGTTCTGCTTTCAACTGAACATACCTGAAAATAGTTGCCAGATATCCTTGAGTAGTAAGTCACAATATGCAGGAATGCAATATCTGTCACTGTGAGATGTATGATTGCAAATGAACAAGCCTGGAAATGGCCTGGTATATATAAAAAATACTAATAAATGACTACAAAAGATTGTGTTATATGAACCATTGGCCCACAAAAGAATTTTATGATTGGGAACCACTTTACACATTATTTCTGTTTTCTTTGAAAGATGAAACCCTTGAACAGAAGGCTTGAAAATGTTACACTATTTCTACCTTCAACCTCTTTGGCTTCCAGTCGCATTAATATTTAAGTTCTATTTTAAGTTATTAAATTATAAAAAAATCCAAAAAAAAGAAAAAAGAAAAAAAGAAGAAGATAAAATCCAACCAGCTAGGCAGAACTTCATCTGCAGAGCCAAGTCATGCACTGCTTTCTCTCAACTTCACACAGCAGGTTCATGGTAATATTCTTTAATTGCTCCGAGTATTCCCTTAACCTCTAAATTATGAATTTTTTATTATTATCTTCTCTGAGATCCTTACCCTTGCACTTGGGTTGCTCATGCTACTTCTATACAAATGTCTCTTCAAAGATGGGAAACAACAGAGATCATAGAAGTCTAGGAATGCATGTATGAGATTTCCAGTCTGGTTAGGCACCTGTCATTGCAAAACGTGCACTTTCTTATAGTAATATGTGCTTTTGATAGCTCTTACTACTGCCAATTTAATTAAAAATGAATAAAGAATTATTTATCCTGTCAAATGGAGTACTCTTTTGAAAGAACAATTGGGAATTTTACATCATGACTTCTGTCTATTGTGCCCTATTTTGGACTTAAATTACCCAGTACACATAAAAAAATTTAAAAATGAATAAAACAGGTATTTCATCATTGTTTTCACTATTGAACCTAATGCCAATATATTATTTTTCTCTTCTACCCTCATTCTATGTTGGTTGGAGGTTTTACGTGGTGCATGCGTTTTATTATGTTCTTGATTCCATAAATTGTTTCAGGTGACAAATGATATATTCACAAAAGAGGATGGAGAATTCCTGATAAAAAATGGAGCACTTCCTGAGGAAAGAATACGTGCTGTTGAAACAGGAGGATGTCCACATGCTGCAATCCGTGAAGATATCAGTATTAATCTTGGACCTCTGGAAGAGCTGTCTAACTTGTTCAAAGCAGATATACTTCTTTGTGAATCTGGAGGAGGTAATTCTGCTGTCCATGTTGGTTATATTACTTTCACAGTTTTCCATTATCTAGTATAGGTCTATTAAGCATCCATTGTTTTTAAACTCTATGCACACATACTGGTCATTTAGTTTCACTTGTTGTTGACAATAGCACTGGTTATCCAACCAAGCCTGCTGAAATGGGTAATTATCGGGGAGCCTTCACATGTCCTTGAATTTGTATGATGCAGATAATTTAGCTGCCAACTTCAGCAGGGAGTTGGCTGACTTCATCATTTACATAATAGATGTCTCTGGTGGTGATAAGATACCCCGTAAAGGTGGTCCAGGCATTACCCAAGCTGATCTCCTAGTATGTTATTCTCTGAATCTTATGTCTTTTGTTGTTTACGCTTCTCATAGTCTTAAAATCCTCAATCTCGTAAAACCATTCTCTGTAAAATAAAATCATTGCAAAATGAAGGGAGATATATGTATTTGAATGCAGGTAATAAACAAGACAGATCTTGCACCTGCAATTGGGGCTGACTTAGCAGTCATGGAGCGAGATGCACTTCGGATGCGGGATGGAGGACCTTTGGTGTTTGCTCAGGTTGAACGTGCTTTTCTTAGCACTCTCTCTCTCTCTCTCTCTCTCTCTCTCTCTCTCTCTAAAGTCTTGAACATGCATTGCAATAACATCCTTTAGAGTTCTGTGGAGTCCCAAGACTCCCAATAGCTCAATCCCTTGTAGCAATTTTTGGGGGGGGGAGGTGGGTTGTGTGGCAGTGTGGGTTGTTCTTCCTAGGTTTCTTAAAATTTCTACAAAGTAGCACTGGCAAGTTAGCCTATGGTTTATGCCTTCCCTTTCTTGAGAAGTAAATATGCTTTAGATGTTGGTACTTCTCATATTTGAAGTGGAATTTATGCAGGTAAAGCATGGTCTTGGTGTAGAGGAAATTGTGAACCACGTTTTACAAGCTTGGGAAGCAACAACCGGGAAGAAGCGGAAGTGCTGAACCCATGGTAGGTTTATTTGCCAAATCATGTTTGTACCTCAGAGAACACATTTATAATTCTTAATTTCTTTTTAATGCATGAAATGACTATTACGTTGTGCATTTTGCTCAACATCACTACAAAAGGATTCACTTATGTGTGGATCTCAAAAATCTTTAAAAGTAAAGAGCATATCTGGCCTCTTCCTTTAGCCTGTATGTTTGTTGGTCATTAGCTTTACTCTGTATTCATGAGGAGAAATTGTCCATACCTGATTTATGTAAGTGACACTCTCAAACTCCATTACCTTTGCCTCCATTCACTACTTAATTAGTAAAATTTGGCAATCTTCATCACCATACATTACTGAAATGAACACTGCTATCCTATTCTATTTCGCAAGCAAGAAACTAAATAGTAATGTGTAATGTGCCTTGGGATCCCTATCATATTTTTCAGTTATGAGATGTGGGGCTTTCCTAGTCAAATAACATCCCTCTCTCTTCTGAAAGATCTGATGTTTTACCATTACCCGAACTAATTCAGGTTATTCAAACTAATTGCACACCTTGCACACCACGTGTTAGATTTAATTCTTTTACAGATGGTTCTTATGATGCTATAACTGAAAATACTGGGTGGGCTGCTATGCTGCTGTTTTTTGGAACAGGTGAGCAACGAGCTTATATTGGATCTGGCAAAACAACTTCAGCAGTCAGCACTAGAGGCTGAGATTAGAGGAATTGAAGCTGCAGTCAGGTTGAGCAGGTACCTACATTTGGAGTGCGCTATTATCATACCCGATTGCCTAGAGGCAGTGTTATGATTATGAAACTTTCTAAAAACTGGCCTTGGACAGTCTTTTCATCAGTTTATGACAATAGTACAAGTTTGAGACTATGGATGAGTGTATAATTTGTTATTTAAGTAGGAAGATGATGCATCCAGCACATAGTCTAGCAAAAATGGCTGCTAGGAGCAATGTTATGTTTAAAGAGTAGAACTATGGATGGACTCAAAGCAAGCACAGGCATTCCTCTGGGGACATCTTTACCACTTGTCTGTGGGTCCCCTAGATTTTCTATGATTGTTCTGTACTCTTAGAGCAATCTGAATCAATACTTAATAAATAGGTAGAAATGTAATACATGATCCTCGTAAGGTCTGCAGGTGGCTGCTGAGAAATCCAAATCTGGAGAGCTGTGCGACGATGCGACGAAAAACTATAAAAATTTCTGTATTCTCTTCAATCTAAGAATATTATTTTCTATTTCCAACAAAAAATGCATGGTGGTAGGGAAGGAGCATGAACCGGATCGATGAAGCCTTGGAAGCAAAGATGGAGCCTTAGTTTGCTGGCTTAACAGCAGCGAGCTCCGCTTTCAGAAGCGAGCCATGGTAGGGAATCGAGCTTGGTTGGGGAGTTGGTTTGTCAGCAGCAGAAATGCAAGGGATAACTTACACCTTTAATGTGGGATGACAAGACTGGCAGAAAACTATGGGCTTAAGACACTCACCAAGATAAGACATAATCCATTCTCACTACCCTTTGGGAGGAAAACTGATTATCTCTCCATTGATTATTGACTGCGTCTTGCTTTAGAAAGAAGAGGTTGTTTCTTCTGTAACATGATTCCACACTTGTCATTCATGTCTAGATTTGCTGGATGCATGCCTTGTGGGAGAGGCCTATCGAAGGAGTAAATCAAAGAAGCCAAAATGAAATGAATTTGCCTAGCAGCCATGAGTTTTCCTGGGAAGATTATTCTTCCTGCACCAAAGGTTATGAATTGGAAATGGTTACCCTTGAATTACACATTAGATTCAATGAATCATTGGTAATAGATATTTATACAAAATTAGGGTAACAGAAGTGAAAGAAACAATAAAGACGATGAATGTAAACAAAGCACCAGGTCCAAATTAGGTCTCAATAGCAGTTTGGAAGAACCTAGGAATATATAGAGTATTTTGGCCAACTAAGTTGTTCAATAAGATTATAAGAACAAAAAAATATTAGATAAATGAAGGAAAAACATTATGATTTCAATTTATAGAAATAAAGGTGAATTGCAATAACTATAGAGGCATAAAATTAAAGAGCCATACATGACATTATGGGATAGAGTTATTGAAACTCGCATGAGACAATAAACTATTATTACGGAGAACCAATATGATTTATGCCAGCTATGACGGAAATTATTTATTTGCTTAAGAGATTCATATAAAGATTTAGAGAATAACTAATTAAATACCTGCTATTACTTTGAGAGAGAGAGAGAGAGAGAGAGAGAGAGAGGACAATCTTCTACCCTATTAGCTAGCTAGTCTACTTTACTTGGAGAGAGAGTACATTGGTTCTTCTACTCTGTTAATGTGCTCTGTATTCAAAGAAATGGGAAGATTCAAGACCACAATGTACGCAGTTGTATTCCTCATTGGATTCCAAGTTTATCTAGCCAGGAACCCTGATGTCTGATCTCTATGGCTGTGTTTGGATGTCAGGAAAAGAAGAAGAAAAATTCTTGAATAGAAAAGAAAAGAATGAAAACAGCAATTAGTCCACACGTTCTATTCGGGTCCAAACTCGGTTTGATTTGTCGATGGGTTAATTTTATCCTAATGTAACTTTGGAATTTATCACTATGCAGAAATGGGAAAAAGGTTCCCAAAACCCCATGATAAGCACCTTTCTTATAATTCGACATTACATAATGCTGCAATAATAGATAATATCGCTATTTCAACTATTGGATAGGGAGGTCATGGTATAGATTAGTCACAAGTCAAATTTTAGAACCTAAATCAATTTTCTTTCATGTATCAACATGCATCAGTATGTATGTCCAAGCAAACCCTATGCCAACCCTTGGTAATGACTTATCAGTACCCGGATCCTCTTTAGAACTAGGCCACCTAGAGAGTGGATCTGAAGGCAGAGACTCATTGGGCAGGCAGCCTGATGCACCAACAAGTCTCCATTGTCAAATCCCGATCACTGGCCAACCTAGCACAAGAGAGTATCCAAGTTTGACATATTGGTAAGACGCTTTTAAAAACCTTAATATAACACAATTGTTTTTTTGGGTAAATTTCTCCCACCTCCTATTTAAGAATCTTAAAATGCAACCACCCTCCAATTTGGCTCAAAATATCTCCCACCTCTTCTCTTTTCGAAAATATTTCCCCCATTCAATTTGGTGATGGCATTTTTCATCACCAATATTTTTTAGACAATAATACCCTCATATTTATTAAAAATATTTTATCAAAAATCTATAATTGATTTTAATTTAAAAAAATATATTAAAATATTAAAAAAAAAAACTAAAATGCGTCATCGCCCCCAAAACCCCAATCACAACACCGCCGGGCTAAGCAGAGACCATCAACACCTGGGAATTAATGGAATGGTTAGAAGACACCGGCCTCCTCCGACTCCCGACTCTCACAAACCCTGAATGCTGTCTCTCCTTCAACGCCGGCCTTTTGATCCTTACACTCGCAAATTAGAGCAGGGAAACGACGAAGAAACGCCCATACCCCCATGGCTTCAAACATCAAATAGAGAATCCGAATCCGATCCCAATCCAAAGCCTCTGACTGTGATCTAAGAGTGCTCCACCAAGGCACAGAAGTCACTAGTGACAGTTGATTAAAGGGATTGTTGAAGTTGATTCCATGTTCTTTGGCTGAAATAATCTGCATCCTCGATACTCACAGAATTAACAATCCAAATTTTCAATTTTCTTCACAAGTTCAACCAAGTCACCTGCAAACCGAAGTTTCAATAAAAAAATTGTCCCAAAGGAATTAAACAATTATGAGAAGCAAATATGGAAAACTCTAGAGAAATTTGAAAAAATAAAAAGAACCAGATATTAGAAGACTGGAAGAACAGGGAATTATCTCAAATACAACAAACTCTTTTTTTCTTCTTTTATTTCCCAAACAAAGCAAATTCTGGATACCCAACATCACTTTTCAATGCAAACACACAAAACCCATTTCACTTCTCCAAAAGAAAACCTAAAAAGAACAGAGCAGAGTGTAATTTACTATAGCCTACTTCAGTACAAAAAAATGGGAAACCTTCAATTATTAGAAGAAAACAAAGGAAGCCTGTTTTCCAGAGAATTCCAGTCCAGTTGCAATGGGGATTCTGCTTGTGGTTTTTATCTAATTTAAGCTCCGGTTATGATGATGAATCTGGTCATTGCTTTGATTTTTTTGAAGCTTCGATTGCGACAACGAATCTGGTCGCCACTTTGATTTTTTTCTAAGCTCCGGTTGCGAAGACAGGTCTGGTAATTTGTTTTCTTCCCGCGGTAAGGGCAATGGTGATTTGAGGTTTTGATTTTTCTTCTGGTAGCTTTAGTGATTCTGGTTGATCATTCATTTTAGATACGAATTGATCCCAGCGGTGGCAGTTTGAGAATGTTCCTCAAAGAAATATCGCTGACGAATACTTCTCTTCTATGGTCACCGGAGCCGGAGATGATTGCACCCCCTGTCAATAACCAGTGGTGGTCGATCCTGTCACCCAAAACAGAGGGTATTATAGACTTTTGATATAATCTCTTTAGTAAATATGAGGGTATTATTGTTCAAAATTTTTTGATGATGATACATGTCATTACCCATTCAATTTGGTAATGACATGTATCATCATCAAAAAATTTTGGTAAATATGAGGGTATTATTGTCCATATACTCACCTGGGTAATGATTGCCTTTTACTCACCTGGGTAATATTTACTAAAATTAAATGATGATACATGTCATTACCAAATTGTCCAAAAAAATATTTTCAAAATGTCTTCTACTAAAGTAGGAGACATTTTGAGTCAAGTTGGGGGATGATTGCCTTTTAGAATTCTTAGAAGAGAGATGAGAGAAATTTACCCTTGGTTTTTTTGTAAGGATAATTCATGTCATTTCATATGTTTATATGAAAATTATGTGACACATTAACGATTCTTGAAAGTGACAGAATCACACATAATGGTAAATTATTTTAAAAAACGTTTGAAAAACACATTTTACCTTTAGGCTTTCTTTGTCTTGACATAAAATTTTTACAATAAAATATTACATATAATATTTTATAAGTAAAAAAAAAAAAAATTTCAATGTTTATTTAGAATAGGTAAAAGAAATATGATGTTCTTTTGCCATCTCCCTTAAAAATCATTGTATTTTATCCATTAGAAACAAACATTGAAAAACAAAAATTACATATAAAATAGTATAGGTTGAATTTTACGATAAAATTTTACATAAAATAAATAAAACCTTAACTTAAAAAACTTTTGGGACTAAATAATAATAGGTAATTAAAATATATAGCTTAGGAAGACATCCGTACATTCAATATTGTCGTGCTATTCTAATATACACATTTAGTATGTTTCAGTGGAATATACTAATGAGCCCTTTAATATAACATTTTAAGTTAAAGATAAAAATGAGAGTTTTACAAACTTTTTGAAAGTAACTTTTCATTATTCAAATGTATATATGAAATGAGAAGAATTACTCATTAAAAAATAAATATATTATACTAAGAGAGTAAAAAGTTAAGGTCCACCTTAAGAGGTGTCAAATAGAAAAATCATTTCTTTTATGATTTTTTTTTTTTTTTACTTTGGATATAAATAGAATGATTCTCATTCAACTGGAATGACCTTATTTATATAAAAATGAAGTTAGGATGGAATATAGATCTCCCGAAGATCTATATAACCATCATTAGCCCAAAAAAAAAAAAAAAATCAAATCATCATAGATATTCCTTCTTATTCACACCAATCCTTTTTTTTTTTATACTATTTTTTTTTCTTTTATTGAATTCCAACACATTGTGGGAGAATTTTTTTATTTTTTTTTTTGGATTCCTTGAAAAAAAAAAAAAAAAGTTGGATATTTGACTGGAGATATATTTCTTGTAAAAAGAAAAAGAAAAATTGAGACGAGATACTTTCAACTTCCAAGTTGTCTTTGTCCCTGTAGCCAAACGCACTCGAATACTCTTATTCCGGTTTTGGGTTGATTTTTGGGCTTCTGGCTCCTCTCCTCCTCGGTTATTGCCTTTGTGCATCTAGGTCGGGTTCTTTCATCGTTCTGCGGTTCTCTTTCGTTCAGTCTTTCTACCAAATATCGTTGTTCAAACTTCGCAGAGAGAGAGGGAGAGAGCTCAGCAACAGAAATTAATCAATCGTTCGGATGGTGGAAGAGGAGAGGAAGAAGAGAATGGTGGAGTCATTAGGATGGCTCACGGAGTCTTCTGTGATGCCCAAGAAGCATAAGGCCATTGAAGGCGTAGGCGCCTCTTCTATCCTCGAGTTGAAGGCACAGCTGTACAAGTCCCAAGAAGAAGCCAAGAAGGCCAAGGAATTAGTCCCCGATGTAGAATTCCAGAGAGCCAAGAAGAAGATCGTTGCCCATGATGTCTTCGCGCAGAAAAACTCTGGCGTAGAATCTCGAGCTACCAAGTACGTTATTTGTTGTATTTGGGTTATTGTCATCATTTTCTTTTGTGGGTAACCTTTACCGAGAAATTTCTTCAAAACTTAATCCATAACAATTCCATCTCACGGATTTCATTAATAATGCTTTTGAGTTTACAAGAATTTGAATTGGGTTCTGAATCCCTCTATTTTATTGGTTGGGTTGTATGAGTATTTATGCATCAATGAACGGAATAAGGATAGTATGAGGAGCTGTTTATTTTACTAGAATGCATATCCCTAGTTGGTTTTATTGTAAAGTAAACACTAATCAACATCTGTTCTTATGTATTGTCTGACATATCTAAACAATTTTACAGCTAACAGGTCTAACGATGGAAAAAAAAATTATTTCCCTTTGCTCTATTTTATAAGCCAACTTGTTTGTTGTCGTTCAAATTTCACGGCAATTACTAGTAGTTGAGGACTACGTTGAAAGAGTATTGAAGAATATTATGTTAAATGGGATTATTATAGCTCAACACCAATAAAGCCTTATCCCAACTAATTGAGGTTGGCTACATGGATTTTATCCATTGTCCTCTAATCAGTTCTGTTCAATGTCATACCTGAAAGAAGGTCCAAGCTATGTATGTCTTTCCTCACCACCTCATCTAGTGTCATCTTAATTTTGCCTTAACTCTTTTAGATCCTTCAATCTGAATCAAATCACTCATTCGTACTGGAACATCTAAAGGCCCCCTCCCTTCATTGAACCTGATCATATCATATCATCTCAAACGTTCTTCTCGTAACTTATCATTTCGGCGCTACTCCTAAATCAGTTATAATACGACCATTCTTTACCTTATTCTTCCTATTTTTGCCACACATCCATTTCAATTACACTAAGTTTATCTATATTATGTTTCTTAACTGCCCAACATTCAGCACCATATATCATAACTCGTCGAATGACTATCCTATAAGATTTTCCTTTAGTTTTTAAAGGAATATATTGATCACATAGCACTCCAAATGCACTTCTCCACTTCATCCATCATATTTTAATCCTCTATGAAACATCATCTTCTATAGCTCAATTTCATTTTTTTTTAGTGGCTAAGAATGAGTTTGAAAACCCATGATTCTTGAGATTCCCGGTGTTGGAGAAACTGGGTTCCTTTCACATGGGTCATCTTAGGGAATGAATTTTGTCACTGTCACAGAAAGAATGGAATTTTTGCAAGTATAATCAGGTAGATGCATAATATAATTTTCCTAAATATTAGCTTCAAAACTCAAAAAGTTATTCTCACCATTATCGTATTGTATTGAAGGTTCCCCCAATGATATCAACGGATTCTTATGTGTGTATTTGGTAGCAATTAGCTCAGGATGTATTATCATGTTCATTATGTTTCCCCCAAAATATTTCGATCACTGTGGATGTTTGGATGGGTTTAGGTGCATGAAGTAGATAAAGTAGCCCTGTGACTTGTTATCTTAAAGACAACCAAGGTATCCTCCAAGTTGATTTTTTCTCC
The DNA here is from genome assembly GCA_028583415.1 of Protea cynaroides. Taxonomy (NCBI): domain Eukaryota; kingdom Viridiplantae; phylum Streptophyta; class Magnoliopsida; order Proteales; family Proteaceae; genus Protea; species Protea cynaroides. The sequence goes on along the minus strand of CM053265.1, from coordinate 75,079,027 downwards.
TCACTTTATTCTCACTCACAGAATCATTGACAAATTAATTCAAAAGCAATAAACAGAAGCTGTTGTTTTATGGATTTTCAATCATAACAGGTGGCCTGGTATCATGTAATAATCTACAGATAATTCCATAATTTCGTTTAATGCTAACTATGAGCAGGTTCATTGTTTGTATGTATTTCACTGATATGAGGTGTTTTAGATTATGGCTCAATCTCTGCAATTGTAAGTGTTTGGTATTGATAAAGTTGAGGTTTTAGGAAAACTAATCAGTTCTTAGGGTGTGTAAGGTGAAGCATCAGGCTACCCTATGTTTTTTTTTGCTCAGGGGTTCCATGTTTTTGCATTTGAATTTTTTTTGGATATTATCTTATAGTAAATTTGGTTAGAGTTGGAACTCCCATGATTTCAGGATAGGTGCTTAATGAAGTGAGATAATATAATATTTATCCTTAGCTGATAATTTGATTTTGACCACTTTAAAGGATTCCTACATTTCATTTGAGTGAAACTGAACACTTTTAGCTGGATGTTTCCAACTCCTAAGTTCGTGGAGTTGGCTTGGAAGAATGAAAATACTGTTAGACTGTTAATTTTCACACAATCCCACACCAACCGAACCAATTCAGAGAAGTTTGGATTTGTAAGATATGAACTTGCTATTATTATTGGAAGAAAAGGCTATGTAAAGGCAGTAATATATACTAATTTTATTATTCATAAGACTGGCATCCATTGCAACGAAGATTGTTGTCCCCCCCCCCAAGACGACAGATGTAGAACTAGAAAGGTATTTTGATTTTTTTATGGCAAAAAAATCTCTCTCTCTCTCTGTTTTTTGTTTGGGGGAGGGGGTTGTGCGTTGGTGGTGGCTGTGGTCTTTCCCATGCTTGTGTCTGTGTTTCTGGAAGTGCTTAGTATTATTTGTTATGTCTGCTTATCTTTGGTTTGGAAACTTACACATTGGATGCTTGCAGCATTTATACTCGTCCTCTTCTGCAGTGATGCAAATTGCCTTCTCCTATATATTGTTAGGGTCTACTTCTTTCATACATTGATACTATTGGTGGACGTTCTTTTGTGTTGTCAACTGCCCATCACCACAGAAACTAGTCATATCATACAGGTGCATTGCACTTTCCCTCCTTAGGTTACCAATATAAAACGAGAATAACTAGAAAAGGAGGATGACTAGAACTTGGCCCTTCAATGTCAAAATGTCACTAGGTTGGACACTTGAGTTCTGAATTCCAAGGTCGAGCTGAATTTATTGTCGAAACCTTCGTATATAAGATTATAGAATATGTCATGTATTATACCAAAGTAAATGCGTATACCCATTGATTATCGTTTGAAGAGTACAGATTTAACAATAGTAGGTTATTGGAATATATGTATAATATCTTTTTCATCCATTAAATTTGAAATCAAGGCAACCATATAGCTACAGTCATTTGTATGGCCTGACCCCAACCCTAACCCTGGACCCTGGCCCAACCTGAGAAAATTCAGTGCCCCCCTGCTCGTCACTCTCACACGATTGTTATTTTTAACATTATTCTCGTGGAACTTCATTTCAACTTTGTAGTGGATGGTATTGACAAGTACTTTTACACCTTTTGTCTTTTTAGAGGTAGAGTTGAAAAATGGACCCAGATATAGGCACTTGATTTGGTGCAGAGGTATCTTGGTGAAATGTAGTGGTTGTAGAATCTCCTCAGAGAATGTAAACAAACTTTAAAGTTTCTAAAGTTTTCTAAGTTATTTCTGTTAAAATCTTGATGTCAAAACAGTTGAAATCAATTTGGCCCTGATGCTAGTTGATACAGTTGGTTGTTGATTGTCTAACGCTTTAAATGAAGTGTGAAAGATAGCTCTGATGGACAGTAAGCTGGGAATCAAATCAAATCCATTTCAGCATGTTTAGAGTTTCTGATTGAATCTGAGAGTATGCCAATTCTAGATTTAGGGTCGAGGGGGGCATGCCCTTGGATATCTTACTTTTATAACTTACATTTTAAATGGATCAAACTCTTCTCATTTCAAATGGGTCAGACTCCTCTCATTTCAAATAGATCATACTCTTCTCATTTCCTACTTTATCTACCTCAACAGAAGGGGTTGGGGGGGATAAAGGAAGAAGGATAAGCAACCCATCATCCTACTAACCACCTAAAACTTAGATTACGAATTTAACCGTAATAGATCTCCTTAAAACTAATTGGCTTGGATAATGTCAGGGGCTCCAGGAAGCAATGCATTACACATTCTGAATAAAGAGAAGGAAAGGAGAAGGGTGTCATAAATGGGTAAAAAGTTGAAAGCTTCTTTTGACATTACTTGTTCTAATGAAGAATTGATTCCCTCACTTCCGTACATGTGATGGGTTGCTTGCTTCTCCAATCCATTGAGATTTCAGGACTCAAAAAGAGAAAATTCTTGAGCTGCTAGATGTTTCCCGAAACAGAGTGGTTTAACAGGATTAATTTAGGTGCCACTGTCTGGTTTGGATTAGGATTAGTGGATATTTTGGCATAGTATACAGGTAGAGTATTCATCCTGTCATATACTACTAATATAATACTAGTGAACATGTGTACTCCACTTCAATCTCATATGTTTTAGCGTCTAATAATTGGGATACATAGTGTGAGTTTTTGGTACTTTAGCTTCTAATGGAATTACATTTCTAGCTTCCCAAGCACTTTAGCTTAAGAGTTAGATAAGTTTTTCTATTACCATTTTCTTTCTTTCTCCTGTAATTATCCTATTAGATTATCTCTTTGTGTAGGGTCAGGTAAAGTGGGCCCCTAATTTTGCAGAATGTCAACCAATTAAGCTTTGTTCTGGAACCCAGGTTGAAGCCTTGGGGAAGTAGTATCAAGATGCATAAAATTGTAGCTTCTGGCTGGTAAAATTCCTCTCCCCCCAAGCCAAAAAAAAAAAAAAAAAAAAAAAAAAAAAAGGGGGGGTGAAATTTCTTTCCATCATCCTTGTTAACATTATCATATATGGCTAATCCTTATTAACCAGAATGAGCTGCAAGCATAAATACTTTTTCTTTATAGTAGTTGATTGTATTTTGATCCTGTATCTATTGTTTATGATAGCTCTTCTTAATTTTTATATCATGCTTAAATGTGGCTTATTGCTCATCTTAATGGTGACCTTTTCTGTTTGATAATGCCAGAGACAAGCTTGAGCTGAAAGCAGTAAATGATGGATCAGTCAGCTATGCTGCACTAGAAAGGAAGGCGGAATTATATGATAAACTTGCAAGAGGGGAGCTCTCTGATGAAGAAGAGAAGGAAAAGTACTGTGTGGACTTTTTCAGTAAAAGCCTTGAGCAGAATAAGCCAAAGCAGCCAGAAGCCCATGAAACTTCTGCTGGAATTTCAGCACAAAATGAAGATGACATGGATGATTCTGTGATGTTCAACACAAAAACACTGGGGCCTGGGCGAACAGCTGGCACAGTAGATAATGCTGAACATAAGCGTTTTGTGAGGTATGGCCCATTGCATTTTGTCTCATCTTTCTTGAGTGCCAACATCATGATTTTCACCAATACCTCTCTTAAAACACTTTAGTTAATTTCTATAAGTACACACGGCTTTCTGCTTCGGTTTCTATATTGCATCTTTATGCTTTCCTGCTGCATTTCTGTTTTGACAGAATATTTGATTTCTATTATTCTGTCAACAACAAAAAATATTATCAGGCTAAATACTGATTATTTTTAAGTGTTCCCATTTATTTTTATGGTTTCTTCTGTTGCCCTCATTTCAAACACAAAATTATTTTATCTTTGAGTATTATCAGCTATTATACATTCCTTTGCCTAATTGCATTGTCCATCTGTGTCTTGTACTCATGTGGAATCAATTATTCCTGTAAATGCAGAATAAAACCGTGGACCATTTTAGAGTTTTTGTATGTTCCTTTATTGAATAAAACCTAGTTTTATTAATGGAGAGGTAAAAGATATAGAATAGGAAGGCTAAGAGAAGCTTTGAAACTAAGCAAGGAACAAGAACCAAAGATAAGCTAGTGTGTCTTAAATAAACCTTCTGCTGATTCCGTACTGGGACACATGCACCAATGATTGAGCTGATCAAATAACCTGATGAAACAAGATTTTATATCTGTGGTAAGCACATTATTTCATTTGAGAGGAGCATGATCGAGAAACTGGGAAATAGTTTCAACGGTGGGGATTGGTAAATCTGGCCATAGAAAGAGACCCTGTGACTTCGGGGAAGAAACGGGGGGGTTTTCGGGGGGGGGGAGCACGCGGAAAATACAAAAGGAGCGCGACCCCTATGATGACTCGGAGAGAGTGACGATTGATGTAGGTAGTTGGACTATTTTTGGATTGTCATTAATGCTCATAAATGCTGACAACTACCATAAATGCAATGCATGCTGATTTGATTGGCCAAGTTTCTAAATCATGGACCAACTCAGCGCAAAGTCAGACCATTACTTGGTAAAAGTGCAAGGGCAGAAGCAGACATCAGGAGGTATAGGAGATATAGCTAAAAAGGGGGTCAGAGGTCAAAGAGGGTCGGCGGTTGATAGGACACCTAGCGCTGTCTTAGGGGGTCGAGCCTTACGGATCTACTATACTCTATGTACCGATGATTGAAATAGTGATAGGTATGGGGGAGCTGCTTGTAAAGTTTCCTATTGAATCTATATATGCAATAAGAAGACACAAACAAAAGAGGAAGAATCGGACTCGACCATAGGAGAAACCCCATTTACAACTTAATGTTATGATCTTTGTGAATTTCCTAGTGCCTAACTCGTGGGGGGGGATAGTTCTAGTGGGCAATATCTCAGGGAACCCTTGAATCTGAAGGAACTCCGATGTCTCATTGAGAGTTCCATATTGTCTGTCTTAATAAATCCACCTTGCCGGATTCCATCGACAACAAAAGTAAACTAATAAAATCCTGACTTTTGAAGCCAAAGAAGGATTTGAGTTGAACTAATAATTTGCTGGTCTGGGTTCTTGATTCACTTTTGTTCAATTGCTAGTACTACTTTAGAGTAATTGTCTGAATGTGTTAGACCATGTCGCGACTTTGTATTTCTCTTAGGGAGGTCCATGCAGAAGCAAATCAAGCAAGGGAAAAGACGTCTGCTCTCAAGTTGCGTAGGCAGGAGCAAGCTTCAACTCGTAGGGAGAAACTAAGACAGGCCTATCTTCGAAAACAGCTGGAGAAACTGAAAGCTGCATCAAAAACAGCCGAACCATGTGAAGCAGAGCCATAATTTTTCATCATTGAACGGAAGATGCATACAGGTCTATGACATAAAAAAATGTGAAGTAATGCATGGTACAAGCTCTTCAAAAGCATAACATCAGATCTCCATCGATTCAAGTTCCATCCCTAAATTATGCAATTTGAGGAGGATGGAACCACACCGATGATTGTTGACCATTTTTTCATCACAATTGTTCTTCGTGTATGCTCTTAACGGAGCCAAAAAAGGTTTCTTATATATGTTAGAAGGGAGTAGGATTGCAGAAATGGTTAAAGCAACAGAGTAGACATGCTGTACAAAATTTAAAATCAACATGACTGAGTAATCAGATGTTTAACTTCTTGTATCTGACTACATTTTTAACAAGGAAACCCACAATCTTTCATATCATCCTTTTTAACCCCCAGCCCCCACCAATGGGGTGGAATCTTCATTGCCACCCCAGTTGAAGGGTTCGAGTCGGTTTTGTTGGAAAAATGAAAAGGGGGTCCATATGGTCGGGGAGGAAGAAGTGTGTTAAGAGATGTTAGATGGGCACATTAAAAACGTGGGGAATTTTTCTCTTGAAGGAAATTTTTATTACACTTGATTACTGGTTGATTTCAGATTTTAGAGTTTTTTGGTTCAATATTTGGAACATTTTCTTTTTCTCTTACATTTCTTGGAGATTAATAGCATTGTTGATTCTTTAGCTTGGTAGATACTATTTAGGTCGTATATTGTAATTTGGCCATCTGTTCCCTATGGTTGTATGCCCTTTGTCAACAAGAATTAGAGCAAAACCCGAATGCCTTCATGAGCCAAATACAACAAACACCCCCCTTACATGTGTGTTTATCATGGTGGTCCAATGATGGTGCCAAAGGGAATCAGTGTCAAATGAGACTACAAATCGGTTGATGTTATAAAAACTCTTTAATGAATACCTCTTCTTCAACAAATTTTTTTTTGTAGGATAGGGAAAACACATGCCAATACCAAAAGAGTAAAATCAAAACTATCCGTCCCCTATTAAATGAAAAACTGATATCTTAATAGTGCACACACACGGCCATTTACGAAAACCATCCCCATCGTAAATTGTCAAATTATTTTTTACAATTTTATTCAATTTCATGTCGATTTTTGGAATGACTCATACCACAATAGTCAATACCCAATTCAGTGAACTTAAACCATGGTTACAACTTTTTGTGACTATTCCCCCCCGGCCCCCCAAATTTCTCACAAAAAAAAAAAAAATTTTTGTGGTTCTTATGGGGGAAAAACATCACACAATGGAAATCTTACACGTGACATCCAAAATCATATTAGCCGACTAGGCGTGATAGAGCGATGCTCAGCCTCTCCTGCTCGGAGTCATGGTTCTATCCGGTTATGTCTCCTGGGCGGAGGTACAGTCCTATCAGGACACGGCTCCTAGTCGGAGATATAATCCTATTGGGGTACGTCTCCCAGTCGGAGTCCAGAGTCCTAAGGCTGACTAGGTTACGTCGTAGGAGTCATTCTCCTAGTACGATACGATGCCGACCATCACGACCATGCGACCACTCGTATGATGACTCTTAATACTGACCAACTTAGCTTCCTTGGCTACTGTCTCATACTCCTATTTGGAGTCTATGACCTGGGCGTCCCTCAGAGCGACACCTGCGAGTCCTATTGGTGATCTACTTCCCTGAGTCCCGGTACCTCCAGGTTTCTTCCCAATCTCTATAAGTAAATGACGAATCTCCAAGGTAATACTCACTCACAATCTCTCAATCATCCCGCTATTCACCCGCATTCTCTCTCTCTTACGCTCAAACTCTCTCATTGTTCCCCTCTTTCTCTAAACTGGAGATAATTTTTCGCTATCTCTTGATTGTTTACATTGGGAATCTGACTTAGGTATCAGAGTGTACTCGGGGATTAATTGTCCAACTCCCTTGTTTAACTTCTGTGATTGCAGGTCACTTTAATTGTAGACCAGTGAGCGATTTCCAATCGTAATAGTGGTATTTTTTTTTATTTTTTATTTTTTGGATATGTAAACTTTTTGTGGTATAGTGATAGTAAAAAGAACCGCACATTCGTAAGGACTAGATCATTTGCAGTGACTACTAAACGATAGTGAGATCTTGACTGCTCACAATGCATCAAGACAAATGTCAATGCACTATGAATTGTCTGGAAGTTCACTGCTAGGCGGCAGTCACTATAGATAATTTTTTGGATCGGGCTTGTCTCAAGATCAGAATGAACTTGAGTTGAGCCAGTGTTGGGTGGATGGTCGACCCCTGGCACTCCTTCGGAATCTGACAGTTGAGTTCTATTGCCATTTATTTTATTAACTTTTTAGTACTATTTGCAATATGAACCCTGAGAACACAGAGCATACTCTGTTCCAAATCCAATGCTCTTTTGCTCGAACTGTATGGTTTGGTTCCCCAATTTCTTATTTTATGCTTATAAATAATGATCGATCTATATCTCAATGGCTCCAACAGTGGAATAGGCTTATCAAGTTCTCAAAGCAGGAAGACACTAAATCTTTTTCATTGGCTACATTCATTTGTTGGCAGATTTGGCTGGTTAGGTATGATGCATGCTTTCAAAGGAAAATGTGGACACCTTCGCAGGTCATTAGTAAAGCTGCCACCGAATTTGATTCAACAAATTTTTCTCCAACTAATTTCCTTTCTAGTCCGCAGGTGGCTTCTGAGAATTTTGTCTGAAACTATGCTCATGAGTTTGATGTTATTTTAAACACTGACGCTAGTTTAATTTCAAACTCCCTCATTGGTGGTCTCGGATTTTGCCGCATTGACCAATCAAAGAAGATTTGTAGAGTGGTTTCAAATCCCTGGAGTTTTTGTGATAGCCTTGAAGGAAAGGCTCTTGCGATGAGATTGACTATGATTGAGGCTATTTCTGAGGGATGGAGAAGAGTCATTTTTCAATTGAATGCAAGCAACTTATTAATATTTTGAATGGAAAAGGAAATGATTGTTCTAAAAATATTCTTTCCATTCGTTCGAGATATTCTTAGCTTGAGAGATGATTTCGATGCTTATTGTTTTTCTTTTATTCCAAGAGCCGATAACAGGATTGACCACGTTCTTGCTAAAAAAGCTCTTACTAAACATGGTTTGGTGAAGCCTCTGAGGATTGGTTTTAGAACATTGTTTGTTTGTAATTAAAACCCTTGTATTTTCTGATTTCAGTTTTCAATAGATATCTTTATTACCAAAAAAAGCTTTTCTGTACTAAAACTCTCATCAAAATCAACCGTCGGATTTAAGGAAGTACCTGATGTCTACCATCCACCCAAGACTGGCTCTTCTCAAGTTGGTTCAGAATGAGTCCGATCCTAATTTTTTTTCCATTCATAATGATGATTATGATTTGACCTGGTCCCTACTCCCCGCCGGCCTTATCTCATTGGTTTCCAAATCTTTTTTTTTTTTCCTTTTTTTCTCCCCCCCCCAAAATACCAAATACCAGTTACTATCGAATCTTCTCCTCCCATTATTATATCTATCAAGCTAAATAACATAGTCCAAGTTGGAATATAGGATTCCAATCTGACGGGTGATATTGTAGTTACAATCCCTTTGCGAGCCCACATCTGACAATGAAGCAAACTTGAAGTGGTCCCACTCTCAATGAGAGAGAAAGAGAGAGGACGAAGTCCACCCTGGAAAACTTCCCCCACAAGCAAAAAGAGAAGTGGGTCCCCCTCAAAGTTCTAAAATGTCTGGAATACCCTTTCTGTATGCATTATCCAGAAGCCTTAATCCCAAGTAATTATGACTTTGTCAATGGTGTTTTTTGTCCTATCCAGAAACCAAAAGAGAGAACCAGGTGAGAGACGGAAAGATGACCGTTGGTAACGGAGAACCCGCGAAAATTTCAGGCGTTATTTTAAACAAAATGAGTAGAGCGGTTAGAGACGTCATCTTATAAAGTTAAAAAATCGAATCGAATCGAATCAGGATTTCCAACCGTTCAAAAGCAAAAAAGCAAACCCAAAACCTGTCTATCTCTTCTTTCTCTCACTCTCTCTCCTCTTCCCTCTTCCTTTCCTTCTCTACCACCATTGTTATTCTCAGCTGTTGTGCACTCTATCTTCTGTGAAAGCATATCAAGATAACGCAAAGTGAGACTAGAGGAGGATTGTTTAATGCCGAAACGTTCTGTAGAAGAGATTTCGTCGGGGGGCAAGGAGGGTCATCCCTACGCTTTTCACGTCTCTGGACCTCGTAACGTTTCTTCTCCCAATTGGAGAGAACTCATCAACTCTAGCTGGTATGAATCTTTCTCATTTTACTTCATTTTAGGACCTTTTTCTCTGGTTCCTGTAATGGATCTCAAATTTGTTTTTATTAATCTTTGCAATTGATTACTAATGCCCCCTATTTTCTTAAGAACAATGTGAACAGTCGCAACAAACCCTCAAAAAAGAGCTACTCTGTTGTAGTTTTCTACAGTGGAATAATTGGGATCCTTCTTGATATCTATAATTGACAAGTATATAACATCGCAATAGAAATCACCAGAGACATTATAGTTGTATATTTTCCTGCTTTATTTGTAGATTTGAATGCAATGGGAAGGGGATTAATTGGATTTATGAGGTTCACTTGGTTCCTTTAAACGTCTATGGTTTTCTATAATCTTTAGGTTTTCTAGTTTTTGAAACTGAAACATTTATAAATTTACTGGGTCTTATTTATACTACTACAAGTTGGTTCAATTTGAAGGAATTGTTTCTGGCCCATTATCAGAAACTGGGAAATCAATTATGTCCTTGGTTGCCAAGTTAAAGGAGGAGTCCTTGTTGCTGATTGGAATAGGACTCTATAGTTGTATTGTGTTTACAGTTCTATATAATCCTATTGTAATTACATCTTCTATTAGTATATGGACTCTTAATTAATTTATTAGTTTCTTTTTCCTATTGAGTTAACTTTACTTTTAGTTTGTAACTAGGACTCTAGTAGTTGTTTTCTATTATCTATAAATACAAGCTACAAGGACAATAGCAGAATATACACATACATATTCTCTCTTTCCTTGACACATTGATTCTCTCCATTTGTTACATGAATAAAATGAAGACTTACTTGGATCCTTACCAGGGGCCTTCTTCTGGATGACCCAGAATAATTTGATTCTTGTAATGGTTGTGAACATCTGATTGGATCTGTTTTTACTGTATGGGAACTCAAGAATCCAATGGGAACTAATTATATTGCAAGTAGTTAGAAATTGTTTCACTTTGCTTGGAGCATGACAATATGTATCTCGGATTTCTGAGTGGTTCAGACTCTGGCTGAACCCTTCGTGAAAATCACTGATGATCTAATTTGACAAGATCACTGTTAATTTCTTCCAATTGGTCATTTTATTTATGGGGGATCCACCCCCCTCTCTCTTTTTTTGGGTGGATTTTTTAATCCATTGATTCTACCGTTAACCATAATTTAGATCAATTTCTTCTGAACTTTATAGGAATACCAACGGTTTTAGTGTTTCTTGTAGCTTTAGTCAGATATTCATTTGAACTTACTATTGAACTGCCCACCGCTTGGTTTTGCAGGAAAGATGTTAACTACAGAAGAACAGTCATAGCCTGCTTCATACAGGCAGTGTACTTGCTTGAACTCGACAGACAAGAGAATAAACCAGAAGCGACTGCTCTTGCTCCGGAATGGTGGATGCCCTTCAAGTACAAGCTTGCACAAGTGTTAGTGGATGAGAGAGATGGTTCCATTTTTGGGGCCATACTGGAATGGGACCGGTCAGCGGCTCTTGCTGACTTCATTTTGATGAGACCTAGTGGTGCTCCGAAGGCTGTTTTAGCACTTAGAGGAACTTTACTGAAGAGCCTCACAATTAGAAGGGACATCGAAGATGATCTTCGGTTTCTAGCATGGGAGAGCTTGAAAGGATCTGTTAAATTTAGTGTGATTCTGAAAGCACTAAAATCAATAGTGGAGAAATATGGGAGTTGCAATGTATGCATTGCTGGCCATTCCTTAGGAGCTGGGTTTGCTCTCCAAGTGGGTAAAGCACTGGCAAAGCAAGGAGTTTTTGTGGAGACCCATCTGTTCAATCCACCATCTGTGTCACTAGCCATGAGCTTGAGAAGCATTGGAGAGAAAGCCGGCGTTGTCTGGAAGAGGTTCAAATCAATGCTTCCTTCAAATGCTGAGATGCAGACCAATGAAGAACTTGAGACACAGAAGATTATCACTAATGTGGGGGGAGGTGGAGAAATGAAGAAATGGATCCCATATCTGTATGTGAACAACAGTGACTATATCTGTTGCTATTACACCAAACCAGCTGAGAAAATCGCAGATACTCAGGCTGGCAGTGGTGAGTCTTCTTCAGGAAAAGAGAACAAGGATCCTGATCCTTCAGCAAAGCTGTTTGTGATGTCTAAGGGCAAACAAAAGTTTCTCGAGGCTCACAGGTTGCAGCAGTGGTGGTCTGATGACTTGGAACTCCAATTGGCTGTCCATAACAGCAAGCTCATAACCAAGCAACTGCAGTCCTTGTATATTATTCCCTCTTATTCACCACAGATCAAACTTGGATAATCCTACTCCAGATGTAAAAGGGGAAGATTGCTCCTAATTTTAGCCAATAAGCCAATCAGACCACCAGTGGTGGTCTGATGACTTGGAACTCCAATTGGATGTCCATAACAACAAGCTCATAACCAAGCAACTGCAGTCCTTGTATATTATTCCCTCTTATTCACCACAGATCAAACTTGGATAATCCTACTCCAGATGTAAAGGGGGAAGATTGCTCCTAATTTTAGCCAATAAGCCAATCATAATTTGCATTTAAACTTCAACATAAATCATTTTCTGCTGTACCAATTCTCTTTTTTTTTAGAGTCTTTGTATGTTCCTTTATTAAATAAAAACTAGTTTTATTAATGGAGAGGTAAAAGATATAGAATAGGAAGGCTAAGAGAAGCTTCGAAACTAAGCAAGGAACAAGAACCAAAAATGAGCTAGTGTGTCTTAAATAAACCTTCTGCTGATTCTGTACTGGGACACATCCACCAATGATTGTGCTGATCAAATTGTTAGAATATTATGAGTTTAGGGTTTCCGTGAAACCCATTCTCCATCCATACAGTTACCTAGAACACAATAGAGAAACCATAAACAATTAATATAAAGACATACCTGTCTATGAAGAGATTAATTTTCATACGCTCCACGACGCTCCAAGCTTTGATCGAAATCCCTCGGCTACAGTCTTCCACAGCCTCCAGAGGATATCCTGACGTCTCTTGCTAATGGGTGCAGAGAACTAAATTGACCGTGGTTGTGGGGACTCTAACCCTGTATTTATAGAATACAGATGTAACCCTAAAACCCTTCCCACAATAGAATTAGGGTTACCAAACCTATCTCATACCGTGTGACGAACCAAACCAAACCGGTTATACTGTGTCAATCAGATTCCCACTGAATTAACTAGTTTAGGTAATTAATTAAGCCCACATAAATCTAACAATCTCCCACTTGGGTTATATTAATTACAAAACTATCATTAACCAGTGTGGCCACAGAATCCAACACACTAAATCGTCACTAACTTTGAAACATCCATTAAGCTTTCCAATGTGAGCAACAGCGAATAATACACCTTAACGTATGGTGTATAAACTTCTGTCAGCCACAACAGAGGTCTACTCAATACATGAATCGCCTGAGATAATGCATGAAACTAACCTCCCATGCGAGTCCAAACTTGATTAAAAAAAACCTTAATCAAAGTGCCCCAAAACCTTTATGGGCAACTTAACATGGTATTTAAATATTTCGGAATTACAATACCATACTTTGGTTAGACACCACCTTAAATCTTTGGCTAAATACTGCCTTGAAACTTTGGCTAAATACTGCCTTGAAACTTTGGCTAAATACTGCCTCATATCTGTGACATGTCAAACACATAACTATGTATGCAAAATAGCAATAACGTAAATGCTAATGTAAACAAAATCATAGTTACAAAAAATTATACCCATCAAACCATGAGCAATACAATCAAGTACAGTAAGCAATGTGAAAACACAAGTATAAACATAAAGAGTCTCCCACTGATTAAGCATATCTAGAGACTCCCACTGATTCACAGATCTTTGACCACTTAAGTCTCTGAAAAAAATTATTTGTTTTCAACCATTCTTATATTGGACATATCGTCCCTTAAAGACTCCCACTGACAAAACCTTCGTCTGAGAATCTACAATGATAAGAATACATCTCAATAGATTTAGAAGTGGAGTCTACAATCTCCAAATTAGAGAATAAATTTTCACACAAGATATCTTGCTTGTTATCTTTACTTAGAGTTACAAAAACCCTATCACCATGACAATGAACCTTGAAGTTGATTTCTTATCATCAATACAATCATTATAAATTACATCAAAATAGCCTAGAGTGTCACTACTTTTATAAATGAACTTATGATCTTTGGTCCTCTGCATGTACCGCATGACCTTCCTTTTCCCCATTGTCCAGTAAACTATACCAGCATCCAACTGAAAACATCCTATGACACTCAATGAAAAGGCTATATGAAAATATTACAACCTTAAACATATATCAAGCTCTTTACTGCATTGTAAATGCTAATACTCAGTATCATTCTTTGCTTACAATTCTGTCAATTTATCTCCTTTACTGATCTTAGCATCCGCAACTTACTAGTTATACATGCATACTGAGCCATTCAAAAACACGAACAGTATTTATACTTTGAGATAAATCCAAAATTTTATTTATCCTGTCACGAGCAAACTCAATTCCAGATACAAAGGTACTTGCTCATACAGTTCTACATGTCGAAGTTATCAGACAGAAGAATATTGATTTCAATTAGTAAACCATGTCACTACAGGCCAATGAAAACCATCAACACACATGACAAGGAAATGAATCCACTCCCACTGACCTATAGATATATATACAATGGTCAATGACAATCCAACAAAGTTGAAAGAAGATACAACCCTGTCAAACCTCAAATACCATTATCTGGATACCCGTTTAATCCACAGATTGACTTTATAAGTCTATAAAATATATCTTCTTTATCCTTACCACAAAACCTTGTGATTAAAATATATAAACATTTTCTTCTAGATTCTCTTTGATCAAAACGATCTTTACATTTACCTGATGCAACTCCAAAATAAAAAGAGCAACTAAGATCTCAAACTTTGAAGTTCTCTTTCTCTTCCCTTTGTGTGATTCCACTTTGCTATAAATTTTACTTTGTAGCAATCAATTCTCCCACTGGAATCACACATTTTCTTTGTATATCCATTTTTAGCCTATGAGTACACCGCTCATTGACAAAAGCATAAATTTTAAGTCTCGTTATTGTTTATAGACAACAACACATCCCTTATGGTCATTAAACATTCAAGAGCAATTTCATTACTAACAACTTGCTCAAAATCATTAAGATCTTCATTTTTGCCCATCACCAAAAACATATATTTTGAAGTACAACATGTGATTGGATGAAATCACAGATTTACATGGTCCAGTATATCTCTTCATTGCCTCATCTGGCTCTACTACTATGGCTGAAGCATTTTTGGTATCTCAACTGGTTGCTTCACACCCATTTTCAGGTGGTCTCATCAAACTTTAAGTTTCTTGGGTCTATTTTGACATCTCATATAACAACTCAATGTCCTAAAATAATCACTCTCCTACGAGTGTTATGAAATCATGTCAGTTTTACAGTCTCATAACAAGAAGATAACTTAAACTGAATCTGAAACTGAAAACTGACTAACTAGCATTCTATTAATAATATAGGCTGCAATAGCAATTCTTTCCTTACAGGATCAAATACATTCTTAGGTTTTTGTAAACACTTGCTTAAATTTATCAGGGAAATAGACCAGTATCACATGATCTCCCAAAACTCTCTCATTCAGATCCAATAGTTTCAATTCCTTTAATAAAAGTTTTTCCACCTTAATTTTTCATTATTTGAAAAACAACCATAGATTAAACTGTGACAATAAGTCCTAGATGAAATCTCGATGTCCACCAATTCCAATAAATCCTTGTTGTGAATAACCTTCATTTACTTTAATCTTATCATCTCCTCTTTTAATTAATTCTCACATATATACATGTAATAAACCTTGGAAGGAGAATTTTCAAATATTATTCTTTCTAATCTTTCTTTGGACACCAGTCATAAACCTTTATGACCAGGGTGGAAGATTACAATATACAGTTTAACTTCTAAAGATAGAATAAATTAAAAATTAATGCTTAAGTATCCAACATACTGCACCTTCTTGCTCAGAAGTTTCATAATCTTTATTCCTTTTTCACTTAAGCTGTCCAGCTATATAAATCTTTCTTTACATGTCCCTTCTGAGTCACTCTACAAGAATTTTATTCTACTTAGATCCATTTATCTTGTAGTTTCTTAATGTCTAATTCTTTGTCATAAGATTTCTGACTATTCCATGAAAAATATTTTCTTTCTATGGGTTTTCCTACCCCTTTTACAACTTGCCTTTGTCTGGGTATATATTATGCATTATGACATTGGCATTCATATTTTTCTCTTTTCTTTGAACTTTTATCCTTAGTTCTCTTACTTTAGGGTTCACTATATTTTTGAGTACTATAGGTCACCAGGATCTGACTATACAATTCTTGTGAGGAAGTGAAAAGCCTAAAATGTCACTTACATAGGTTTTAATGACCTACAAATATTCACTAATCCTTGAGCTTATCATTAATACTTAACAGCTCTACCTTGTATTTTCACACATTTCGTATACCATCTCTTATCATCAAAAACTGATACTGATGCACTTGAGTAATAAAACATCTCACTGCCCCTTCTTGAAAAATCAAATCTTTCTTTGGATTTCTCAGAAAATATCATTTTTCAATGTTTTTCATCTGAACATTGCTTTACTTGATCTTAAGGACTGAACACCCTAAGGATCAGAATACAATTTTTCTGTTGAGTATATCTAGGTTAAACAATCCTAGACTAGTTTTCAGTTTCCATGCCAATTCATAAAACTGGCAGCCAAAGACACGCATCTTAAGGTATTTAATCATTACATGTCCACAACAATGTAAATAACTGTAAGTCTATGAATAATACCAAATAAAATTAGCCAGCAAGAATATATATACATAATATGTGCAAGCTAATTAATATCTTTGAAAAGTCAACCGAACTACACACACATCCTTTGGGACAATATGTGCACTGGTCCTCTCAATATCTGTACAATAACTACGAAGAGATAATGACTTTCAAAAATCTTACCACCTTTGGGTGGATGAAGACTCCTAAAGCCACAATCCTTCAACCATGTGCATGAGTTATTTATTTTTCTTTGACAACGCCACCTTTGGGTGGACAATGTCATTCTTTGCTGCATCCATAAAAGTGAGAGTTTATGTTAGTGTCACTTTTGTATGAACACTATATTTCCTTATAGTAGTTTATAAATGCATAAATGCTAGATTTGAGCATATTATGTTAGAACTAAGGTTGCCACTTTGGTGGTCACACCATAATCCTCACACAATAGCTATAAATCATAATTTGAATAAATTTGGACAATGTCACATTTGGGTGAACATTATCAAAACTGAAGCATTTATAAATACCTATTCTAGAATTTAAACACATCATAATAAAACAAGGTTGCCACTTTGGTGGTCACACCAAGTTCCACCATGATATGAACAAATCCTAAACTGCAGCTTATGTGGGATATTTATTTAACCATGAATGCTTTAAAATATAATTTTACAAGTCTAAACATTCATATGAACATGCACATTAGCTCAATCAATCAATTTTGTACAATAACTTTAAGAAAAATCAGCAAAAACATTGCAAATCGAGTTCCCATAGGGCATTTTTCCATAATAATATATTTTTAAATGCATCAAAATGTACCAAAATTTATACCAGATTGAAGAGCATTAAAAATGGAGTCCAACAAAATAAATCGGAGGTCAATCCGACATTCCTAGCTCCCAGAATCACTGTTTAATGTCATTTTTATCAAAACCAGAAGCCAAACAGACCCTTATAAGAAAACCTTGTCTGGGTCGGTTCGGGTTGGTTCGATCCAGTCTGACCAAATCGGTTTGGTTCTCTCAAAGAACCGAATATTCCTTTTTTATTCTCCACCTTTGTTTTTTTTTTTATTTTTTATTATTACTATTTTGGTCCAGGCCGAACCACACGGCCTGGGGCAGACCGAACCACGGTCTGGTTCAAGGGTCAACCGCTGGGTATCCGGGCCAACTAAATGGGCAAACGGTCAAAAGCCGGGTTTTCGGGTCAAAATAATGGGGCAAAGTGGGTTCCCGGGATGTTTATCGGGCTTAAAAATCGGGTCGGGTCTACCCGCTGCTTGTTGTGGGTCGGGATGTGGTCCTGGGCTTGGGCCTTGCCTGGCCAGGCTGGCTCGGCCTAGCCCCCCCGAGTGCCTTCGGCTGGGCTTGGCGCGGCCTGGCCGGCTGGGCTACAAATTTTTTTTTTTTTTTTTTTTTGGGGTTGACTCGGACAAACCCGTTAGGGTTTCCGAGTTGACCCGGCGATGACCGGGTCAACGCCGCCAGAAACAGTTTTTTTTTTTTCCTTCCCACCCGCGAGTGAGATCCACTCGCGGATCCGCCGGCGATTGTCGGCGCGTCCAGCGTCCGACGTCGATGATTTTTATATCGCCGGCTCCGTCTCTTCGAGACCTTTCTAACGGTATATTACTTGACTTGTTTTGTCGGTCGAAAAAAATTTTGTCGATGGAAAATTCTGAAAGACTTGATCAAGATTCGATTCAAAACTTGAGAAAAATTTCTCTTTTAATTTAACCATTCACTATCAGTCTTTATAATCGATCTCCATCGATTCTAGGTCTGTATGGTTGGCTCTGATACCAACTGTTAGAATATTATGAGTTTAGGGTTTCCGTAAAACCCATTCTCCATCCATACAGTTACCTAGAACACAATAGAGAAACCATAAACAATTAATCTAAAGACATACCTGTCTATGAAGAGATTAATTTTCATACGCTCCACGACGCTCCAAGCTTTGATAGAAATCCCTCGGCTACAGTCTTCCACAGCCTCCAGAGGATATCCTGACGTCTCTTGCTAATGGGTGCAGAGAACTAAATTGACCGTGGCTGTGGGGACTCTAACCCTGTATTTATAGAATACAAATGTAACCCTAAAACCCTTCCCACAATAGAATTAGGGTTACCAAACCTATCTCATACCGTGTGACGAACCAAACCAAACCGGTTATACCGTGTCAATCAGATTCCCACTGAATTAACTAGTTTAGGTAATTAATTAAGCCCACATAAATCTAACACAAATAACCTGATGAAACAAGATTTTATATCTGTGGTAAGCACATTATTTCATTTGAGAGGAGCATGATCGAGAAACTGGGAAATAGTATCAACTAAGGGTGTCAACGGGCCGGTCCGGGCCGGTTTCGGTCCGGGCTAAATCGGTGTCGGGTTTTGTAAGCCCAGCCCAAAACATGTCCATTAAGAGTTCGGCTGGGTTGGGCTGCGCTGGACACAATAACTATCGGCTGGTCCGGTGTGGGTTTGTTATCGGGTTGGGCTATTGAGGTGATTTGGGCTGGTTCGGTCGGGCCGGGCTTATCAAGCTTATCGGGCCATTTTATATGTAAGATAATAGCAATTTTATTATTCTATCTAAAAAATAGCACATTCATTCTATATGCATGTAATTCGGTAAATTGTAACAATAACATACTCTTTTCAACTTTAGATTCATATAATCTTTTCGATCAGAAGTGAACTATCGGTGTAATATAATCCATCAAAATTTAAAACCATTAAAATGAAATTGGGCTCGAATGGACCCCGGTTAGGTATTATTAGTTCGGGCTAGTTCGGGCTCTTAACGGGCTGGCAGGCGGTTTCGGTTGGCGAAGCGGTGTCGGTTTACGCGAGACCGAAACATGTCCATTAAGGTTCGGTCCGGGTTGGGTTTGGGTTATATCGGGCTGGCTCGGTCCGTGCTACCGGGCCGGGCCCATTTTTGACACCCTTAGTATCAACAAAGAAAACTAATAAAATCCTGACTTTTGAAGCCAAAGAAGGATTTGAGTTGAACTAATAATTTGCTGGTCTGGGTTCTTGATTCACTTTTGTTCAATTGGTAGTACTACTTTAGAGTAATTGTCTGAATGTGTTAGACCATGTGAAATTTCGACATCTAAACACCTGCGACTTTGTATTTCTCTTAGGGAGGTCCATGCAGAAGCAAATCAAGCAAGGGAAAAGACATCTGCTCTCAAGTTGCGTAGGCAGGAGCAAGCTTCAACTCGTAGGGAGAAACTAAGACAGGCCTATCTTTGAAAACAGCTGGAGAAACTGAAAGCTGCATCAAAAACAGCCGAACCGTGTGAAGCAGAGCCATAATTTTTCATCATTGAGAGGAAGATGAATACAGGTCTATGACGTAAAAAAATGTGAAGTAATGCATGGTACAAGCTCTTCAAAAGCATAACATCAGATCTCCATCGACTCAAGTTCCATCCCTAAATTATGCAATTTGAGGAGGATGGAACCACACGATGATTGTTGACCATTTTTTCATCACAATTGTTCTTCATGTATGCTCTTAACGGAGCCAAGAATGGTTTCTTATATATGTTAGAAGGGAGTAGGATTGTAGAAATGGTTAAAGCAACAGAGTAGACATGCTGTACAAAATTTAAAATCAACATGACTGAGTGTTTGAATCAGATGTTTAACTTCTTGTATCTGACTACATTTTTAACAAGGAAACCCACAATCTTTCATATCATCCTTTTTAACCCCCAGCCCCCACCAATGGGGTGGAATCTTCATTGCCACCCCAGTTGAAGGGTTCGAGTCGGTTTTGTTGGAAAAATGAAAAGGGGGTCCATATGGTCGGGGAGGAAGAAGTGTGTTAAGAGATGTTAGATGGGCACATTAAAAACGTGGGGAATTTTTCTCTTGAAGGAAATTTTTATTACACTTGATTACTGGTTGATTTCAGATTTTAGAGCTTTTTGGTTCAATATTTGGAACATGTTCTTTTTCTCTTACATTTCTTGGAGATTAATAGCATTGTTGATTCTCTAGCTTAGTAGACACTATTTAGGTCGTATATTGTAATTTGGACATCTGTTCCCTATGGTTGTATGCCCGGTGTCAACAAGAATTAGAGCAAAACCCGAATGCCTTCATTAACCAAATACAACAAACACCCCCCTTACATTTGTGTTTATCATGGGGGTCCAATGGTGGTGCCAAAGGGAATCAGTGTCAAATGAGCCTAGAAATCGGTTGATGTCAAGTATAAAAACTCTTTAATGAATACCTCTTCTTCAACAATTTTTTTTTTTGTAGGATAGGGAAAACACATGCCAATACCGAAAGAGTAAAGTCAAAACTATCCGTCCCCTATTAAATGAATAAATGATATCTTAACAATGCACACATACGGCCATTTACGAAAACCATCCCCATAGTAAATTATCAAATTATTTTTTACAATTTTATTCAATTCCATGTCGATTTTTGGAATGACTCATACCACAATAGTCAATACCCATTTCAATGAACTTAAACCATGGTTACAACTTTTTGTGACTATTCCTCCCCCCAAAAAAAAAAACCCCCAAAAAAAAAAAAAAAAATGTGTGGTTCTTATGGGTGAAAAACATCACCCAATGAAAATCTTACGCATGACATCCAAAATCATATTAGTTGACTAGGCGTGATAGAGTGTTGCTCGGCCTCTCTTGCTCGGAGTCATGGTTCTATCTGGTTACGTCTCCTGGATGGAGGTACAATCCTATCAGGACATGGCTCTTAGTCGGAGGCATAATCCTATTGGGGTACGTCTTCCAGTCGGAGTCCAGAGTCCTAAGGCGACTAGGTTACGTCGTAGGAGTCATTCTCCTAGTACGATAAGATGCCGACCATCACGACCATGCAACCACTCGAATGATGACACATGTCACTCTTAATACTGACCGACTTAGCTTCCTTGGCTACTGTCTCATACTCCTATTTGGAGTCTATGACCTGGGCGTCCCTCAGAGCGACACCTGACAGTCTTATTGGTGATCTACTTTCCTGAGTCCCGGTACCTCCAGGTTTCTTTCCAATCTCTATAAGTAAATAACGAATCTCCAAGGTAATACTCACTCACAATCTCTCAATCATCCCGCTATTCACCCGCATTCTCTCTCTCTCTTACGCTCAAACTCTCTCATTGTTCCCCTCTTTCTCTAAACTGGAGATAATTTTCCTGTTGCCTCGGGACGACTGCACGTTACATCATAGCAGCACGACCAAATGGAGGGTGGTCTACGATCACAAACGGAGGCAACAAGCAAGGGCCCGACTATATACAATGGCTAGCGCGCCCTTTAGAGTAAGTAAAGCGCGGTAGCGCAATAGTTTTCTTTGCGGGGCGCAGGAGCGCCCCTATAAAGTAAAGCGTTTATCTCTTGACTGTTTACATTGAGAATCTGACTTAGGCATCAAAGTGTACTCGGGGCTAAGTCGCTCAACTCCCTTGTTTAACTTCTGTGAATGCAGGTCACTTGAATTGCAGACCAGCGGACGATTTTCAACTGTAATAGTGGTATTGTTTTTTTTTTTTTTTTTGATATGTGAACTTTTTGTGGTATAGTGATAGTAAAAAGAACCGCACATTCGTAAGGACTAGATTCTTTGCAGTGATTACTAAACGATAGTGAGATCTTGACTGCTCACAATGCATCAGGACACATGTCGATGCACTATGAATTGTCTGGATGTTCACTGCTAGGCGGCAGTCACTACAGATAATTTTTTGGATCGGGCTTGTCTCAAGTTCATTGTTGAGCCAGTGTTGGGTGGATGGTCGACCCCTGACACTCCCTCGGATCTGACAGTTGAGTTCTTTTGCCTTTTTTTTTTATTAACTTTTTAGTACTATTTGCAATATGAACCCTGAGAACACAGAGCATACTCTGTTCCAAATCCAATGCTCTTTTGCTCGAGCTGTATGGTTTGGTTCCCCAATTTCTTATGTTATGCTTATAAATAATGATCGATCTATATCTCAATGGCTCCAACAGTGGCATAGGCTTATCAAGTTCTCAAAGCAGGAAGGCACTAAATCTTTTTCATTGGTTACATTCATCTGTTGGCAGATTTGGCTGGTTAGGTATGATGCATGCTTTCAGAGGAAAATGTGGACACCTTCGCAGGTCATTAGTAAAGCTGCCACCGAATTTGATTCAACAAATTTTTCTCCAACTAATTTCCTTTCTAGTCCGCAGGTGGCTTTATGAGAATTCTGTCCGAAACTATGCTCATGAGTATGATGTTATTTTAAACACTGACGCTAGTTTAATTTCAAACTCCCTCATTGGTGGTCTCGGATTTTGCCGCATTGACCAATCAAAGAAGATTTGTAGAGTGGTTTCAAATCCCTAGAGTTTTTGTGATAGCCTTGAAGGAAAGGCTCTTGCGATGAGATTGGCTATGATTGAGGCTATTTCTGAGGTATAGAGAAGAGTCATTTTTCAATCAAATGCAAGCAACTTATTAATATTTTGAATGGAAAAAGAAATGATTGTTCTAAAAATATTCTTTCCATTCATTCGGGATATTCTTAGCTTGAGAGATGATTTCGATGCTTATTGTTTTTCTTTTATTCCAAGAACCGATAACAGGATTGACCACGCTCTTACAAAAAAAAGCTCTTGCTGAACATGGCTTGGTGAAGCGTCTGAGGATTGGATTTAGAACATTGTTTGTTTGTAATTACAACTCTGAAATTTTTTATTTCAGTTTTCAATAGATATTTTTATTACCAAAAAAAGGTCTTCCCTACTAAAAACTCTCATCAAAATCAATGGTCGGATCTAAGGGAGTACGTGATGTCCATCATCCACCCAAGATACAGAATGAGTCCGATCCTACCCATTTATTTTCCCATTCATAATGATTATGATTTGACCTGGTCCCTGATCCCCGCCGGCCTTATCTCATTGGTTTCCAAATCTTTTTTTTTTCCTTTTTATCTCCCCCAAAATACCAGTTACTATCGAATCTTCTTATAATATATATCAAGCTAAATAACATAGTCCAAGTTGGAATATAGGATTCCAATCTGACGGGTGATACTGTAGTTACAATCCCTTTGCGAGCCCACATCTGATCTGACAATGAAGCAAACGCGTAAGTTGAAGTGGTCCCACTCTCAATGAGAGAGAAAGAGAGAGAGAGGACGAAGTCCACCCTGGAAAACTTCGCCCACAGGCAAAAGAGAAGTGGGTCACACTTAAAGTTCAAAATGTCTGAAATACCCTTTCGGTATGCATTATCGAGAAGCCTTATCCCAAGTAATTATGACTTTGTCAATGGTGTTTTTTGTCTATCCAGAAACCAAAAGAAATAACCAGGTGAGAGACGGAAAGATGACCGTTGGTAACGGAGAACCCGGGAAAATTTACGGCGTTATTTTCAACAAAATGATTAGTGCGGTTAGGGCCGTCCGTCATCTTATAAAGTTGTAATCGAATCGCCGTTCAAAAGCAAAAAAGCAAACCCAAAACCTTTCTATCTCATCTTTCTCTCTCCCTCTCTCTCCCTCTCTCTCCCTCTCTCTCCTCTTCCTTTCCTTCTCTACCACCATTTTTATTCTCAACTGTTGTGCACTCTATCTTCTGTGAAAGCATGTCAAGATAACGCAAAGTGAGACTAGAGGAGGATTGTTTAATGGCGAAACGTTCTGTAGAAGAGATTTCGTCGGGGGGCAAGGAGGGTCATCCCTACGCTTTTCACGTCTCTGGACCTCGTAACGTTTCTTCTCCCAATTGGAGAGAACTCATCAACTCTAGCTGGTATGAATCTGTCTCATTTTACTTCATTTTAGGTCCTTTTTCTCTGGTTCCTGCAATGGATCTCAAATTTGTTTTTATTAATCTTTGCAATTGATTACTAAGTCCCCCTATTTTCTTAAGAACAATGTCAACAGTCGCAACAAACCCTCAAAAGAACAACTCTGTTGTAGTTTTCTACAGTGGAACAATTGGGATCCTTCTTGATATCTATAATTGACAAGTATATAACATCGCAATAGAAATCACCAGAGACATTATAGTTGTATATTTTCCCGGTTTATTTGTAGATTTGAATGCAATGGGAAGGGGATTAATTGGATTTATGAGGTTCACTTGGTTCCTTTAAACGTCTATGGTTTTCTATAATCTTTAGGTTTTCCAGTTTTTGAAACTGAAACATTTATAAATTTACTGGGTCTTACTTATACTACTACAAGTTGGTTCAATTTGAAGGAATTGTTTTTGGCCCATTATCAGAAACTGGGAAATCAATTAAGTCCTTGGTTGCCAAGTTAAAGGAGGACTCTACAGTCCTTGTTGCTGATTGGAATACGACTCTATAGTCGTATTGTGTTTACAGTTCTATATAATCTTATTGTAATTAGATCTTCTATTAGTATATGGACTCTTAATTAATTTATTAGTTTGTTTTATTAGTTTCTTTTTCCTATTGAGTTAACTTTACTTTTAGTTTGTAAAGCTACAAGGAGAATAGCAGAATATACACATATATATTTATATATTCTCTCTTTCCTTGACACATTGATTCTCTCCATTTGTTACATGAATAACATACAGACTTACTTGGATCCTTACCAGGGGCCTTCTTCTGGACAACCCAGAATAATTTGATTCTTGTAATGGTTGTGAACATCTGATTGGATCTGTTTTTACTGGATGAGAACTCAAGAATCCAATGGGAACTAATTATATTGCAAGTAGTTAGAAATTGTTTCACTTTGCTTGGAGCATGACAATATGTATCTCGGATTTCTGAGTGGTTCAGACTCTGGCTGAACCCTTCGTGAAAATCACTGATGATCTAATTTGACAAGATCACTGTTAATTTCTTCCAAATGGTCATTTTATTTATGGGGGATCCACCCCCCTCTCTCTCTTTTTTTGGGTGGATTTTTTAATCCATTGATTCTATTGTTAACCATAATTTAGATCAATTTCTTCTGAACTTTATAGGAATACCAACGGTTTTAGTGTTTCTTGTAGCTTCAGTCAGATATTCATTTGAACTTACTATTGAACTGCCCACCGCTTGGTTTTGCAGGAAAGATGTTAACTACAGAAGAACAGTCATAGCCTGCTTCATACAGGCAGCGTACTTGCTTGAACTCGACAGACAAGAGAATAAACCAGAAGCGACTGCTCTTGCTCCGAAATGGTGGATGCCCTTCAAGTACAAGCTTGCACAAGTGTTAGTGGATGAGAGAGATGGTTCCATTTTTGGGGCCATACTGGAATGGGACCGGTCAGCGGCTCTTGCTGACTTCATTTTGATGAGACCTAGTGGTGCTCCGAAGGCTGTTTTAGCACTTAGAGGAACTTTACTGAAGAGCCTCACAATTAGAAGAGACATGGAAGACGATCTCCGGTTTCTAGCATGGGAGAGCTTGAAAGGGTCTGTTAGATTTAGTGTGACTCTGAAAGCACTAAAATCAATAGTGGAGAAATATGGGAGTTGCAATGTATGCATTGCTGGCCATTCCTTAGGAGCTGGGTTTGCTCTCCAAGTGGGTAAAGCACTGGCAAAGCAAGGAGTTTTTGTGGAGACCCATCTGTTCAATCCACCATCTGTGTCACTAGCCATGAGCTTGAGAAGCATTGGAGAGAAAGCCGGCGTTGTCTGGAAGAGGTTCAAATCAATGCTTCCTTCAAATGCTGAGATGCAGACCAATGAAGAACTTGAGACACAGAAGATTATCACTAATGTGGGGGGAGGTGGAGAAATGAAGAAATGGATCCCATATCTGTATGTGAACAACAGTGACTATATTTGTTGCTATTACACCAATCCGGCTGAGAAAATGGCAGATACTCAGGCTGGCAGTGGTGAGTCTTCTTCAGGAAAAGAGAACAAGGATCCTGATCCTGCAGCAAAGCTGTTTGTGATGTCTAAGGGCAAACAAAAGTTTCTCGAGGCTCACGGGTTACAGCAGTGGTGGTCTGATGACTTGGAACTCCAATTGGCTGTCCATAACAGCAAGCTCATAACCAAGCAACTGCAGTCCTTGTATAATATTCCCTCTTATTCACCACCATTACCACCACAGATCAAACTTGGATAATCCTACTCCAGATGTAAAAGGGGAAGATTGCTCCTAATTTTAGCCAATAAGCCAATCATAATTTGCATTTAAACTTCAACATAAATCATTCTGCTGTACCAATTCTCTTTTTTTTCCTTTAGGTCTAAAATCCTAGGGCATCAAACATGTTGGATTTGACTTGGACCTAAGGGCAAGATATAGATCTGATGGTTACTTTTAACTGTAAATTTTAGTCCGAGTTGATTGAAAATATTGAAAAAATTTGCATGTTATTCACCAGCAAACAACCGACATGGAATCTACAAAAACCAATTATATATGGGCACCAACAAATATCATTAGGATCTGAACTTGATTTAGATCCAAATGACCCAACCCAGGTTCAGTAATGATTTCAAAATGGATAAGTCTAGGTAATGTTGAATCTTTATGCTATATGCCCCTTTCCCATTTGGATGTCCTCATAGAATTGCCAAGGAAAGCAGCAGCTCTTGGGGACTCAAAATATGAAACATTCCTCTGAGCAGATGAAGAATACCCTACTTTTAACCAACATTAAGGTTGTGTTTTGTATACATTTTTAGAATGTATTCTTAGAAATGCATTTTTAAAATGGAGACTGCATTCTTATCATATAATGAAGGGTTAATTACACAGACACCCTTTTTACTGTAGTGAAAATACATAGAACTACCTTGTTTTTACAAAAGCTACACAGAATACCCCTCTAACAATCCTATCATACAATCTCACTCACACCGTTACTTTTAATTTAACGGCAGAAGATCAAATTTTTTTTAGACAAAATACCCTTACTAAGTGTCTTTTAGACAAATTTTTTTAAAAGGGTTTATTCTTTTTAGATGCTTAAAAGACTTTTTTACCTTCAAAACTTTTCAATTTCATTTTTATACTTTTTTTTTTGTGATTTTTTTTTTATTTTCTTTTTCATTTTTAAAAATGCACTTAGTAAGGGTATTTTTGTCTTAAAAAAAATTGACCCTCTGCCGTTAAGTTAAAAGTAATGGTGTGAGTGAGATTGTATGATAGGATTGTTAAAGGAGTATTCTATATAGCTTTTATAAAAATAGGATAGTTCTATATAGTTTCACTACAGTAGAGGGGTGTCTGTGTAATTAATCCTATAATGAAAAATAGACTTAAAGGACAACGTAATTCCCTTCTAGGCTTAGAAATGTAGAATAGGATAAAGAATGTGTCCTACAATGCATCGATCTCTAACAAATTCCATGATCCAAGAATGAAAATGCAAACCATGTTAATACATATCAAACACTCTACACCCTAGCAATAATAATAGGGGAGAGGTTTGCAGGGAGAGCAGTTTTTGAAAGGAAGCTCAGGGCAATCCAAAATTCGACTGCAGCCAAACTTTTCAAAAAATAATTCTTCTTTGTTATAGCATGAAAAGTGAAAACCTTCAAATTCGCAGTTGAGAATTGAGGCTACACAATGTCATATAAAAACGACTCCGCTGGGGATCGAACCCAGAATCTCTGGTTCCGTAGACCAGCGCCTTATCCATTGGGCCACGGAGTCATTGTTGCACCTTCCTCATGATAAAACTAGTATAAAACACATTTTTAAATAAAACCCAAATTTTTTCCCTAAATTACGATTTACGATACAGGATAGTAAATTACATATCACCCCACCCCTACCCCCTCAAATTAAAAAAAAACCTCCACCATAGAACCCCTTTCCGGTAATCACACGACAGACGACACGTGTCTAAACATCGCGGTCTATGACTGGCCCACCCTCTCCAAATCCCACCGACTCAACATTCTCCTCCGAACACGCCGCCGCCGCTGCAACCTCATCTTCATCGTCTTTCACACCGAAAGACAAGGACTCACGCCTTATAAGAAACTTCCCGGTAGGTGGGACCCACAAGTTAAGCAGTCCCTGCGGTCTACCAGACGGTCTCCTAACCTGTATCGTCATGCACTGAATCGGATTGTCCGACGGCTCAGATGCGTTTCCGGCCTTGAGCACATCACACAGTAACACCCTAGCACTTCCCACCGGTTTCTCCCGTATATGACCATGCGCGTATATGTCGACGTTGAGAGCAGTGGTGACGTCATTCTCCTCCAAGCCCTTGTGGAACTTAACCTTCACAACCTCGTTCCACGTCGGATTAACTCCACCTTGTTCGTCCACCTGGGTTTTCTCAGCCATGTCACGCTCCACGTAGACTACAGCGTAGGCTCTCGTCTTGGTGACGTGCTTCACGTTCTTCAGATCTTGGGCTGAGATTATCAGCACCTCTATCTCTCTCAGAATCGGTTTTTTCTGCTTTGGCATCCTTAGCTCTTCTCACTTCGCCGCTGCTTCAGTGTGTGGACTCTAAACGACCCAAAATCAAGTTTTATAGGCTGGAAGTGGGGCACTGGTGAATGGATTTACGATATTATCCCTATTTTAACACATTTTAGAGGGGTAGTTTGGTCATAGAGGAAGCTAAAGTCTGCAGTTTTTCGTTTTATAGTCGACATCGGTATTCAAGCAACAGTCGGCGTCTCTGCCTCGAAGCCCACAAATTAGGAAGTTGCGTATAACCGTTGCTTTTCGACTACAGATTCATCGTCCATGTGATCTCTGGCATGCCATGTGTGTGGGGACCCACTCAAGTCCAGGTGGGTTGCAACTTGCACCCATTTGTTTCACCGTTTATTGACCATTGTGAGCAATAATTTGAAT
This sequence comes from Protea cynaroides, assembly GCA_028583415.1. NCBI lineage: Eukaryota > Viridiplantae > Streptophyta > Magnoliopsida > Proteales > Proteaceae > Protea > Protea cynaroides. Next base: position 75,049,790 of record CM053265.1, on the reverse strand, counting down.
ATTGATGGATGTAATTGGAAACCACACAGATTCCGTTTTAATCTGACTCCTTGACCCATCCATGAAATTGAATCGGTTCGTCCATTCTAGTCTCATTATCACTTGTTGGGTTACCACAAGGGAGTTGTGATCACCTGTATCTAATTTTTTTTTTTTTTGAGATATTATCATTATTTGTAGTGTGGGACCCATTGGCATTGATGAGTATATACACGATCATCCCCAGACAGATGGCGTAAAACCGAATTCAAAAAGGAATATAAGCCGACTTCCTGAATGAGTTCGGAAGATGAGTAAAAGGAAGTTGCAACGTGTTACTATACAAATATGGTGAGCAATGAGTCATTCACATAAGGCAAGCCATTTGGCAGATGTAATCATTGCCAAATCCTACCGCAAAGATAAAAAAAAAATAAAAAACAAATTCACGTGCCGACCCACATGATCAAGGATCCACATCCACTCCAGTTTGAGATTTGACAGGAGAGTTGGCGGTTTGGATGGATGATCGACACCTGACCCTCGGATGAATCTGAGTCCTCCATCCTAGTCGACACCCCTGTCAGCTCAGCTTATCGGTTCAAGTGTCGACTTGGATGAAATGCTTGGATTCACTCGAGAGCCAGGTGTCTGCCATCCATCCAGACTGCCAACTCTCCTTCCAAATCTCAGGCGGGAGAGGATTTCTATAAGGCATAAGAAGATAACAAATGGCAAATAAGAAATATCCTGTCTCACTCAGATGCCACGTGCTACTGCAATAAATAATACCATTCCACAAGAGTTCCATAAAATACGGATCCATATCCTCTCCTTTCAGAGGTTCGTTTGGGAGGAAGGGGACGCTCCTGTTGGATGGCCGACACATGAGGCTTGAGTGAATCCGAGCCCTCCATCTGAATTGACACCCCTTATCGGTTCATAAGTGATTTTAATTCTCTTCAACTTTTTTTACTTGCAACCAAACAAAGCCATGACGATGAAGTGGGGGAAAGTTCTAGCTCCAAAACCCTGTAATTCATTTGTAGAAATCAAGGCCCAGGCCCACCCATTTGTTGCCCATCCGTTTCCCGCCAAAACCCTCTTCATCGTCTGTGATTCCCGCCAAATCCTTAAGACGAAGTAAGGAAGGAAACAGCGACCACATCTGAAACCTCTGCTCCTCTTATCATCATCATCGTCTTCTTCTCCCTCTCTCTCTTCTTTTCCGTGTCTATCACTGTGAACCAGGAACAAGGGCAAAAATGGACATTAGCGAAGAAACCATGGCAGCTCACAAGCGAACTTTCATGGATTTCTTGGATCAAGATGTAAGTCTAGTTAATCTCTCTGTTTCTTTCTGATTTGTAACACTATATGATGATCTGGTGTTGAGATTTGAGATGGTTCTAATGAAAATGAATAATAACAGGTAGGGAAGGGTATTTACATGCAAGCCATAAGAGATATGATCGACCATAAACGACGCCGTCTCATCATCGACATGTCCGATCTCCATGACTTCAACACCGACTTGGCTCGCCGGTCTGTCCTCACTTCTTTTCTTATCTCCCCTGTCGAGTCTTTTATCTCTTTATTTCATTTTAATTTAATTCTGAAATCACTAAAAAAATTATTCTCTCTTTGTCTCAGATTGCTTCGGAACCCTAGCGAATACTTGCAACCATTCTCCGATGCTCTGACAGAGGTGACCCGCAACATTGATCCGAAATATCTGAAGGAAGGAGAGCAAGTCCTTGTCGGCTTCGAGGGTCCCTTTGTTTCCCGCAGGGTCACTCCCAGAGAACTACTCTCCAACTTCATTGGCTCCATGATCTGCGTTGAAGGGATCGTTACCAAATGTACTCTCTCTCTCTCTCTCTGTCTCTGTCTCTCTGTCTTTATTCTTATATTACGGTTTGTCCCAACTGCTTTCAGTTGATATAATGACGCTGGTGATGAAAATGGCATTACGGGAGTCAGGATTGAAATTTTTTTTGGGGTCGTTATTTGACTAACAAACCTTTGAAATGAGTGCTTCTAGTTGAGCATTGGGAGTTCTAGATGTGCCTATTTTTTTTTATTAACTGAATTCCAGTTATTGATCATCTAGAAGAGTTCTAAGGGGTGGAGGCCTATGAAACCAAAGGCAAATTGCAAGCGTAAGGTTCAAGACTACTAAACCCTTCAAATTTCCCTCTCATCCCCACTCCAACAGAAAAAAGAAATGCTGGTTATGGCAGCAACCAGGATTTGAGTGCAGCCTTCCAAAAATTGATAAATGGGGTTACGCTTGGGATTGCTCACGTATCTCATGTATGGAATTCCCTTTCTTTCTAGCAGTGGAAGTTGGAACGATTTGGACGTTTCTTATGTGCTTTTTTCAAGACTAATTATTCTCAGTCAATAAACTTATGCGTTTTCTGTTGAAGTGCTTATCCATACCTTTCAACTAAGAGCATCGTTATTTTGATATATGCAATGGGAAACTGGTTTAGTGTGATGGCATATTCAATTGAGTTTAATCACTTTCTCAGTTATGCATTATATTTTAGATATTTGTCTAAACTCTGTTTTTCCAATGGAAGGCTCTCTTGTAAGGCCAAAGGTTGTCAGAAGTGTTCATTACTGCCCTACAACTAGTGCCTTTATTACCCGGGAATATCGAGACATAACTTCAAATATAGGCTTACCAACAGGATCTGTGTATCCTACAAGGGTAATCTCAATTTCCCAGTCAAAAGTTTTTTTCAGCCATTGTTATTGTACATCTTTATAAGAGTGATATGTCAAGAATCAATTCTACGCCAGGATGAAAATGGTAACTTGTTGGTGACTGAATATGGGTTGTGCAAGTACAAAGACCATCAGACTCTATCCATGCAAGAAGTACCAGAGAATTCTGCCCCTGGTCAACTTCCACGGACGGTGGATGTCATAGTAGAGGATGACTTGGTGGACTCATGCAAGCCTGGTGACCGCTTAGCAATTGTAGGGATATATAAAGCTATTCCTGGGAGAAGCAAGGGCAGTGTAAATGGAGTATTCAGGTTTCCTCTATATCATTGTGCTTCTGACTTTCTTTTTTCATCTTTATAACAATCCTATGACAATTTCTGATTTAAAAGCCTGAACCACTGAACTTGTTCTGTAGGACTGTTCTCATAGCTAACAATGTGTCTCTGCTCAACAAAGAGGCAAATGCACCAATTTATACGACTGATGATATAAAAAACATAAGAAAGATAGCAGAAAGAGAGGACACATTTGATATACTGGGTAATTCACTTGCACCATCCATCTATGGACATTCATGGATAAAGAAAGCAGTGGTTTTGTTGATGCTTGGAGGGATGGAAAAGAACCTAAAAAATGGAACCCACTTAAGAGGGTGAGTAGTTCTTTCTTCTCTTTATATCAGCATTATTCGTCACCTGTGAGAGACTTCCTATAAATTCTTGTTATCACATAACTACCTCTTCGCTTACTTTAGTGACATAAACATGATGATGGTTGGCGATCCTTCTGTTGCCAAGTCTCAACTCTTAAGATTTATCATGAATATTGCTCCTTTGGCGATATCAACAACCGGGCGAGGTTCATCTGGTGTTGGCTTGACTGCTGCTGTTACTTCTGACCAAGAAACTGGTAATGCAACTCATTCTTTTCTTTCATGGTGCCATTATTTGGTGATTCCCTTAGACTAACACAATTTGATCTTGTAATCAGGAGAGAGAAGGCTAGAAGCTGGTGCAATGGTTCTTGCTGATCGAGGTGTTGTTTGCATCGATGAGTTTGACAAGATGAATGATCAAGATCGTGTTGCCATACATGAAGTTATGGAGCAGCAGACAGTAACTATTGCTAAAGCTGGTATTCATGCTTCACTAAATGCTCGATGCAGTGTGGTCGCAGCTGCAAATCCTATATATGGGACTGTAAGTTGTATTTAGTTTTCTGATTTTAGATGGCTTCCCTTTATTATTCATTAAAATAAGCCCTGATCTTGGAAGACTGGTGAAGCTTTTCTAAGAATCAATGCTACTGCTCCATGTGGTTAAACTGATTATGTGTTTGTTATTGAATGAATCTGCAGTATGATCGTTCACTCACCCCGACAAAGAATATCGGACTCCCTGACTCTTTGCTTTCCCGTTTTGATCTGTTGTTTATTGTGTTGGATCAAATGGATCCTGATATTGACCGCCAGATCTCAGAGCATGTTGTACGAATGCATCGGTATCGATCTGCAGTAGATGGAGGTAGGTGACAACCATTCTCCAAGAGAACTATGGGATTTGTAATCTTTTGTCTATCTGAAAATGTTGAGCTAAAGCAACTTAAATTTCATGGGCTGGACAGCACCTGATGGGAGGTCAAGAGACAGAGAAGATGATGTTGATAACTCTGTATTCGTCAAGTATAACCGCATGCTACATGGCAAGAAAACAGGAAGGGCACAAGTTCTTACCATCAAGTTTCTTAAGAAGTATATTCATTACGCAAAGCATAGGATTCAGCCGGACCTGACTGATGAGGTTTGTTCAATTTTTTTTTTGTTAATTCTCTCCCTTAACAACTTATTACCATAATTGCTTCCTCCTTAGAGAGTTAACACATAGCCTATGCCAATATCATGCTTTAGCCTGTCATGAAGCTTTTTCGTATGAAGTTTACAGTTTATACTAGTACTAAAACTGACATGTGTTAACTAACGTTAAGTGTTATGCCATATTTGATAGTAAATTCTCACAATTTTCATCCACAGGCATCTGAACATATTGCTACTGCATATGCGGAGCTTAGAAATGCCAGCTCAAATGGAAGGGTTGGTATTGACAATTTCTGAGCAAATATGTTGTATTGAAGTTACTAGAATGAGCATAATTCATCTCTCTCTCTCTCTCTCTCTCCCCCCCCCTCTCCCTCTTTCTTGTTCTTTCTGGAATCATCTGGGATTTTTTGTGCTCTCTTTGGTAGGGAGGGGGAGGAACACTTCCAATCACTGCAAGGACACTGGAGACCATGATTCGTCTCTCAACTGCCCATGCCAAGTTAAAGTTGAGTAAAAAGGTATATTTAATTCTAGTAATTTAATTTTTTTCAATCTATAACTTAATCTAAGATATGGAAAAGCATGGAGTTGAGGTGAAATAAGATGGCAATGTGGAGATGTGAATGCACATTTGTCATGCTTGCCACCGCTTTAAAAATATTTACATTGTTGCTGAATTTCAAGCTTTCTGCTCATTGGTTCTCAAAAGATAGCTCGTCGGGTGCAGGTTACAAAAGTTGACGTTGAAGCTGCACTTAAAGTTCTGAATTTTGCTATCTATCACAAAGAGTTGACAGAGATGGAGGACCGTGAGGAAGAAAGGGCAAGGGAATTGGAGAGGAAACAAAAAGCTGACCATGGTGGCAGTAGAAAAGCTACAAGAGGAGGGTGAGTATTTGAGGCATGATGTTCTCATTAAAATTTCACACAATTTCTTTGCTTGCCTAACTCTGTTTTCTCAGTTATTGTTATGTGTATGTTGGTGGTTAAATAATCCCCTTTTCTATTAGGAGCTGAGTTATAGGTTTGGATATGTACCTGTATATTGGTGTTATAGGAATCAAGTATGAAGGCGTTGGTGTTGTAGGAATCAAATATGACTGGGTTGGTGTTGTAGGAATCAAGTATGACTGGGTTGGAGTTATAGGAATCAAGATGACTCAGATATAGTAATTGTTTATGCATGTACTTAATCATCGTCCTTTCTTTTTTGTGGTCAACCAGTTCCTTCTGGAACTTAAGGTTTAATTGAGTTCTAGGCTTCTTCTAGAAAATACAGTCATGTTTAATTCCCTAGAATATTGGTTGTATTGGTTGTCCATTAGAAAGCATATGGATAATCACATCCTCTGGTTCATTTTCAATTATTATATTTTATATGCATCTTAACATGCGTTCCAACATGTTTAATAACCTATTTGAGGCCCTCACGGAAACTAATTTTCCTTATCTTTCAATATTCATATAATAATAAATATAGTATCTAATGACAGTATAAATAACTTAGCTGCACACATGCACACTCTCAAAAAACACAAAAGCATTTTGATTATTATCATAACGGAATATTTACTATGCACACCCTTGTTCCTGACTTGTAAATTTTAGAGTTCTCCACATCTGACACTTAGTGCCTTTGTCTCAGACTGAATCCACATCCATGTGACATAGGTGTAACAAACATTTCTAGAGGAAATGGATCTCAGAAGTTTAACCATGGGATCAATCTTATATAGGGAAGTCTAGATGCCAGTTGCCCCAGTGGTAAGGACCTTAGATTGTTGTGGCCAGGTCTTGAGGTCGATTCCTTCATCCTTCTAATAACTGTCCAACCACACTTTCCTAAAAGAGGAAGAGACAAGGAACTATGTACTTTTAGCACAAACTTTTAAGTCCTACAATAACCATTAGGAGTCGCGTGCAATGGATGTCTTTATTTTCTGGAAGATGGTCATAAACATTGTTCACTTCTCTTAGGCTCCTTTTGTTTCAATGGAAAAAAATTTGGGAAAACAACTTTTTCTTTTTTTTTATTGAAATCTATATTTTTGTTTCTGTCTTTTGTCCATTTTTATTTTATATGATAGAAAAGCATATTTAGCCATGGTTGAGTAAGAAAAAGAATCCAGTTATGTCATGGATTTGGTCTCTTCCATTGACAAAAATTGCATTGTTTGTCGAAATTTAAAATGGAACTCATTTTTTCAAATTGTTGTCATATTTCAGTAAAATAATCTGGCTTTTATTTTTTACTAAAACAATCTCCTTTTATGATTTTGAGCAATTCTTGTAAAATATTTACATTGAAAGAAACAAACATAGCCTTGTCGAATACATCATACTATTGGATCCCAAATTGTTCAAAAATCGATGCAAATTCAAAGTTGATTTGAACTTGGACTTATTCTAAGCATTAGATTTGGGTAATTCTTTTACTTCTTTCACGGTCTATTTCCAGTCAGCTATGTATCTCTTTCTATTTAAATCATAGAAGTAAATATGTCAGCTGATTATCCAATCTAATCAAGTTTTCATGCTGTTCGTGATACATAAGGTCCAAGTGGTGTAATGTTTTCAAGCTTCTTCCATTTTTTCCAAATTAATATCGGTAATGCAATTTTATGTTTCTTCGTCTTCTTTTTCTTGATTCCATCAGTTCCACAACGGATGCCATGGAATTGGATGTCCCTCCTGCAGCTGAATCTGCTCTCAGTATTTCTCCAGAAAGGTTAGTCTCCAATTTAATAATGTCACATTAGTTAGTCTCCAATTTAGTAATGTCACATTAATGGCTTTTTTTCCCTCTTAACCAAATTTCTCCTTTAAGGTTCCGTCTAATCTATTTCTAAGGGTGGTTCTCAACCCGCTGTTTTTTCTGCTGGCTTGCAGAACAGAAGCATTTGAGTCTGTATTTGGGCAGCATATGCGGGCAAACCACTTGGATCTCATATCTATTTCAGAGATTGAGAAGGTTGTCAATACTGTGGCAGCTGTACGTTACACCAAGCCAGAAATAATGTTTCTATTAGAGGTGAGTCACGTTTAAAGTTGATCAATTTGTATAGAGAAAAATGTGATCTGATAGTTCTTTTATTCTCTGGGGTCTGCCCTTGTAGAATATTATGGTGTTTTGTGTGGCCATTAGAGGTTGAGGGATTGATCCCAGCTTACCTACCCAAAGATGAAAATAGAATGGACAATAAAGTATTATATGTTTTGGCATGTTCTGCAGAAACTGCAAGCTGATAACAGATTGATGATTGTTGATGAAATGGTGCATATGATGTGAATACTGACAGGAAGAAAATTCCAATGATGGCAGTAACACACGAGGTTAGCAACTTTCATAAACACTGGTTCTTGTTGTGATATTACAAGCATTTTTAAGCTTTTCTTGTTCTCTTGATTACTGGATGGAATGTTTTGTGAGAGCAAGTAAAGATTATTTTTTTCCTTTAATGTTGTAACTTGTAAGTATGCATATTTATGTCTTGAGGGCGTACATGGTAGCTGTTGGCACATGGGCTTCTGTACAAATGTTTCCCCATTGGGGGTGGGGAAAATTCTTTTAGATCAAAATGAAAAACTAATGTTAAACTCGGCTTAAAGCCTACTGAGCAAATGCTTTGGTGAGTTTACTTTCGTTTCAACTGGAAATACCATGAGATGCGAGAAGCTGAACTCGAATGGAGTCAAGGTTCAAACACGATTGGTGCATTTGCCTGTTCTTTGTTGCCCTTGTCAGTCAGTGCTGTTGTTTCCTATAATGCATATGAGGCTGGCTGCATATGTCAATCTTGCAATTCCTTGCATACCCTAGATTAGAAGTGTTTTGTTTGTTTCTTACTAGTTAACTGGTTTGGATAATGGATTTCAGGCGAATGAAGAGTCAATGAAGGAAAAATCAGTTAGATGAAAACATATTGTTACTTTACCCTCATGGAGAGGAGCTTTAATTGCTCGCCGGATGGTTGGGTGGACGGCAAGGTGGAAACCCAATACTGATGACCTGGAGGCTGTTGCAATATAGTAAATTAGCAATTGCGAGCTTTATTTGTATTGTTTTTTCTACTGCTAATTCATAATAGAAATACGGTGTGCCGGATGCCCATGTTGGTGGTAGTCGGTATTAAATTTGCGGACTTTTATTCTCACGAAATTCCAATGTTTGTTTAAATATAGGTAAATTAATTGTTTTAACGAAAAAGAAAAAGAAAAATACTTTAGAAATTGTAGTTTTTCAAACAATTTTAACTTAAATCTAATCTTATTAAGTATTTTAGACAATTGTGCCATCTATACAACTGAACAGGGTGGGGGGGAAGGTTAGAAAATCAGTTTAAGCATGACAGGACTTTTATAGGTAATCGTCTAAAAATGGAATCATACAATTAACACCACACAATCACATGCTGTCCTGTGTCCTCCTATGAGCAAGTTGCCCATATATCACTTCTTACATGTTGGGTAAGGTTTTCGAGAGGATGTTTCCAGACATGCTTATTAGGAAGTTGAATCAAATCCATATGCTTTATTTGTTGCCTAGCTCCATTACAATGTAAATCGTTTACAGTCAACTTGCAAATTCCATGAGATTCAATGATATTCTAGCAGCATTCTTGATTGCTGACCTTCCTAGGGATGATTTCACAGTCTTTTGATTTTCAAGTTCTTTTGGATTCATTCCTCCCCCAATACACCCCACCACCAAAAAAGAAGAAAAAGTTGCATTTCGAAGCTTGAATGACCCAGTATTGATTCACTGCTTCAATGTATAAGCCAACTTCTACTAGCATCAAGCAATATTTGGATGAAGTAAAGTTTAAAATATAGGGATGATCAGCTGATAATGTGTTTTTGTCTTTTACTGAGTTCGAGGCAAAAAGGAAATTTAGATTAACAGTCCAAATTACATGTGATTCATAATGGTTGTTTTTGCTGTATGATGTTTTAGCCATGAATCAGAGTCTTGTGGGTGAAGGAAAAAAATTCTACAGGGCAGGGTTCTTAAATCTGTTCATCCTTTACAAAATTATAGTTGCCAAGAACTCAATGAATAGGTCATGTTATCCTATAGATCTCAATGTAATTATGTTGTTTGTTATTGAGGGAGAAACAAATTTTCCAGAGTATGATGGAAGTGATAATGTCCTGAAATTCATTTAATCCACAAATTATACTGGTCTATTCAATGCTCTAAATGCATTCATGGCCGATTCAAATCAGGGGTTTGAGAATCTGCATAATCAGAGTCGGGCGACCCCCGGTTGCAATTCTAATATGCAATTTCATGACTACAAGCTGTGCGAAAACACATGGACCAGTTCAAAACTTGCTTAAAATTATCAATTTTTTTTTCTAACGATAGATATCCAGATCTTCGGCCTGACTAATCTCGTGGGTCTATATTGACCCCACAACTGCATGAACCGGATCATTCTGAGGTTGAAAACACCCCGTGTGAATGATCCCAATTGGATAAGAGAATCGAACTCATAACCTTTTCCTTACCAACTGAAACTACCCTTTGGGGTTCCTAAATGTCCACGCCCCAGTTCAAGACCAGGTCGTTTGTGTCAACCAACGACCCGCATTCAACTCGAATGGTCACACATTTTCTGCTGATTAGAATCTAGGAAAGCCGAAATTCGAAAGCAGATTCCAGATTCTGCAATCTCCAACGGTTCAAGGAATCAGTATGGATCGGCCAATTGAGATCAGAATCCCACGGCGATCCTGATTCCAGCACCTTTGGAAACGGTTTTCTAGAGCTTTTTTTTGCCGATTCTAGGTTTTTCTTAACCGATTCAACCCAATTCATGGTGATTTGGATCTGAAATCTGATTTTTTATTTTGTTTTTCGGCCAGAAGCTATGGTGTTGCCACGTGTCAACGCTCTGGCTTCTCTTATTCAGAAGAGCAAGGGATTGAGGTGGACATTTTATAGGAACCTTATCTGAAGGAGAGGAAAATCAAAGACCATGGGCACACTTCTCTTCCTTTCCAACACTCAAACTCAATTGGGTCAATTCTCTCTCTTCTACCAAGCTAAGGCTCTCCTAACTAAATCCTTCTCTGCATCTGCTCTTTCCAAATCCCGCTGTTCTTTCTCCATTAAAGCTGCTAAGGTAAGCTGCTATGCACACTCCTCTTCTAGGGTTTGTCATGGGTACAGTTCTTGTTTAAAGGACCTTTATAAATTAGGAATTTGAAGGAACATTTCTTTCCCTCTCTTGTGGGTTTAGTTATCAATTATTTTTTTCTTGACTATCCTTAGATGGAAGGAAATGAAATTACAGAGACGGGGGAAGTAAATTTAAATGAAAAGAAGAAAATCTTCGTTGCTGGGGCTACTGGGAATACCGGCAAAAGGATTGTTGATCAGCTCCTGCTCAAGGGTTTTGCAGTGAAGGCTGGGGTTCTTGACATAGAGAAGGCCAAGACTAGTCTTTCTAACAATCCAGACTTGCAAATTGTGAGTAGTGATAATTTCCCTTTTATTGTGTTTGTTGGGATTTGTAATGTGTTCGGAAACCAGATATATGTAAGCGATGCATCGTCTAATGTTCATCTTATTTGCAGGTAAAAGCAGATGTGACAGAGGGTTCGGATAAGCTGGCGGAAGCTATAGGTAATGATGCTGAAGCTGTGATTTGCGCTACGGGTTTTCGACGTTCATGGGATCTATTGGCTCCATGGAAAGTGAGTCACTTGCTTTCTGGCCAGTTATGGTAATGCAGTTGAAATCTTCTTTGATTTCTGCTTGACTATGCTTGGGTATCCTTTTTTACTTTTTTTAATACAAATTCAGGTGTCATTTTAGAATGCTTTCAATGACAGAAAAGAAATAATTCCTGGACAATTTAAAATTCTTATGTGATCCTTTGATTTTGCAATGCTTTTCCTCACCAGTATCAGTCTACTGAGAAAGTACAATATACTGTTTTCTCTATAGAACAAACCGTATCTCTATCAGTAACCACTAGGTACTACTTCCATTTAAGGGTGTTGCCTTATGGTAGCATGAACTTAAACATAACATTTATTGCATCCCCACCTCTGTGTAGAGAAGTTTTAGGTTTGTAAGCTGATCTTTGATCAATCCATTTATGTTCATTTAATTTAGTGAAGATTACAGGTAGGAGGATGATGCTTGAGAAAAACCGCTGTTTATTATTGGCATGAAATCTGTGAATTAGCATGATGACCTTGGCAAAAGTTACATACATTATACTGTTATGTATTTTTGTAGGATTGTATGCCCAATCTTATAAGAGAATCAACTAAGACAAAGCATCTCCAGTAACCAAATGACTATTAGTCCATTACCTGTGAATTGATACCCACTGAAGGTGCACGGTCTTTAGAGCTAAAACTGGGAGTCATAAGAGCCATGTGGTTCATGGAGGCAGTGGCACACAAGAAAAAAGGAATTGACATGGCCATGCTAGATTCAGCACAAATTGGGATAGTGAACCTATTTTCATAACTGATTCCTGTAAGTTTGTAACAGTTAACCCCTTATACAATTTTTTCATAATCTTCTACAACCAGTTTATAGTTTATACCTGCTGGTACCAAAAGACAGTACTCTAAAAATGTGGAGGGGAAGTCGAATCCCCGCTGCCTCCTTGAAAGAGAGATGTCTTAAACCGCTAGACGATGGGGGCTTGCAGGTATACTTTGACACATACATCTCTGTCTGAATGAGCAATTTCGATGCTTCTTCTGGCCCCATCTCGCCAACCTTTAGGAAGAGATCCCATTTGTAGGAATCTCTACTCGAGAAAGACCATTCACCGAAGCAGAATCGCCTGATTCCACTGGGAACGAAAAAGAGAAAGGTTGGATCGGTCAGCAAGGCACCCTCTGCTGATCGTCCCTCTACCCCATCTAAGTCTTGCTGTCTTTCCGGACTATCCCTGTTGAATGTTCACCATTAGACATCACCTTCCCCCGCCGGAAGGGATAGCGTATCTACAGCTGATCTACGACCACCTTGGTTGGAGTAAGTGAAGGGTAGCAGCATCATCCTCGGCCTAAGGAAGCAGCACTGAAAAGCCTTCATTTCGTGGTCGAGAGCCAGCCTTCAAAACAAAACCTTTTCTTCTTTGTGCAGTAGACTATAGATAACTTAGTGAGTGCATGGCATAAGAAAGGAAACAACAAAAAATACGTAAGAATTCAACTTTACTTTCCTAAAAAATGATTGGGATGACCAGAAAAAGAGAAAAGAAAAAAAAAAAAAACAGAACTAACCTGATAATTAAATTAAAAGGGTTGTTACCTAGTAGAGTCCTACTTCCGCAGGTTCTGGATTTGCAATATTAAAAAAATGACTCAGCAAAAGTCTTGTTTATATTAAGCTGATAGCTGTTACCAAGGTTGGTTACAGGTACTCGAGGGAAGGAAAGATTTGGAAGAGAGAAGATTGAAAAAAATGCAGGTAGATCTGATACTGTTTCAGTTAAGGTACTGACAGGTCATAAAATTTCAGCAAAAACTTTTAGTTCCAAAAATGGTATTCGTTGTATATGAATTTTCTATTGGATCCAAGATGCTGTCTTAATATTTTACCTGTGTTTTCTCTCTCACATTTTCTCCTCCCACATCAGCTCTGACCGAATGCAGAACACTTCCGGATGTCTATTTTGCTAACTTATTTTGCTTCAATGCATTCATTGACGCTTTTATCAGTGGCTTAGCTTCCCCACCCAACACCACTAAGGCACATTATGCAATACTCCTGTTGTCCCAAACATGGTCCAAGGTCGCAGGTTTTATTCATCTTCACCTTCTTCTAACCGACATGCACTTAAAGTTTTGTATTGAGATTGTACCTCTCCAATTGATTGCCCTCTCTTTGCTAGAACATGGATGAATAACCAGTGTAGGTTAGTCTACGTGGTTGTGCTTTGTATCTTTCGTCCTGACGCACACCTCCAACTTTCTCGTAAGAAGACTTTGTATTCCGATATGCACCAATGCATCTACTCTAGTGATCTTCATCAATATCTCCAGAAGTGGCAATTTACTGGGTGTGGCCAGCCTAACCTACTAGATAAAGGCTTCATACTAGGCCATGAGCAGCCCGGCCTACGGCCTCATTACTCGGTCCCAAGCCCGCTCAGTCCTGGTGGCTTTCATTCAGTGTCTTCTCAACTATTCAATGTCCCAAATCAGAATCTCCTTAAACACATTAGAAATCCATTAAAGCCCATGAAACATCTATTTTCTGTGTCTTCTCAACTATTCCTTGTCCTCTCTGTTGAGACATCGAGCAGGGTGCTGCTACCATTTTCTCTCTAAGAATCGTCTGTAGGCCTTTGGGCTTTAATGGCTAAGGGGCTGAAGTTTATAGGAAATATCAAACATTTGGGCTGGGCGCTGGCCAGGCTTACATATTGAAGCCTAGGCGGGCTCTAATACTTTCGGGCTTCCACTGGGCTTGGGCTGGACTGAGCCTAAGCTAAAATATGCAAGCCCATGCCCAGCCCGTAATAGGAGGCCTTCCGGGCCGGGGCAAACTGGGCTAAGAATTCCCGCCCCTACTTCCATCAACTGTAACGAAAACTCCATCTCTCCACCTAATCACCATCATGGAATCCCAATTGACTGTAATTGAGTGACTTATGAAACTGAATCGATGAAACACATTCTCCCTGGCAAAGGAATAGATGCACATTCTTTGACATTCTTCTAATTAATCTTCTGTGCAGCAACGTTTTCCATTTGTTTTGCTCATGTAAAAACAAAATTATAGTTTCCTTCTTTCATCCATTACATTGAGTCTGGTGTCAGTTAATAATTTAAGCATTAGAATCTCTCCTGACAAGGTATGAACATGGCTGGCATCTGAAAAGTGATCTTGTTACAGGTTGATAACTTAGGAACCATAAACCTGGTTGAAGCATGCCGGAAAAACAGTGTGAAGAGGTTCATTCTTATTAGTTCCATTTTAGTCAATGGAGCTGCGATGGGGCAACTACTCAATCCAGCCTACATCTTTCTAAATGTATTTGGACTAACATTGATAGCAAAGCTACAAGCAGAGAACTATATCAGAAAATCTGGTATAAACTATACCATCATAAGGCCTGGTGGGTTGAGAAATGACCCTCCAAGTGGAAACATAGTCATGGAGCCTGAGGTAAGCATGGTTATCCTTTCCCTTGTATGCAGTTTTAAGTTGTTGATATTCATGTTTGCTTCTTACATGCCACCCCCCACCACTTTTTTTTTTTTTTTTTAAGGATACACTTTATGAAGGTTCTATATCAAGAGATCAGGTTGCGGAAGTTGCTGTTGAGGCATTGTTCCGCCCAGAATCTTCTTACAAGGTTGTGGAAATAGTTTCTCGGGTTGAAGCCCCGAAGCGTTCGTTTGAAGAACTATTTGGTTCTATAAAACAACACTGATTTTAGTATATATCAAGTTGATAAGCTTGTTTAGCTTAAGTAACCTAACTGATGTATAGCTCAAATTTTGTTGATTATAAGACTGGAGAAACCTGGAGGTGTTATATAAATGAATCGAGAACCTCAATCACTGTAACAAATCCATACTGTTGGGTATGTAAAATAAATGATGCTGTAAGAGAAGTGGCAGTTGAGCAAGACATAATTCTTCAAAGGTGTGCACTTAGGGATGCACTTTGATAATCTTTGGTGGTGGTAAATTAGAATCCATTCCATGCTTTAATCACAGAATTTAACTATACCATCAACGTGGAACAATGGTGCTTTTTTCCTGAACCCATCCCAAAGAAATGATAAAATTAGCTGGCAAATCTATTGATTGTATCAGATGTAACAAGAGTAGGAAGGCAGGAGCAATGTCGGCAGAGCTACTGGAATTACTTTAAAAGTGCGATCCTAATTATGTATTAAACCTTTTTAACAATGTATAGAATTGGATATCATGCCATTGTGAGATGATTGAAGGATCAGGGATTCAGGGTATTCTTTTATAAAAGACAAGAGCTGTGCATTGGCAGAATATGGTTCATGTAGCCAACCCCAAATGAGCTCTCTCATTTTTTATTTCCAGGATTAAATAATGCTTCAATAACCATGAATTTCATATCCCACAAAGTACAGACATTCAGAGAAAAGATTAACCATTTACAGAAAGAATGTGAAAAACTGAGACGCATGCACTCAAGAACATAAAATTCAGAAGAACCAAGTAATAAGAGAAACTATGGCTGCGACAATGGCTGGTGCAGGCAAAGCCACTCCAGCACTCTCCATCGACGGTGATGGTGCGATCCTGTCAAAATCCTCAATTGCACCAGTAGCTCCAAAGAAAGCCATCAGAACCATAATGTAGATAGTGAAGAAGAAGGCCAACCTGCAACTCTCCATTTCTCACTAAAAGCTTAGCTGCTTGTAAGGGAAGAACTGGAAGCTTAGTAAAGAAGTGCTCTGTGGAAGTGGGTTCTGAGTTCTGAGAAGGGAAAGGAGACCACCCATGCTTTTAAAGGAAAGTCTGGAGTACAGAGGAATCTGCCACTTCTTAGTTGGCAAAACTATTAACAGAGTCATTTGGTTTGGTGGGCTGTCAGATGTATTTTACAATTCTCAGGGGCTTTACCATCTCTTAACAGGCTGTATCTTACTGTGTATGAGGTGGTGATAAGACCTGCACAGTGCAAGGGGCCAATGATTTGATATTATTATATAGAAGATGACAATGATTTGATATCCTATAATTGATTGAAAGATTCCAGGTAATGTTGGAGTGTTATTTAATTATAGATCTTAGTTACCTCAGTGATTGCCATTTCTTGCTTTAATTGTAGAGATGTCATGCCTTAAAGTTAGAGTCCAACTTGGACCAGTTTCATTCTGAACCGGTTGAGCCATCCTGGGTTTTTGTTTCAAGCTGGACCATTGGCTGGCATTTTAAAACTCCAGGTGATTAAGCTGCATAATTAGGAGTGTGGGGACTGGTTTGGTGGGACATGATAACTTGGTATGTCTTTCATGATAACAGGATTAGGGGATCCACATATGAACCCAATTTGAGATTAACAATACCCAAATCCTAGGTATATTTTCTTGGTAATTTTCTGCATTTATTTAGTACTAAATGCCAGGTCAAATGCCCGGTTGGAGTCTTCACAGCCATTTTGTATAAAAAAAAAATAAAAAAAAAATCAAAGATTAGGATAAACTTTAAGGAAAAAGATCCTCCCTTGTTGTTCAGTCTCTCTAGTTGTGATCCGACTATAGTTCACTTGGCACGTATATCAATGTATTGGTATACGTACCGTGTGAGTTAGATCACCGTTAGAGTCCCTCCAATGATAAGAAAAGATCTGAACCCAACATCCCTCCCAAGTTCCCGCATAGGGAAAATGGTCCTTTATTTATCTAGTATCCAAAAATAATTTCTGCATTTTTTTTCTATGTTCGAAAAATCAATAACTCATTATGGTTTCAAGAACCTTCTGATAATTCATGGATTAGATAGTTATTAGATCCTTTGATCAAGCTGATTATTCATATATTTAGTTGTTAGAACAAATACCAAGATACACGAATAGATAATAGAAAACGATTCAAGCAAAATGACATAAAGATTTAACATTATTCACACACCAATGTAATATATTACATTTATAGGTGAAAATGAAAATGATTTCTCTATATCAAAATGATAGTTACAATCGAAGGAATCAAATGAGACGAACAAGGCGATTATAGCCACGAAGCTTGTAGTGGAGATCAGACTTCACTTTTGCGTCAAAGACCTGGACAATACTTACCACAGACTTGCTATCAATGCAAAAAGTTTTCCATCAGAACGAAAAATGGCGGAGTAATCGATATTGGTGATATTAAATTTGGAAAATAATTAACATTTCGAGAGAAATCATTTAGCAAAAATGTGAAACAGAAAAGACAAAAAGCTTGTATTTCGACAAATGAAATGATCTATTTTTTTCATAAAATTTTACGTGTATCATTTTATTATGTAAAAAAAAAAAATTCAATGTTTATTTCCAAGAAATAAAATATAGTAATTTCTATGGGGGATGGAAAATGAGCTTCGTCTTTCTTTTACCTACTACAAATTTTGAAATTTTTTTAAAATATAAAATATTACACGTAAAATCTTTTACCGTAAAATTTTACATCGAAACAAATGTAAAATTTCATTTTTATAACTATAAAATTTTCACTCATTTCTTTTTTAATAATTTCTTGTGTAACCAAAGTGAGCCGGACCAATACCAATGGATTGTGGATCTTGAACATATAACAAGAAGGATTTCCATGCATCCTCAATCGTGAAAAAATGAATTGGCTTATGGATATGAAGGATATGATGAAGCATTCAATATCGTGAAGGGGAATTGATTAGGTGGATAGAATCTTACCCCCAACACCCCCCCCCCCCCCCCAAAAAAAAAAAAAAAAAAAAAAATAAGAAGAAGAAGTGGATAGTAATAATTTCTTAAATCTAATATTTCCATTTTGTTTACCATTCTGAGTTGTTATATAAAGATAGAAAACTTTTCATACAACTGTGAAAAGATCTTATGGATATGAAGCAAATTAAAACTAATATTTCTATTTTATTTTTTTACCGTTCTGGATTGTTACATAAAGATAAAAAATTTTCCATGTAAGCTTTTAGAATCCTCTATAACATTATTTTTGCATTAATTAAGAAGGATGAAGATGGAAGGATTTGCAAGAACCAGAATAGAGCTAGGGAAGATGATGGGGAAGAATATTGGTATGGTGATCCTATTTGTGATGGCATTGATTATCTATCTTGTGTCAGCCTTATGAAATCCAAGGTACTGGTGAACTTAGGAAGTTCCATGTAAACATCACAAATGACTTGGTTAGAGGCCATTATCTGCCAGGTTCATTGCCAATCAAAAGATGATGATCTAGGGTGGCATACCCTAAGGAATGGTGACTTCTATGAATGGAGCTTCCATGTGAATATTGGGGTACTATTCTTTTCTTCTGCTATTTTGAGTGGGACATATTTCATTCTGGCACTTATGATGTGTTCATTGCTGAAAGAGATGGTGATCGGTGCACAAACGTTTGCTATTGGTCTATTAGACAAACAGGGTTGTATGGTTGCATAAACAGCCATGGCCTTGGAGCTGTTAATTACAACTGGCCTAATGTCTAAATGCCCTTATTCTAGTCACTTAGGGCATATATCGATGTATCAGTATATGTGCTTCTAGTGAATTCGATCTTGGCTGGAGTTCCTCCAATGACAAGACACAGTTGGAACCCAACATCCCTCGCAAGTTCCCGTATAGGCCAAATGCTACTTTATTCATCTAGTATCCAAAAATAATTTCTGCATTTTTTTCTATCTGTTTGAAAAATCGATAATTCATTATGGTTTCAAGAACCTTTGGATAATTCATGGATTAGACACTTAGAAGATCTTTTGATCAAACTGATTATTTATATGCTTGGTTGCTAGAACAAATACCAAGAAACACAAACATAAAATATAAAATGATTCAAGTAAAATGACATAGAGATTCGCAAGCGTGGATTGATTGTATTCTTTCTCCATCTTAAAAATCCAATCTTTAATTACTTCTTTTCTTTTTAATTTTTAATTTTATGTATGTATCCAAAATTATAGTTAGAGGAAAACGAAGCTTCAAACTGTTCATCAAGAACAAGATCTATTACTGCCGATCAGAGACTATGCAGCAGCTGAAAATTACAAGTTCAAACGCGGATTGAGTGTCCGAAGAGAGATATAGTGGGAGAGAAAGAGAGAAAAATTGGGCAATAGACTCACTTCATTACTCCAATAAAAGCATTTTGGGCAATGACTAGCAAACTAGGACTATTTGTAATTAGTTTTGAATTTAAGAAATGTAAGAGTAATTATTTGAAATGTTTAGGAGTTACTTGGATTATGAATAAACTATAAAGAAAGGTATGAGTAATTTTCTCCAATATTTTTTTTTGATAAAATTTTCCCCACTCTTTCAGTTCGCCAGGTTGTCTCTTGCCTGCCCATGGATTCAGCAGCAATAGATTACTCCACTAGAATAGATGGATTAAAGTTGAGAATAGATCATTTTCTTGGAAATCCTATCACTGTTCATATCCAATGGATCCTATATTCTATAAATGGGTCCCACATCACATTTACCGTGATGACATTCAAATTCAAATCTTCTCCTCCTAGGGGTTTGGGAGGAAACTCGACTGTCACCAGTCGATGCCCAACACGTGGGCGTTGGTTGGATCTGAGCCCTCCATCCAAACTGGTGCATAAGCCGACACCCCATGTCGACTCACCTTATCGATTCGGATGGATGATTTGGATCCAGCTGACATTCACATATTTGGCATCGACTGGTGGTAGCTCAGTCTCCTCCCGAATTCCTCAGAATTGGAGATTTGAATCCCACATGAAGAATACATGGAGGTGACCCGAAATCATTAATATTTGCTTTATTTGGACATCAAGAAAAGATTAAAAAAATATTGTATAGAATGTTTGGGGGGAAGTGAGAGTGGAAACTCGTTTTAGGATTTCATCATACCTCAACATTTCCCGATTCCAAGTCTCAACTCCACCCCCCTTTCTGCAATCTCCATTCCAACCCCTGCAAACCTCCAGCGGCTCCTTTTCCATTCCTCGAACACTTACAAATCTCTCACTCTCTGTGAGATCCAAATGACGATAACAAAGGAAACTGCAATAAAATCCATCGAAAGAACTGGTCCCCGTAAACAGCTTCCAACCCAGTTGAAGTAATTGACCTGCTTCCTCCTCAACCCTTTTCATTGCTCTCTCTGTTTTTTTTAGTAAGTATGGTTTCATGGTCACTGGTTCATTACGTTGTCTCCTGGATATATTACAGGACAAGGACAAGGGTCTTGCGACCAAAGGCATCGGCGAAGACAAAGAGGGCAGCGAAACCCAAAGCCAAGACAGAGAAGAAAGCAAACAAAAAGGACGCCAACATGCCCAGAAAGCCCCCAACTGCTTTCTTCTATTTCTTGTATGTTTCTGTTTCATAATTTTCCTTCCGTTCTCACATTTGTCCTTTGTTATTTTGAAGTTGAAACGAATAGAGTGAGGATTAGGGCATAAATCGATTCTTACCAAAGCTAAGAGCAGAATCCAGATATGTACTGCGTTCTAAATGTTCTTTCTTCTGGTTTTGAAGGGAAAAATTTCGTAAGGAATTCCAAGAGCAGAATCCAGATGTCAAGTCGATGTGTGATGTATGTATTATTTGATGATCCGTGTTGACCAACATGAGTAGTTCATGTTTTATTATCTTATTCATGCATTTTGCGATACTTTCATGTTTCAGATTGGCAAGGCTTGCGGAGAGAAGTGGAAAACAATGACCTATGAGGTTTTTCAATATGTTTAAGCGCCGGACATGTTCTTTAGAATTTTTAACTAATTCTCTGCATTTGTAGTTTATCTTCTACTGTTGTAGATAAAGCAATGATATAGCAGCAATGATATATTGTATATACTAGAACCATATGAAACAGCAATAATCAATTATCTAATTAATCAATATGAAATAATGAAATAATGGTCATATATATATATAGTTAAATCTGGAACATGCATAAAATGAATGTAACAATGCGTATATATATATAGTTAAATCTGGAAACAAATTAAAATGCTAACATCATCAAATAGTAACAATAAGGTACGCTCCGCAAAAACTAGCTTTCAAGAGGGGGTTAAAACAATCCCTATGTAGGATTCCCGCCAGTGTGCGATGTTCCCTGCAAATCTGCTTTCAAGATAAAACAATCCCTATGTAGGATACCCGCCCAGTGTGCACACACTGTTAGGCATATGCAAACCTGACGGCTAAGATAGAGAGAGAGAGAGAGAGAGAGAGAGAGAGAGAGAGAGAGAGAGAGAGAGAGAGAGAGAGAGGAAGAGAGGAGAAATCTTATTGATTTCGAGTGAATTGGAAACATGGGGTCAGGCTTTATTGATAGGGCCCATGTACTACTTGGAAGTGCCAATTGGATGGGGTGTGACCCTCCAGATGGACCTTTCAAATCGTGTCAGATCATAGATCTTACGATCGACGGTCCAGATGACATCCATTCTGGTGTGGAGATACATCTCTACACACATGCCCCTTCCAAAAGGGTATCTGTGTAGGGGTGGGTCAAAACCCGACCACACCTGCAATCTGCAACCTACAACCCCGCAACCCCGCAACCCCACAACCCCACAACCCCACAACCCCGCAACCCCGCAACCCCACAACCAGCGGCCCGCCGCAGTTCCCACGCCGCGGTTAGGTCCGACGGGCGTAGGTGTGTGTGAGTCGACTCGAACCAAGCTAGGCTTTCTTGCTTGGGCTCAATAGGTAGGCGATAACCTCTACAAATAAGGACCCCTCCTCTTTAACCTCTAAGGAATGTGGGTCTAACAAAGTCCTACACTATTCACATCAACTCAAAATCGAAAATCAAAACTCTCGCCCAAATCCAAAACCGAAATTTTGGAGCTAAATAAAAAAGGACAAGTTTTGAGTTTAAATTTCTTTTGAAACTTTATTTTGAAAAAGAGTTTGTTTTGAACTTTGACTTTTACTTTTTTCAACATCTACTAATTTCTGTCATTGGTTGGGTCAGGCTCTATACTGAACTGTAAATGTTACAATCATAATGGAACATGGAAAGCTTTGTCTGGGTTTGGATTGATTTTCTCTTTGAGAGTCGAAAAAAATTCTTGGTCTCCAAGTGGCTCATTGGAATGCAAGACAATAGCTTAAATCTGGAATTGCTGGAGCAGTTACTTTCAGGATTCACCTAGCCCTGGAGGTGTTTAAACTAAATTATCATTACAGGCAGTGTACAACACATAAACATTGCTCCTCTTCTCTATTAGGTTATTTTTTTGTTTTTTCTTTCTGTTTAGTGCCCTTATTGAGTTCCTATGGTGAACTTAAATAACATATGATTTGATGTGACTTCATCGCAATTTGGCTGTATCTTGGAGTGGTGGACTTGAAAATCTTTGAACCCTTGGAATATTACTATGTACTATTCTATCATTCTTACTTTTTGTATGTTCTGATTTGCTTTATGGTAGGGCTCCTTTTGTCTTCCTAGTTATTTCTTTTACCAGCATAGTACTTGTTCTGAATTTTTCTAAAAACATTAAATAATTTAATTAATGAAAAAAGAATAAAAAAAAGAAAGGAGGGGGGTGCATTTGGATTAATCTTTTCAATTATCGAATTGTAAAACTATATTCAGTGTTGTTCGATGTAGGGTGTTTCATATGCATTTGTAAGTCTCTTGGAAGTAGTTATACATTCTCTTGCTTGTGCAATAACTGGGGTGCTTTAGATGAGATCATATACCTTAAGATGCTTGAAGTGATCTCCAGTGGATGACATCTGTGAATTTCAAGTTCAAGTTGGTTATTTTCATTAAACTCAACAATCAATGATCAATTTGTGTTTCTTTTTGAAAATGTAAAATCCAGCTATCCATGGTAACATGCTTGACCTTTGCTTGACCTTTGCTAGCATAAGGCAATCCTTGTGTAACATCTTATCTATGCATCCTTTGAGTTTCCAATAACCCACCATTAAATATAAAATGTATAAAAGTGAAAGTATACATATACCACCTAAATAAAAAAGATGAGTGAAAAAAAAAAAATTGAATTGTTCTTTCCTAGGAGGCTGAATATTTGTCTGACTTTTGGTCCATCCCTTTTGGCTTTTTACCAGGAGAAGGTTGAATACTATGACATGGCCACAGAGAAAAGAGCTGAGTTTGAGGAGGCCATGCAAGAGTATATCAAGAAAAAGGTAGCTTCTTTGCTTGGATTTATTTATTTATTTTTGGACTAGTTATTTATTTATTTTTTTGAATATCTATATTCATTATTTTTTAATGAGATGATAATTTTGAGGGTGAAGTTTTAGAATGGTGGCAATTGGAATATGCTAATTCATTGTCATTTGAATGCAGGAAAGAGGTGAGAATCAAGAAAGGGAAAGTGAGGAGGATTCAGATTATTGAGTGTAGATTGGCTGGGTAGGTAGAAGATGGTTAAAGTAAGATTAGAAGGCACTGACAGAGGTGCAGTTTTATCTTCATATGACAGAAAATGCTCACCATTGCATTGATGTTATGCTCTTCTGTAACATTTTGATTGTATATAGTAATGCTTGTAAATTAGTTTTGTGTCAGCAGTAAGTCCTTTGTTAAGTAACCACAATTGGAATTCTTCCTTAGCTGAGGGATGAGTGAATGAATTCCATGACTGATTCCAAAATCCATTTTCTGGGAGAGCAAACCAAAATGATCCTAGAATGTAATATACAACTTTAGAAGTTGCACCCAATGAGTACATCAATTGCATGCATCTGCTTTTCAGATAGGTTGATTGTTGAACTTGGGTCATGGATTGGCTCATACCCTAATAACTCAGCTTGAAATGGGAGGCACGCACCGAAACGAGTCCCCATTTTTCTATTGGGGAGGAAAATGGTACCAGCCGACGGTTTGATTATCGGCACTGTCTTGTGTTAAAATTTTCAATCAAAATCTAGAGTGTTGTGATGATGCTTTGAAAGTTGTTAAAATTTTCAATCAAAATCCTTATGGCTTTGTTCAGTTGCAAGTGAAGAGAAGGGAAGTTGAATCAGTTTGAAAAAGATTATGTAAACTGTGAAATAATTATTAGAATCATTATTTTCAAGGGAAGTTTTTCATTTTCAGTAATAAAAAAAAAAAAGTTTTTCATTTTCTTTCTTAAAACCAAGGAATTTAGTTGTAAGATGTAGTAAAACTCTAGCATGTTAAGTGAAGATTACAGAAGTTCTCATTTTTAGATTAGAGAGTTTCCATTATGCAATTGTTGGTTCATGTGGCAGAAAACAGTCAAGACAGCGGCTTCTTTGGTTCTATTTGGGTATAGGATCTATCATGGGGAAGCCCAGCCAATTTTTGAAGGCAAAAAGGTATAACACTATCCTAAAAATAGGCCTCTTAAATTGGGGATTGAGCTTTGGATCATGAACAGAGACTCAAATTTGGCATCGAGGATTAATTAAATCGGGTCTATTAATCATAATCATGTTCCATCAATTTTAGGTTGTCATATTGCAATTTGGCGATCACGATTGCGAAACACAGCAATAGTCTTTCCACATAGTGGAAGTAAGGCTGTGTAGTGCGTGCATTTTGCTCCCCGACCTTACAGTAATGAGAGCTTTGTGCATTGAAAAGCCTTCACGCTCGATTAATTTTAGGTTTAAATTGAAATGAGTGCTGATACTAGAATTTGGCCCTCACATGTTCAAGATATTACGTTTAGGGTTCCTCGTTAGCCAATTCCTATAAGGATGGAAATATTTCTTACTTTGCTTGTAGCAATTCTCACCAGTCACCTCCACTCTCCTCACCAGTCACCCCCACTCTCCTGCTTCCATCCTCAGTACATCTTTGTCCCCTCGCTCTCTGTTCTTCTTCCCCACCCTTTGTTCTGCCTAGATGTTCTTTGAGCTCTACCGGTATATCAAATTATTGCCCTCTTCCCTCTCTCTCTCTCTCTCTCTCTCTCTCTCTCTCTCTTGGTTTTTCGGTTTTCAGCTTGGCAATTGATTACTTGATTTATGGTCCTAAATCAGGTGGTTATCTTCTTTAATATATTTTTTTTTTCTGTTTGAATGAATGAACGAAAGAGAAATAAGAGAAATCTAGAGGAGACCGCCATAGAGGGGGTGTCGGAGAAAAAGAATAGAGTAGTCAGTGATGACTTTTGATCGGATTTCGGAAATGACCTAGGTTTTCCAACATAGAGTTGGACATGAAATTGGTCCTGTTTTCCATTATTTTTTCTTTACCATTTTAGGATCGGCCTTTGCAACCCTTGCTGACTAGATTACTGTATAGGTAGCTGATTCCAATCCAGATCGACCCAATCGATCTCTCAATCACCGAAAGTGACACTTCCCATGTTTCAGTACTTGTTTGTTAAATGATTTTGCTAGGAACTAAGAAAAAAAAAAATGGATTCCTTCTCCATCATGTTTAAATGCCTCTTTTTTTTTTTTTTTTTTTTTCGAAAACAAAAAAATTTATATCTATTTGTTTTCATGTGACGAGGAGCAAGTAAAATACTAGTTGAATTTGAGAGATAAATTTGAAAGCAACTCACATATCTGGTCTACCACTTGAAAAACTTTTATCATAAAATAATTCCACTGAATCAATGAAACATTTTCATTTTCTAAACTAAAGGAGCCAAGAGTTTGAGACACGGCCATGGGAACCCATCAGCAGGAGGATGGATATTCATTGTAGTTATTTTAGAATTCAGAAGGAGGCTATTAATTATAATTAAAAATTCAAATTTTTAAGATAGAAACTTAACTTGATATTTAGTTTTAAGTTCTCTCTTTACCACTTGAATGATCACCTAGAAAGAAGGATCACGATCACCCAAATGAGGAACGATTATTCAAAAAGAGACATCATAGTCACCTAAAAGTGAGACTATAATTGCCACGTGTACTATCACCCAAAAGAGATGCAATAGTGAGGAAGACTGTTGGAAATAGCTCACATTGCTTAAGATTGGAACATTAAGTGTCTCTTTAACATGGTAACAGAGCTTCATTTCCGTCATTATTGTCACCCAAAAATGAAATCATATTTGCCACGTCTATTGCCTTATAAATTCGAATTTTGGGGAAGAAAAGTTAATCAAAGCAGAAGAGAGTAGAGGTAAATCTGTAAAATCCAGAGCCAGCATAAACCAGGCCCAAGCCCAATCATATTTTCTCCCGCCAGCCCTTTTTCCCTCGTCCCTCGCCACATTCGCTTCCTATCGCCGGAAGATCCGAACTGGTGGCTGACGATACTACTGTTGCTACAGAGGCCGAGCCAGTCTCTTGTATGAAGAAGAAGAATGGGCAATGAAGTCTCCCTTATTCAGTCATCAAATAGCGCTTCCAAGTTGCAGGTTCTCTCCATTTCCAAATGTGGGTTTTGACTTTTGGATTAATTAGTGGGTCTTGTTTATCTTGTTTTTCCGTGTGGGTGTGCGAATGGATTACGATTCTTTCTTCTTAATTGATATTCCTAGGGTTTCAGTTTTGTGAATGTCATTGATTGATTTTTAGACTTTAGCCTTTTGTTCTTTCTCTCATTGGTGTCGTTCTATTTGGAATTTGATTGAATTAGTGCTCATTCAGAAATGGAACGCAACTCGCAGAAGGTTCTGTTTTGCTATTGTATGACCGGTGGTGAGCTTTTGAAAAACCCAGATGGCTCTGTTGCCTACCGTGGTGGTATTACTGAAGGATTAAGGGTTGATGAAAGCACCAAATATGATGATTTTGTAACCCAAGTGTGCGGTAAACTTAAAGTTGATCCAGCCTCAGTGACCCTTAAGTACACCATTCAATATGACAAGGCCCGCCTTCTCACCTTGGCGGCTCAAGCTGAGATTGCGAATTTGCTGGATTTCAACCAAGGGACTGCTGATGTATATGTAATGACAGCAGAAGAGACCTTCCCACAATTACAACTGCCGGTTGTTTCTAGGTATTTTGTGATATAACCTTTAGTTTGTTTTGGACAATTCAGCTCTCGTTGACGTTAACTGTTTGCTGTGACCCAGGTGTTCTGGAAGTGTTGCTACAGAGTTAGTTTTGGAGGACTCCAACCATGTTGATTCGCCGACCACTGAAGAACGACCCCTTATGCTGGCCACATCGTGGGCAAGCACAATAGAGGGTATTGGACAGATTTTTGACAGTGCCGATGCATTTCGAGATGAACTCAACAAGTACTCTATTGCCTGTGGCTTTGGGTATAAATACACGAGGAATGCTTCGGTCCGGATGATAGCACAATGTGAAGTTGATGGTTGCCCATGGATGATTGCTGCGAGCATGTTAGGCAAGACTGGGAAGGTGAGGGTATATAAATATGAAAAGACACACAATCACAGAGATAATTGTCTAAGAACCACAAAGGTTCGCATGCCAAAGAGGTTGATTGCAAAAATCATGGCCAACAAGGTCCGTGAGAATCCTGGTTACTTACCAATGGATATAATTAAGGACTTCAAGCATGATTACAATGTGGATTTAACTTACCAGCAAGCTTGGCGGGGCAAGGAAATAGCATTGCAAGAAGTCAATGGATCATTTTTGGATTCGTACAAGCTTTTACCTGGGTTTTGCCAAAGAGTAATGGAGTCTAACCCTGGGACTCTTGCAGTTTATACACAGAAAGATGATTCAACCTTCAATCAATTATTTATTGCATTCCATGCTTCCACTCATGGGTTTCGGGTAGGGTGCCGCCCTGTTCTATTTATAGATAGCATACTCTTGAAGGGAAAGTTTCTTAGTACATTCCTTTCTGCAACAGCCATGGATGCAAATGATGATATGTTTCCTGTAGCCTTTGCTGTGGTTGAGTCAGGATCCTTGCAAGACTGGACATGGTTTTTTGGCAACTTGAAGGTTGCTCTGAATGACAGTAGAGACATCATCATTATGTCAGATTGGAATGAACACCTTGTTCGGGCAGTTAACGACATATATGGTTCAGTGCATCATGCTCACTGTTACCGCCACTTGATGGGAAGTTTCAAGTCGTTCCTTAAAGGTCTGCATTCGTCCAATTCAATAAAAGATGCCCTGAGGACAGTCTTGGAAAAACTCACATACTCAAGAACCAGGATAGATTTCGATAATGCTTTGGGACAAATGCAATCAATTTGTAATAAGGCATATGACTGGGTGCTAAACAGCGAACCTATGTGCTGGGCTAATTCTCTATTCCCGGGTAAGCGTTATGACAAGTTCAGCTTGAATTTTGATGATTCTTTTAAAACGTGGGTCCAAGAAGCCCAAGAATTGCCAATAATGGGATTCGTTAATCTAATTCGGTTGAAGATAGCAGATTATATGTGCAGAAAGCGTACTGAATGTCCTACTTGGGAAATTCCAGTTGGTCCCCAGATCGATGATAAATTGAAAGAGAATATTGAGAAGAGCCAAGGATTTGGTGTCCATTATTTTTCAGACTCAAATTTTGAAGTATTTGTTTTACCTAATAAGTATGGTGTTGATTTACACAACAGGAGTTGCACATGTAAGGAGTGGGATATGATAGGTCTTCCATGCTTGCATGCATGTGCAGCTCTTAGAAGTATTAATGCTGATGTGTATCAATATGTAGAAGTTTGCTACCTAAAAGAGACACAGCAGGCAATATACTCAGAGCAAATGTACCCAGTACCAATTCATGAAATTTTTATTGGCGCTGCTACTGATGGCAACAGTGATGAAGCTTCGAGCACTGGACTTGGTCTTCGTCCTCCTTCTATTCGCCGTTTACCTGGTCGTCCAAGGGGAAAGCAAGTGAAGCCTGACCATGGAGATAAAAGGCCACTCCATTGTGCTTACTGCAAAGAGGTTGGTCACAATCGCAGAAAATGCAAGGCCCAAAAATTGGCAGTGTCAGCAAATACAGGTATATTGACTTATTGATTTCCTTCTTTTAAACCCGAAAAAATTGAAAAGAGGGAGAAAAGAAGAGCTTGATATGGGTAGGTGTCTTCTAGTAGAGAGATGAAGCTCTACTGAGAAAGTTCACTTGTTAATTGGGTGGTTGGTCCTTGTCACTAGTAGGCATTTTTGGCTGTTATGGTAGACGTGTTAATGCATCTTTGGGGTGGGTTGGTATTAGGAATTCCAAAAATCTACAATATTGTCCTTCTTTTAACGTGGGAGTTGCATGTGAATTTAAACAATATGGTAGGAGTAGTCTATGTGGACTTGAGCATTATTATTTTCGGGTCTCTCATTATGAAGAACTGCCTTGGAGACCAAGGGGTCTCATGCCCTGGCATTATCCTTAAACATCTTGTTCTTTACTCTCTACTAATGCTTCATCATTGCATAAATGACAGTCTTTATTGGCAAAGGAGCTCAAAATGGATATTTGTAAGAATAAATTTCAGCTACCACCCAAAATAGTTTTAAAACATCACCTACCACCCACAATTTTCAAAAAACATCAGCTACCTCCCAAACGTTTACCACCGTTAATCAAATAGATCCACTCCGTTAAATGAATCCGTTAGTTGCTGATGTCGTCTAAATCGATTTTAAAATAGACATTTTTACCCTTTTTCTTTTTAATTGAAATTTTTTATAAACTAATAAAATGACTATTATAACCCTTCACATTTTCATTCTCCCTTCTTTCTTCTCCTTCATCGTTCTCCCCTCTTTCTTCTCCTTCATCGTTCTCCCTCTTTCTTCTCCTTCGTTGTTTGAGACGTATTCCGAGGGAGGTTGAAGATGAGGGATGAACCAACAAAGTCGAGTTCGAGTTTTTTTTTTTTTTCCTACCATTTCACGAGTTGTGAAGGAGGGTAAAACTATCTTTCAATATTTTCTTAAGGGTATTATTGTCTATTTTAAAATCGATTTTAGATGACATCAGCAACTAACGGATTCATTTATCAGAGTGGATCTATTTGATTAACGGAAGTAAACATTTGAGTGGTAGCTGATGTTTTTTGAAAGTTGTGGGTGGTAGGTGATGTTTTAAAACTATTTTGGGTGGTAGCTGAAATTTATCCATATTTGTAATGGGTTGGATATGTCTTTTGTTTAGTTTTTCGTCTACTCTCATCCACCATTTCTCCTTTTAATAAACCCCCCCCCCCCCCCCCCAAAAAAAAAAAAAAAAAAAAAAAAAAGAAAAAAAAAAGGGGGAAAAAACCAACCCCACAAACACACACAGCAGGTCCATCGAGTTGAAAAACGCTTTTGTAACTCTTACCTATCCAAAAAAAAAAAAAAAAAAGTTGAAAAGTGATGGTAGTTCAGCTGTAAACCAGGACAAGCAGGGATAGGAGATGTATTAATTATCTTGGAGACATCCTCCTAGCTTTCTCTAGGCCAATTGGCATTGCAGATTCCTTTTTTTTTTTTTTTTTTTTGGGGGGGGGGGGGGGGGGGTGGTAAATTGCAGTGGCAGATCTATGTCTTGGCTTGCAACAAACATGTTTGGAGTGATCCCATCTGGAAGTAGAAGGGGTTTTAGCTCTTGTGATCCAATGACTGTTAAATGAGACCCCATGAATATATGTACATCTGATTAGGCAGGCTAGATCTCTTTCCCAACATCTAGTGACACCATAAGTGATGAGCATGTGAGGGAAGGTTCCCCTAGAGTTCATCTATACATGGGGCCTTAATCATGTAATCAGTTCATTTGTTGTTTTCATTTCACATCTGTATGTTGTGCCAAAAAGCTTCATGGGGTTGAACCTACTTGTTTTTCCTTTCATTAATAAGTTAGTATTCAATAAAAAAAAATGAAAATTAGTGTACCTTTTCTACTTGCTGCATACCAGGAACCAATTTCTCTTCTCATTTGTCCTCGTGGCAAAGCAAACATCCCCATCCAAAATTTTATTGTCTGGATCAATCAAGATAGTTGTCCATGCATGTCTATAATGCGGTATTTATGAATTTCTTCTTCTTGTCATTTTTCTAACATCTCTTTCACCAATTTTATTTTTTATTCTTTTCTTAACTAATTATTCCATTATTTTTTTGGAACTAATTTTTGGGCTCATCAATTGGCTTATCAATGCTTCATGATTTTTTTAAATAATGTACTTCTATGCACTTTTAAGCACTTTTAATGACACTACTTATTTGGATCAAACGATTCATTCTGGTATCTTAATTTTACTGCTTTATGGATGGACTTGTCCATCTTTCTGTAAGATCCAAGATACAGAACTGGCAGAAAAGTGACTTAAATTAGCAATAACATTCATTGCTTTGCTGATCAAGTTTTTTTTTTTTTTTTTTTTTTTTTTTTTTTTTTGTTTTGGGTGAATTTTGCTGATCAAGTTTGGGTTGGCTGAAGATATAATCTTGTTGTGCCTTCACTCAAGTATTGATGAACATGCGAAAACTGCATTTCTTTGTCTCTCCATAAAATTTTACCATGAAATAGGGTCATCGGTCAGTGTTTACACATTTTCCTTTCACCTTTCACATTGAAAAGAGGCCTAGGGAAAAAGAGGGGTTCAGAAAAAGAACTTTCCTCAATATCTTCTGTACCCAGGAGAAATTCAAACTTTGGGTTCAGTTAATGTTTTCTCTAAATTTTCTCTGATAGAGTGGCCTAATGATTTGGTGGAGTGAGATGGTATAGCAGTTTGACTGGCTCATGGAAGAACCATGGAGTAGCCTTAATGCAATCCAGTATGATCTAGTTGATCTGACTATTGAGTTCTTGTTTCCAGCATGGATTAAGAGGACAGTTACGTGGACAGAACAGAGCAGAGATTTCCAAAAGCTGCAAAATTTTCAATGGTCTTCAAACTGGATCAGAGAACTGTTCATTGACTTATAATTTTTAGGCTATCCAAAATTTCCTGTAAGGTCAATGTTGTATTTATTGGAAATCCATAGCTGTTAGAAGAGAGGGAATCTTGTGGCTTGTGTGGCTCATGTTAGAAACGTACTACCAGAGGGATTGGAATCTGTTTGTATAGTTAATATGTCAGTTTTGCTCTTATATTAATAGTTAATATGTCAGTTTTGCTCAGATATTAAATATGTTTTCATCCTGTATCCTTCGTTTCTTTCCTTTTCCTTTTAACTACAGTTGTATTTTGACCAATTTGCTTCTAAGAATGATTATATCTTGAAGTGATTAAAATAAGATGGGATGGGGGCAGTTATTGAAATTCTCAGGCCCATTTGGACTTTGGAATTTGGTTGTGCAGCAGAAACTACCATGTACAATTCAGTCAATATAATAACTAAATTTGGAATAATTTGTAGTAGTTCACAATCATCACTGGTAATGATACAAAGTTTCCATTTCAATTTTGTGTGAAACATCATTTCCCTTCCTTCCGTTTCCTTTTCATCCTAACACAGCCTAAAGGAAAACTAATTAGTTCTGACCTGTTTGAGCCATTCTTACGCAGGGGATGGTGGGTCTAATTGAAGAAACTGCTAGATGCGAAGCTTGAAGAAACTATTCAGCTTACCAGTACCAACTGACATGTTTAGACTGAAGGGAAGAAAGAAAAAGAGAAATCATTGAATTATACATCAATGCATCAATGTTCTGACTTGGCAAATGCCATTTTTTTTAAAGATGTGTAGATTCTTGAAACAAAACTTGATTGGGGTTCTTCTTGTATTTGTAATCAATATATATACCATACCCCCGTGTTGGTCTGTTCCAACATGAAACAGAACATGTGATTTATGACTCCTTGGTAATCCTCTCTTTAGCTGTTGCACAGCTAGCAGTGGTGAGGCTTAATGAATCATAGATGCTTCTAACCTCTGCAATCATTGTAATGGAGTCATCGAGATTGTTCACTGCTGAACCAACCCCTGTATTTTCAGTTAAACATGCCATATGAGACATTTCAATTGGAAATTTAGGACTGCAACAGAGACTCCCATCATATTCTACAGAGCTAAAAGAAAAGGATACATTAAACTAATGAGTGTGGGTTACATACCACACCAGCTCTGCTCCTGCTGTCAAGACCATTGGTTCTGTAACTGCTTGCAATCCAGATGACTACATAACAGGAGTGTCTGCCCCTGGAAATAGAATATGCAGCTGCCAGCATTGGGATTGCCTAACATAATCAATAAAATGGCATTAATTATTTAGTGGATATTAATAAAAATAAAAAAGTACAATACAAAGAACTCAGAAGAAACTTTAAAATTGTGCATAGCATCAGAAAATTAGATTGAGTGAGTCCAATAATTCTAATATCAGAGAGGCTGCTAGAATTGACATCCAGCAAAAAGGAAGCTCATCTGTTCATGGCAAATAAACCAAGAACTCCAGGCTTTGATGGGTTTGAACAATTTCTTCCAGTTTGGATTGTCAACTCACTCACCTGTTGCTTATTTAGGTGCAAATTGTCACCAGACTAATGGTGCCAACATTCACTTACACTCTTGAGAGAAGGTAATGAAATAACTTGCTCAGGAAGTCTGGGGGTGTGGGGTAAAGTGATAGATAGTGCAACAGAACTACTGAAGGAAGAATCCTGTGTCTCTTTTGTTAGCTTCAGTATATGAAATTGTACTAGGGAAAATGAGGAATACAGAGTAAGAATTTCTTCCGGGAGAAGTGATTAATAAGGCTAACCAGGCTTATCATTATTTCCTCTGAACTAGAGCAAAAATGCTAAAGGTAGAGAGAAGTGAATGATATTAGAATTCAATGAAAGTCTTCATATCGACTTCATCTTGATCAATCTCACTGGCATCTTCATTTTCTTAATCTCTGACAATTAAGCAACCATTTTTAAGTTATCATCAATAGCTAAAAATTAAAACCATCTGCATGTAATGCATTTCTTTCTGACATATTAATGAATGACATCTTCAAATATCCTACTCAATGCTTATCAGCTTTTAAGATTTCCACACCACAATTCTTATTTTGGCTTGTTTTTGGAAACACATTCTTATTTGAAAAGATACCACATAGCCACATACTGGCTGTGTTTTAGTTGGATTGGATTATGGTCAAGATTTCTATTATGAGCCATATGAGCCTCTACTCTCCAGTAATCTGTTTTTATTTAATCTGAGCTATGTGAATTTTATTTTTAGAACCACAGATGGAGGAATCCTGCTTTCTGGTGATTGAAGGTAGCCTCTTCTTGCATTTTGTTAGACATCATTGTTAATGCCATATTTTGTCCTCCTGTGACTAGAGGACATGTGTCCTTAGGCGTCAACATACTGGAGGCTGACACGTGTCTTGGTTAGTTCAATTTACCCTTCCATGCGAGATGGCGTTTATTACCATTGGCAAGTCGCGTCTCGATGGATCATCTCGCCGAAATGATAGGACCTCGCCGTTGCCCAGTAGGTCCCCCATCGCACGTGTTTGTAGCGACTTGTCTGTCTGTAACTATGGTAAGGCGTGCGTGCGTAGTTCTTTAAGCATTCTTGGAAAGACCACATCAGCAGATATAGGGGTTGTTGATCATAGACAACACGACATTAAGATTGGTCGTTGGATCTCTATCCTATGGTAACGCGAGGATATCGCATACGCTCCTGGCAGTTAGACAGTTAAGATGGAAGTTCATCTGAAACTCTCTCTCTATCTATATAAACTCGTAGACGGCTAGGGTTGCAATAGGGCCGGGTTGGGCCGGGTTTTTCAAAACTTTAACCCCAACCCTGACTATTTAAACTTAACCCTAACCCAGCCCAACCCTGCCAGGGTCAGAAAATGTATAACCCTAACCCTGACTATGGCAGGGTTGGGCCTAACCTTAACATGCCCTGATTGACCCTGACAGGACAGGGTTGGGCCAGGTTAACCCTGATTAACCCTGATTCAGAAGGAGGTAAAAGAGAAAAAAAGATCCCCGTAAGTAAAAAGAGAAAAAAAAAAAGAGGATAAACGTTATCAATCATACAATTCATTTAAAACCCATTTGATCTTAGCTCAAATCGAAATCTCCTGTCGATCATTAAATATGCTTTTGATTGTCCATTACAACACTCATGGGAATCATAAATCTCTACCGATGAAAATATGAACAAAATATGAACAAGATTGATAGCCAAAATAGAGGAAAATTTTAAAAGATCAACAAATAAAATAGAAACAACAAAAATCAAACAACATACTCAATCTGTCAAAAAAACAATAGAAAGATTGAAAACATATAACTCAAAGCCAAGTAAAATCTCCTTACAGTTTTCTAATAGATTAGCAAATGAAGTCGAAACAATAACAATCAAACTATAAAAAATATTTAACTCAAAACAGGGAAAACTCCTCAAGAGATTTCGATTCTCACTTAATCTTTTTAGATAGTCGACTCTCAGTCTCTCAGACAATGTCTCAACGCCTCTTAGAGTCAGCAACGCTTTCCAGAGTATATTCATATATATACAAAGTCGGGTCGGGCCGGGCTCAACCTAGGGGGTCAACCCTAACCCAACCCAACCCTGCCAGGGTTGATAAAAAATTAAGCCCTAGCCTAGCCTTGTCAGGGTTCAGGCCAGGTTTAACCCTGCCAGGGTTCAGGGTGGGCCTAGGCAGGTTAGGGTCGTCAGGGTAAAACTTGCACCCTTATAGACGGCCAAGAGGTAAGACAGATCTTACACTATTATTTTATGAGTTCTATGCTAACGATCACTTGTCTCTTACATCTTTCTTGAATTCTGTCTATCCCCACACCCTCCAAGCTTGCCATTTTGGTAAAGCTTTGGACTGTTTGCTCTGTTACTGACTTTACCATCGGAGTGGACACCGAGAACTTTGTCCCGATTGCGTTAATCTCCTGTACTTTTCTTGCAGGACACGGGCACACTAGCAGATCCAGTTTTCAGCAGCAACAATCATGATACCTCTTCTGGTGTGAAAAGTACACCCATCTCGTGAAAATGACTCATAGTTTCCAATATCAACTTGCATAAATCAATGTCTGAATATAAATCAAACAGCTGCTACGTTTTATCCAGTAGCATTTCATAGTTCACTACTGTGTCACATTTTCAAGCGACTAGACAGATATATTTTTATGCTCTGGAAGTTTGTAATTCTTAACCCTCAAAGCTCCTGCTTCAACAGCTGCTGGAAATGCTTGTCGATTTACAGAAGAAACAGTACTGATCTGTAAAGGACAACTTTCCAACTTTTAGTACAGTTATTAGAGTTACATTCTGTAGGTAACATTCTTGAGCTGATTTAATATGAACTGAGGAGATTCAAATTGATTATGCATGAGATAGCCTATGATAAACAATGCATGGTGCCTATAGCTGTTCATCAGACTGAATTAACAAATCATTTCTCATAAAATCACCTGTCTATAGCTACCTACCATGACAAATATACTCTAGCTAGAAATGCTTAAATGTGAACCTAAATTTTTATCCCTTTTCTCAGGCCTAAAGCTAGCTGTTTATTTACTGGGCCAAAATGTTAAACCTGATACCATTTCCATGGACAGAACAGTAGCAGCCAGCTGATCCAATATTTGGAAGTCACTGCAAAACCCACCAGTAGCCAGCCCATTGGCTCTCAACAAATATTCCATGGAGAGATAAGTTCAGTAGTTCTCAAGATTTGCTCAGATAGGACTGAGGGATGATGATCTTTGCTCCAGACTTTCAGTGGAAATAATGAAGTTTAAAAAGAACTTCTGGGACGAAGAGCTTTTTTTAAAGAAAGAATGAGCAGCACTCACACTAATTTTCAACATAAAAGCGTAGAACTACTGGTACACTTACGTACAATAATGTCATTCATAGACCCAGATATACTCCCATGACAAGGTTCTTATGAATCATTTGTCAATGGAAACTAATTATGGTTAGATACTTAGGATAGTGACGGCCAGTCAGATTTCTATTTTCTTTCATAATGAATATCCCATTTAGATGGCTATGATTGCATGATTGATGGATTTTCTCTTTTAATAGCCATGATATCTTAGATGATGAATATTTTTTTTAATGGAGCATTTTGCCCTACCACTCCTTGAATGATAATAAGATTTGTCTCTAATCCCTAGAAATTAAGATAAGGATATGTTTTTCCCTTTTATTTTCTTTTTTCTTTTTTCTTTTTTCTTAGGGGGTACATTGATTAATTGGTTTTATGGAATCAAATTATTTTGCTTAGGTAGGGTTGTAGACATGAGAAATAAATTGATAAATATTTTGTATGTTATTGAAGTATAATCACAAGTAATTTATATCGTTGATTGGAGATTTGAAGTGTTATATAAATATCTAATAATCTAATATCAATGTCAGTCTTTAAGCTTAATTATTTTGTTCAATGCGACAAGTTATGTACTTAAGGGGGAAAGGATCCCCAGCAAATGCCGCTAGCTTTGGAAGGTGAGAAGGTTGGACAAAGAGAGAGTGAAGAAAAAAAAAAAAAATCACTTAAGCCTCTCTTTGGTATGTATTATAGAATTAATTATATAATACATTATGACATATGTATTTGTTTGGTATGATTTATAGTACTTATTTATATTTAAAATAAATAAATATAATCTAAAAATCTATAAATAGCTTAAAAGGTATTTATGAGTTTATCATTATTGTGATAACCTATTATTACTTCTTTATATCTACTGGTATCAAACTATTATTATTTATGAGTCATAATTTATTCTCATATATGATTTATCATAAATAATTAATAAACATAAATATAAACTATACCAAAAAGAGCATAAAAAGATAAAGACATCGGACAGTGTGAATGTCATTATCCCTTAAGTTAGGTGAACTTATGGAAAATGGATTTACAAGCTTGGAAAGGGACACCACCATTCGACTCAATAAGTTTTGAATTAAATATCCTTTTAAAATTTTAAATACCTCTGTTCCTCCATTCATAATTTCCAAAAGAATCGTCAATTAAAGTTAAAAACAACAACAAGACAGTCCCAAAATGCTGCATTTATGTTGCAATCCTCCTCCAATCATAATTTTCAACTAATTATGGTTAAAATACAGTACCTCTGAATACAAGAATTTTCCAGCTCCAATGTGGGCAATTGGAATAATCAGAAGGTTGTTCTTCTGTTTTTGTTTTTTTTTTTTTTCCTCTCTAATTTATCTGGATTCAAATCCTTTTCTTCAAGAGAATCTGGAGGAGATGTGGTATCCCTTTTGGATGGATGACACCTGGGGCTCTGATGAATCCGAGCTCTCCATTATAAGAAAATGGGGTAGGGTGGCATTTTTACGGAGGGATATAGTGGCGTTTTCGTAAGAATGCAGCCATTAGGTAGTTTATTCATATAAACGCCGCCAATGACTTGGTACGACTACGGCATTTAATTCGAAGCACACCTATTCTAGAAACACACCTATTCTGTCAGTTAAACAGCTACGATTCTGTAGAAACGCCGTAGTAGAGTCCTAAACCTTCCCGTGTCTCTTTCCCGCATCTCTTTCCCGCGTAGCGTAGGGATTATACAACTGCGTTTGTACAAACGCAGTGGTAGGGTCAGTATACAGCTGCGTTTGTACTCAATCGTATTCGTATGATCAGGTATATAACTGCGATTGTACAAAATCGTAGCCGTAGGATTGTTTCTCCACACGATCTATTTCCATTCCCGCGGTAATTCAGTTTCCTTTATTCTCTCCGTATCGTTCTCGCCTGCAACTCTCATACTTGGCATTGCCCTCACTCTCGCCATTGCAGTCTTAGTTGCCTTCTCCTTCATCAGTTCCCGTTGCCGTCGTCATCTTCTTATCCCTAAATATCCTTGTGTGATCTCTCCATCTTTAGGCTCGATCTCGTCTGCTCTCATTCTGGTTGTCTCCCAGAGATTGCCAATCTTTAGACTCTTAATCTCTCAGGCTATATTGGTAATGCCTGCTGTTTCTGCGTTTCTTTGCGGTGGTTGCTGACTTCCTACCTCGAACCAGGTATGTATTTGAACCCTCTATTCTCTCCTTCTCACACACCTGCTATCCTTTACTGCAATCAGACCTAAAGAGGAGCTGTGTGCCTCCATTCCCCCATCTTTGCCTGAACCTTAAACCGTGATAGA
Organism: Protea cynaroides; assembly: GCA_028583415.1. Classification (NCBI taxonomy): domain Eukaryota; kingdom Viridiplantae; phylum Streptophyta; class Magnoliopsida; order Proteales; family Proteaceae; genus Protea; species Protea cynaroides. The sequence goes on along the minus strand of CM053265.1, from coordinate 75,010,630 downwards.
GTTGTGTGCTTCCTCAAGAATTGAAATTGCTTGAAGGTCTTCAACCTGCCTCTAATATTGTTTAGATTTATCACCTGTTACAACATGAATCATCTATTTAATTCTTTCATTTCAGTTGCATTTTGCCCTAAAATTGTTTATTCTGTAATAGTAAAATATAGTTTGATTTAACTCCGGTAATATCTAGGTGGGCTTCAATATTTAGATTGATGTATGTATTCAACCTGGTGTGGTCGGGAAATAGGTGAAGCTATTGGGATATGTAAATATATATTCCAGCACTGGAGAGGATCCGGAAGCCAATGACGATGTAAATTCATGATTCCGTTTTGAACCATTTTATGTTTCAAATGAACTAAACCTTGCTTTGATATGTTATCTTCTTACCAGAGTAAAGTAAAACATTATAGCAAATGGAAGTAATGCTTAATCATCCTGTTAGGAACATCTGAACCAGCACCAAGACAGGGCCAGCACTAGCGGAAAGAGCCCCCAGAAAGGGCAATCCATAAAGCCATATTTGAATCTGTAGCACTCCTTGGGGACAGTGTTTCTCTACTTTTTCCTTCCCTCCACCGTAAAGAATCTCTTCCTTTTAATCACTGTCATAAGTTGTCTCACTCCAAAGTATGAATGAAGAATGGATGTGGAGATTTCTTGTTGGTATGATGTTTGTCCTCTTTGGCTGGTGGTGTTAGTTTTCCTTTTAACTTTTTTTTTTTAAAAACTTTTAGAACAGAATGAATTTGAGGGTGCCTGCACCAATTGGGTGGAGGGTTCACAGATCTACAACTAGCTTCACATTAATTTATTTGATTACTCTACCCAAAATATTTAAGTCTTCAATTACACCTGTTTGAGCTAGTGCTTAAAAATCAATCATCTGTAACTTCCTCTGTATCTTATGCAACTGAGCTCTGCTAATTCCTTTCTAATCTATCTGGACACTGGTGTGCAAATTTGGCCAGATATAAGCTTCTCCATCCTTGTTACTGAGCCTCTCAATCATGCTGGAATACTGAAGCATTCTCAAGCTGTGATCTACCACAGTGATGTTCAATCTCAATAGTTTCTGTCCTATCATGTTGAGCTGCATATTTATTTTGACTATTTATTGAACCTAGAAGTCCAATTCAGACATAAAAAAAGGGGTTCACACAATTCATGTGCTCTAGATCTACCTTTTTCTTTTGTATCAATCATGCTGGAATACTGAAGCATTCTCAAGCTGTGATCTACCACAGTGATGTTCAATCTCAATAGATTCTGTCCTATCATGTTGAGCTGCATATTTATTTTGACTATTTATTGAACCTAGAAGTCCAATTCAGACATAAAAAAAGGGGTTCACACAGTTCATGTGCTATAGATCTAAATTCAATCTCTATACCGGGTCATGCAACTACATAGTGGGTTTTCTTCCTCTTAAGTTACTAGTCTCCCACCACCAAGAAATCCTCTAGGATCCGTAAGTAAATCTGCGATTTGTAAGTTAAGCCGCGCTGTCTACATCTGTAAGTACCTTTGTCCATACCTCCATGTCTGACAAATTTAAATCCTGAAATGGTGATGACTGAAGAAATATTTGAATCCTTTAGGTGTGATTCCTGTTTTGCATGAATTAGATGATGACACTAAATACATGAAATCTCTGAAAACGTGATTCCCAAAGTGATGCATGAACAACATCTTATAGGCATGCTGTTAGTTCTAGAAATCCCATGCAATCATGCTAGAATATTGAAGCATTCTCAAGCTGTGATCTACCATCTTTTTTTTGTATCAAGCTAATGCTTTCTTTTAGTAATTTTGTGCATATGAATGGATGAGCCTTTCCTGCCTTACCTTTTTTCTCTCCCTCTTTTCCCATGTGCACCCCCCCCCTCCCCCCCAATTTGTTTTCTAATGGATAAATACATTGCTTTACACATAAAATAGAATTATTAACTTGACATGTCCCTATGTACTTGCATGGTCATCTACCAAATTCAAACTCCCACTAGTCTATTATATATATATATATACACTAGTCTATTATATATATATATATATATATATATATATATATATATGTTGTGATTCTTTTTAACTAGTTCTTCAAATGCTAATCTTCTTGAACTGTCTTGCCTCCACTTTGTTGTTTTGCCACAGGCTTTTCATTCTCGTCAAGGGAAAGCATACCTTTTCAATTCAGCGTGAGTACTTCACAGTTTTCCTTAATATGTTTTTTTTTTTCCTTAAATTTTCTAAAGATGGTCTCCTCTGCCACCCCCAGAAACAACAACCATCCCCAATCAGAAATCAGAACCCTAATCTTACATTAGTGGTTAGTAGCACTATTTAGAAATTAGTATAGCATATAGGTTTCTGTAACTGTAAAATACACAGGGAAATTGAGATTTCCCAGTGAAACCCATAGAAAGGAATCCAGTCATTTCTCCTTGACAAAACAGCATTCATAATCTTCTCCTTCTTTTGGTTTACTTTCTTGTACGCTGGGTTGTGTAGTTCAGTCTGCAATATTTTTTACTACTGAATTTAGCAGTTTTGACATCTGTCATACACTAAGAGTTCTGTTTCCTTTCTGTAGAATATTCTGTCAAGATTTCTTATAGTTAACTGTATAATCAATATGATGTTTATTTTTCATGTTTGGGCATTGAAAATTCATAATCTATTTCAATTGGTTAAATAAAGGAAAAGGTATAGTGCTACCACCTAGTCTAGCCCATAAAATTGCCACTATGCATAAAAATTGTTAACTTAAGTCATGCTTTCATGCAGAAAAATTGTTAGGTGGGCAGGAGTATGCAATTTTTTCTGTCATTCATATGCCATATATAAACCAAAGTTCAGTTGAGGAAAACTAATGTTTCTCTTGTTGGCATTCTTGGTGGGACCTCTGTTCTTCAGTAGTTTTATTACTAAGAATTAAGATTCTAATCTTTGTACATCCCTTTTGCAATTGTTCTATATTTAACATATTAGCATTCGTTTTTCTTTTGTTATTTTTTTTATTATTCAGCTCTATTCATTTTATACCCCAAAAAGTAAATGGATAGGAGTTGGATTCAGAGGTCAATGGATAGGAGATTTCGTTTGAGCAAGCTATACATAGATGGTGTAAATGAGTTCCTAGAGTTTGCTTTTTCCAGAGTGATCACAGGGGATAAGATTTTATGTCCGTGTATATATTGCATTAATCAACAGAGTGGAACAAGAGAACAAGTGTTTGAACACCTGATAGTCGACGGAATTATTACCGGCTATACGACGTGGTATTGTCATGGGGAATTTGGATCCTCAAATCCCATATCAACAGAACAATTTGTGGTTGATGAAGAAGACCAAGAAGAGCAAGAAGATATTGTTGAGATGCATAACATACTACAAGATGCGTTTCCCGAACATGTAGTGGAAGGAGATGGTGTTAATACCTCAACTGTAGGCACAGAGGGTATAGGAGATGAGGAAGAAAAATTTTTAGACTGATGCAAGAAGCAGAGAAAGAATTGTATCCAGGATGCAAGGAGTTTACTAAATTGTCATTCATTGTTGCATTATATCACCTAAAATGCCTATGTAATTGGAGTAACAAGTCATTTTCCATGTTGTTGGATATATTGATGAGAGCATTACCACAAGATAATAGACCAAAGTCTTTCTATGAAACAAAGAAGATGCTATGTAGATCAGGCCACAGTGGAAGTAATGGTAAGTGTTTTTTTTTATGAATTTTCATAGGTTGAAGACTTTCAAGTGTTTATTATCACTTATAAATGTTTCTAACACATTTTACATTGGAATATAGGAAAACCTAGAGGAAAAATTGGATGAACAACCACCTAAGTTGAGAGATGACAAAACAGTGCAAGATGACGTCTTTCTAGAAGTCATGGGCCCTGAATCACGTGTTCGTGTCCGCTGTGCAGGAACATGAGTATCACCACGTGATTATGGTCTAATACAGACACATCTTAAGAAAAAAAAAGAACAAGAAGACGTCCGGGCTACTATGTTAGCTATGCAGGGAGAGATTGCAGATTTGAGAGCACAACTTGTTAGTCTAACTCAAAGAGTAATGGAACAAAACACCTCTCAGAATTCAGTTCATTTATGTAAGTTTTACATTCTAAAGAATTTTGTTAATTTTTTATCCCTTAAATACTCTACTTATATTGTTCACCCATTCAATGGATCAGCTGATGATACATGAGACGATTGCAGACTCTAATTGTACAGGTAATTAATTTCAAACGTTGATTGTTATCTACTGCTACATGTTCTTGTTTCTTAGTTATGGTTTTTGTTAAGGCATAACAAGATATATGAAAGTTTATGGTTTCAGTGATGAATAAGCTACATGAAAATCATGAGATAAGGATCCTTCAGTCCAATACTTAGAAAGTAGTTTGACATAAGCATTTAACTATACTAATTGTAGATATATAGAATGAGCTCCTATGCAAGTAGTCATTTCTTTACTCTTTGTTCATCGTAGAGGTAAGAAAAAGAGTAGTAGTATGGCCTACTGCTGGACACTGAAGTAAGTAGACTAAATTTAAAAAAAAAAAAATTATGAACCTGTAAACAGAGTAATGAATAGACTTCATGGACTAAATAATAGGTTGATGAACCTAAGAAAAAGATTGCATGTTGAGTATGCGTATGGAACTTAACTTAGTGGACAGCAAATATGCAGTATTTAATGGCCAAATAACCTCTACTAGACCCTTGGTATGAAATGAAAAATCAGCTAAAGATGAGTTAAATTCATTAGTAGCAGAATTGGAAATGATGAGTTATCTCTAGTGTTGGATAGCATAATATGCTATCTAAAAAGATCCATAAGGAATTTAAGCAAAAAAAGGGACAGCTTATGATGGTCTAAAAGTATCGAGTGAAGATGATATTGAAGGGATTAGGCTGCTTGAGAAGCTGACCAGTATGTATATGGAATGGACAGCAGTTTACATAGATTGGAAAGAAAAAAAGAAAAGAAAAGATAAATAACCTAAGTAAAGAACTGCTGGATAGTTACAGCAAGGAGTATTTTCCATAAATGAATTACGCTTAATGGCTAATGTGTTAAAATGTCAAGTTAAATATTACTCATACTATGGGACTTAGAGCCAAAGGGTGTTGTGTTATGATTGCCAAAGCACAGACCAGTAGTAGACTGACATATAAAGTGAATGTATAATTTAAAAGAGGGAAAAAAGAATTGAAGTTACTGCTATATAGAACAGCAGGTTAATACTGCAAAAATTTTGATCAAATATTCAATTATATTGTGAGCTATGTAATGGCAACCATCATTTAGCAATTTTTGAAGAATGGGGTATTTTGGCTAAATGACCATTTTATCCCTTGAATGTAAGAAAGAGTTGTGGATAGGAATTGAAAATAGAAATTTTAGGTAATGACTAGTATGCCTTGGCCTTTGCCTTTGCCAGGGCATTATAGCAATGTGTTTTAGCAAAATGCGAAGGGCTTTTTAGTCATTTCTCAGAATTAGACCCATTGGCATTTATATAGCATTTTATGGACAGTATTTATGTGATGCAACTTGTGTACAGTTGCTGTTTTGTTGTGTGGCAGCAAGTTTTTGATGTCTAGCCACACTCTTTTGATGTAGCTATTGTAATTAAAGTTCGTTATCGTTTAATTATGTGGCCACCAGATATATAATTATTATTTAACCAAGTTTCCGTTGCTAAGTTAATGTTATTAGACTGTTATGGATTGAATGGATGATACAAGATGTTATGTTTGATGTAAGTTATAAAAAAAATATTTTTTTTACAGGATTCGTATGTAATTGTAATGTAAGTGCCAACCAATGATTCGTTCTCCTCTCCTGGGAAGGGGATGTCATAGTACTACTACTCTTTAATGTCATGCATTCATTTCTATAAATTTATAATTATAGTAGGGTTGGGTCTTAGATTACTTTGTACTAAAGCTACCAATGCAAATATTTGACAATATGCAATACTTATCCATTTTTACTCTTTTACAGGTTTGAGAAACAGTACTTGAAATGAGTATTACAGATGCACCTAATGTACAGTCTTACAGTCCCAAACACTTAGCAGATGAAGTTCCTGCCACATCAAATTTTGTAAAGCGAATTGATTGCATTGGTCTTGGAGCAATGGGATTTAGCATAGCCACTCAACTTTTGTATTCAAATTTGTGTGTTCTTCAACTTGATGTAATCTTCAAAACTTATGGGATTTGATATTAGATTTTTGTTTTGTTTAAGATAGCAAATTTATATTTTTCTACTTGTGAAACTTTGATGGTGGAAGTAACTTGAAACTTGAAATTGTTGAGACCTTGCTTTAATTAATGTTCAAAATTCTCCCATGAATGAGATATTTCTATCTGTTTTTTTTTTCTGATAGTTAAACAGTGATATATGTGACAAATAACAGGTCCAGAAATGTTTTTTTGCTACAACAAATTATAGCTGTGATGAAACAGAAATGGATTTTATATATTAAAAAAAAAATATATCGTATGGCGGCGTTTTCTATCAAACGCCGCCATTGTATATAAACACAACGGCGATAACGCTGGCATAAATTAACGGCGTTTCATAAAAAACGCCGTATCATATAACCTTTTTGTGGTGCCTATCAAACGCCGCTATTGATTACCATATAACGGCGTTTTTAAACAAACGCTGGCATAGATTATCTACGGGCGATTCCTACAAACGCAGTAACTCTATGGCTACGTTACTTTTAGCGTCCGTTTTCTTGTAGTGCTCCATCCAAGTCGATACCGAATCGATAAATTGAACCGATAAGGGAGTGTTGGTTTGGATTCACCTGAACCCCAGCTGTCATCCATCTAATGGAGGTGCCACCTCTCCTCCTAATTTTTTTGGAGAAGAAGATGTGGATCCAATTTATCTATGATCATCTTAAATTAATCAGCTTGGTGATATATATAACATATATGATGGTCTTATACTTGCCGCACTGATGAGTTCTATTAAATGCATGGATGCTTTGGAGGTTTTAATTAGGATTATTATATTTGTCTAGCAGGAAGACTCATATGATCATCCTGATACAGATTTTTTTTCCCTATCAACATCAATCTCTATGTCAATAATGCTGATCTATCTTTTTGTTTATTTAAATTTTTGGTGATGAAATATTAGTCCAATGAAATGTGTTACAAGTATGCTAATCTTAGTTAGACTTTTTTTTTTTTGGTAGCAATCTTAGTTAGACTGAAGACGACATTTGAGTACCTCGAGTCCTCACTACTACTATTTGATGTGCATAAATACCATTGACTAATGAGTGGACGATACATGACATCCCATAGGGCTGCAACAGGGTCGGGTTTTTCAAAATCCTAACCCTAACCCTGACTATTTAAACTTAATCCTAACCCAGTCCAACCCTGTCAGGGTCAGAAAATATATAACCCTAACCCTGACCCTGGTAGGGTTGGGCCTAACCCTAACCTACCCTGATTGACCCTGACAGGGCCGGGTTGGCCTGGGTTAACCCTGATTACCCTGATTTAGGGTTGGAATGACCCTAATTGGTCCATAAACATACAACAAATTATCAAATAACATATATATATATATATATATATATATATATATATATATATATATATATATATATATATATATATATATATATATATATATATATATAATTAATATAATAACACACACACACACACACACACACACACACACACATATATATATATATATAGGGTCGGGTTGGGTTGGGCTCAACCCAGGGGGTCAACCCTAACCCAACCCAACCTTGTCAGGGTTGATCAATTTGAACCCTAACCCAATCCTATCAGGGTTTGGGCCGGGTTCAACCCTGCCAGGGTTCAGGGTGGGTTTGGGCGGATTCAGATTGTCAAGGTAAAACTTGCACCCCTAGCATCCCATATGCTGACCACGGGGCAAAATCGACTTTAGCCAACCTCCTAAGGTAGAATCGACTTTAGCCGACCTCCAGGGGTAGAACTGGATTTAGCTAATCAGGGGTAAACCTTAATCGGCAGCCAGGGGTAAATCCAACAAGAAGACTTGACATCCGAGGGCCAAACTGAACTTAAGTATTTCAGAACTGTACTACAAAAGCACATGGAACCTACACCAAACTACTATAAAAATGAACTTATCAACTTCAAGTGTTTGACATCTTACCTTATTATTTTATTATTTTCAATTGTACTCATTTTGTACTGTTAGTTGCTCGAATCTTTGACTTAAACATCGGAATATGTACATGCTCGTTTACTGTTATCTACAGTGCAGGTCCCACCTCGAAACATCAATTCAAAATCATACAACACTACTCACGATCAACTTTATATTTTCCTTATCTTCTTGGCTCCAAAGGTCAAAGTCCAGTTGGAGGCCAGTTTGAGGCGCTTGACAACTGCCACGCACATGTTGCATTTGTGGATAAAGGCTGATGTTTAGATGGATCCCGTGAAGTTATTAGGGATGGTGTCACCCATGACATCCCTCCCAGCTAGCTTATTCCCTTATCAGAGGTCTGAACGTTTTAAACGAAGCACATTTATTGTTTTTTTATTTCTTGTGATTGCAGGATATGATTTAAGGAAGCCGTGTCGCAATCAGTTTGTAACGGAGAAATCGGAACATCATATCTCCCTCTATATAAACCCTCTATATAAAGGGAGATACACAAGACAATTGAACACGACAATCATAAGCCAAGATAGTCTAAGAGGATGGTGAGCAATTGATCAGCTCTGTGTTCTTTTTTGGTTAGGTTTTTTGTATTGAGTTTAGATTCACTTGTAAGATCTCTTGAGTGTACGATTTCTCTGAGTTAGTATTTCTTGTGAAAATATTATTGAAAGTTGTACTGGTGAGACATCTTTGTAGAGTGTGAGACTCATGTATTATGTTGTCAAGATGAAGGATGTGGATTGTAATTTTCTCTGAGAAGCAAAAATAGTTCTATTGAGATTGACTCGTGGACATAGACTATCATATCGGTATCGAACCACGTACATCTTTGTGTCTTTCTATCTTGTTCATTTTCGAAGCTTCGTATTTTTCACCGTTTCGGTATCGTACGTGCCGATTGTGTGGGACATTTTTCGTAACAAATCCCACATCAGCATAGTTTTAGTTCATTGAATCGAAAATTTATTGGTCACTTTGAAAATCGATATGGGATTAATATCATATTAATATGGAACCAATGACAGTATGACACATGGTCGTTACTAAACTAAAAGTATGAAATTAAAAAATGATGGTATTAATATCATGTTGATATCAACCACTAGCGATATCGAAACGAATAAGGCTGATCTAATCCAGATACCTAAAACCACAAATAAGGCTGATCCAATCTTGATACCTAAACCATGCACTAAAAATAACTTATAGCTCTGCTAGATTGAAGATCAGGTTAAGCAAACGATTTGGAGGAAGGTAATTATTCATTTATTTGTTGGAATGGTCCAACTAAATTTCAAAGGATCTTCTATATATAAAATAATGCATTATATTGGTCATATAATGATCAAAAGGCATTTTAGAGTCATTTATTAGGTTTACCCAAAAATGGAAAAAAATAGGATATCATGTGTGGGTTCATCCATCTCTTTTTCTTTTGGACTAAGAATAGAAAATTCTATTTATGGGGGCTGGCATCAGGAGATTGGAATCCGAAGCCACCTCTGTAATGAGGATTCCATCCCATTTAAGTGGATTCGTGTGTATCCTAATACACTTTGAATGGATCAAAATATGAATCCACTTTGAGTGAGTGAGATGCTCACTACAAGGATAACCTCACTACACAGAATTTTTTTCCGATAAATTCATACTCTCTTGGTCATATCTTGATCCCCTCAACGTGAAATATATAAAAGGAACTTATTTCACACAGGTCTTGTAACCCCAAAAACATGATGACCCAAGGTTAATGGATTCATCGTTTTTTTATTGTTTCTGGTACATGTCAGTGCATCACATTTTAGAGGGAATTTGCATTTCTAAGTAAAATGGATAATTGATTGATTCCATCATGTTCCATGACATTTATTTATTTTTTTCATAGGATGATATTGAGGTTTCTGTATTGGGTTATCACTGAAACCTCAATATATATACACCGATATTTTACTATTTTAGATGAAAGAGGTTTTAGTGTTTTGAAATTTTGAACGATCCGATCCGACGTTGTGATGTTAGATCGGTATCAATAAGAAAAACCCATTTGTTTTTAGCAGAACCATGATTAAGTAACTAGCTACGTTTGATTGATAGTTACTTGAGACATGAGCATGATAGGAACAATTATTGGCCTTCATCTTTCATTGAAGACCTTGATAATAATGGTCATTGGTCCTAGCTAGACTTAATTCCAGCTACCTGTATGAAGTGACCATATTGGCCGTGTGATGAGTCGATGAATATACCCATTCCTGCCATTTGCAGGAAAGCAATGCCATATTTGGTTGTGACAGAATTTGATCTATCACAAAATAGTTCACCAAACATATATATTGAGGTTGATTTTATTGGAGGAGGGGAGGGGACCTCTGCGCTAGTGGAGTACTACTATATCTAACATGGGACCTATAATTATAAGTAAGGAACTTAATTTTGATTGGAAAGTGCTGGCAACGTATCATGCATATCGCATGTCACATGCTAGCTAAGATGGAGATGGTGATGGTGATGGTGATGGTGATGGTGATGGAGATGGAGATGGAGATCGATGGAGATGGAGATGGAGATGTAGATGAAGACTTCAATGCATTAGTTTATGAGATGGACTTCAACGAATCTAATTGAGTGGAGTTAGGTATCCATTAAAGTCGTGATTTGCAATTTGACTTTAACTTGATGTATTTCTAAACATGTCTCAATATTGTATTGTCATAATAATAGATGTTGAGTTGATTGTTGCCGGGCTTTTCATTTTTCATACGTTCATTCCAAATATGGAGAGAGAAAGGAAGGTGGGAGAGAAAAGAAATTGCGGGTTTATCTGAATGTAACAAGGATTGCTACAATATGTAATTGTAGTTAACTTTTTTTTAATGCAAATTCATTAGGTCGTCATGAAAACCTCAATATAAGAAGGACATGGTTTTGATTTTATTATATTATTATTATTAATTTATTTTTTTATTTTTTTGAATAAATAATTTTGATATTTCATTTGAAGATTGATGCAAATCTGATAATAAAAAACCTTTCCACAATAACTAGAATATCAGAAGAAGACCCCGGATATAAGAAATATGGAATAACTTATATGGGAAAAACATCATGTCCTACACTCTCCTGCCTAGAGACAGAGGCGGTGAAATGATCACTCAGCTGGCCACGTTGTTTGAATGCCTATATATGGCTACTTTTTTTTTTTTTTTTTTTTTTTTTTTTTTTGTTGAGGGGGGGGGATGCATGCCACATGGCTCTTGGTTGAATCCGAGACCCATCTCGGATGGTCGCCACATGGCTCTTGGTCGACAACCCCCGGCCGACCCTGTCGGCTTGTCGGCCGGGTGTCAGCTCGGACATGGATCTCGGATTTACTGAGAACCACGTGGCAGCCATCCAGGACAGGTTGTTATTGTCCTCCCAGAACCACTGGGAGGACAGGATGCGGATCCAAGGGGAAGGGGGGTGGTTGGGAGTTGGAGTACTGTGAAATTTATTCATTTGCACAAACATTTTAAACATGTACTGACATATTTCATAAGCCTTTATATTTTCTCAGACTTATTATTCAATTAGATGGACACTGCCTTTGAATGACATATAATAGGATGAGATCTAAATTAAGAATAATGGATCTCTACTAATCTTTATTAAAATGCAGTTCATCAATATTAAAAGGGACCCCTCGGGGGGGGGGGGTGTGTTGTGTGAGCAGTTAAAAAATGTCTCACTTCATGCATAAATATGAGGGGATATATATCTGATAACAATGAAAATATAAATTAACTTGAGTAATCTATTAGAATCTATGTAACAAGGACATGATTGAGTATTTCTCATTTTCTATAAATTAACTTGTGTTATCTATTAGAATTTATGTAAAAAGGACATGATTGAATATTTCTCATTTTCTAGTGGTACCCACAAGCATTAATGGACATTGACAGGTGAGAAAGTGAGAGAGAGAGAAACACATATTATATGTGATGATGACACGTACAGTATTGTTAAACCTAAGTGATTATTTAAAGAAAAAAACTTAAATACGTATACATCCTTCCTTTTTATTCTCTGATTGAGAATTCTACCCACATGACCGTAATAATATTTTCTTACATTGTAAAGACTCTTTAGAATCTTCACACTCTCTCTCTCTTTTTCGCTGGAAGTCAGAAATGTATTATTAAAAGGATAAATAAAGTTTAAATTACAAGCTAACGAACGGCTATAAGAACCAATCCCACCTTTGGCATCACCATTAAAAAAAAAGAAAAAAAGAAAGAATGAAGACCACTTAAATAAAATGAAAATGAAAACGCTCAGACGTATTTCAATTGTTTCTTTCATATTCCTTGCGATTAAAAATGGATGGAAAAGGGAAACACAAGAAAATTATGATCCATAAAGTATTCTTCATAAGCCCCACTTGCAGGCTCTACAAATACTTTCATCTTACAACTCAAGGAGGCAAACCAATAATAGATAAGAGGATAAGAGGCATTGCACACTGGATGACTGGCCCCCAATCCTTATCCTATAAAAAATAGGATCGATTTTTTAGAAAGGTTTAGGAATAATATTCTTTGTCCTCCAAATGGATGTAATCTTTTTATTATCAGTAAAATAACAAATGATTTACTTCACCTTATTATGAAAATGTCAGAATTACTTACACAATTCATAAGGTCAACTTATTTATTTCTAATTTAATATATTATAATGGGTGTGATCTACAATATAACCTAAAATGTGTACATAAATGATAAGTTGTTGTGTACTTGCTTCCACAGATATTTAATTACATACTATACGTTTTAATTATGTAAACTAGAAGTTACATAATACTTTTTAGTATATCTGAGAGAGAGAGAGAGAGAGAGAGAGAGAGAGAGAGAGAGAGAGAGAGAGAGAGAGAGAGAGATGCTTCGTGATTACACTAATATTGCTTTTGATTTATGTTATATACATGTTTGTATTAACCCTTACAAAACTCTAAAGACGAGAGTCTCCCCCACCAGCGATATGGGTGGAATATTTGATGCTACACCAATCACAATACAAAATACAATTTTGCCAACAGACTTAAGTAGTTAAAGAGGAGAGAAAATATCAATGCAGATGGTCAGAATGTAAAAAGACATGGAAATTCATCCACACAAATTCAAGCATGTATACTTGTCCCCTCCAAAAATTTCCAAATACTTAATAACATTATAATTACTTTCTAAATACTTTCAGGATTATTGACAAATCATTGATGTCAAAGTCTAAACAAGCAGTGTCCTTGGACACCTCTAGCTAGGATACTTATATCTTTCTCATCAATATTAAATGAGAATTAAGCATATGGCCTGAAACACGTGTTGCATTCCAACAGCCAATAAAGTACTCTATATTCTATAGGATCTTTTCCCATTTATGGTCCATATCCTATAGTTGGGATATAAGGCTCAATTGAGTGAACATGAGTTGAATAATTAATAAAACCAAATGAAGTCACTTCCCATAAAAAAGCGTCATCATGTGCATGGAGCTCTTTACCACAAAAAAAAAAAAAAAAAAAAAAAAAGAAAAAAAAAAGAAGAAGAAGTTGCATGGAGCTGATGCAATTCACTTGGGCAATGAAAGTAGAAACTTCTGTTAAAGCTCTAAAAAGTAGTCCACTAATTACATATTTTCAAACCCAATCAGTGTTGGTTCATGATCCCGACATGAGATACGTGGCAAGATATAAGGGTCTCCAGCATTTCACCTCTGTTATATATGTGAAAGCCTGAACCACTAATACTATTGCTAGCCACTCTTTCTCTCTCTCTCTCTCTCTCTCTCTGTGTATTTCTTCCACTTTTTCAGAAAGAAGATTTATGTTTCCCTTTTCTCATCTTTCTTAAAACTTAAAGGAGAGAAAGTTACACAGATTTGAGGAGATATGGGAGAATATGTATTCATGATGGTGGCTACAGTCTTTGTGTTGGTTCTCTCATGCTTGTGGAGAGCGTTGCTTTGGTTATGGTGGAGACCCAAGAAGATAGAGAGGTTTTTAAGGCAGCAAGGCATTAAAGGCCATCCCTACAAGTTTCCTTACGGCAATCTCAAAGAGGAGCTGAGGTTGACGAGGGAAGTTCAGTCCAAGCCCATCAGTCTCTCTCATGACATCGTGCCACGTGTTATCCCCTTCGTTCATCAATCCGTCAATAACTATGGTACATACATTTATACTTTCTTCTTCTTCTTCTTTTCATCATACAAAGAATATTCCATATATAGCAATGGAAATAACAATATGAAAGGCTAAGACTCAGATATATGCCCTTATATTGAGATAGCTATGCTCTTGAAGATGTTGAAGTTGTAATGTTTGTGTTTTCTTGTCGAGAGAGAGAGAGAGAGAGAGAGAGAGAGAGAGAGAGAGAGAGAATGAAGTTAGCTGCATCTATTCAGATAAATGTGATGTCAACTTTTACCTAATTTCAATCACTAGCTAGAATGATGGGATGAATGAAGGTCAAATCAATCCACTTTGATAATCGGGTGTGTGTTTATGCCCTTACATTTTAACATCCCATCCTCTTAATTATCAAAATTATCCGACGGAGATGCCTATTGTCGTCTGAGTTACATTCACACCAACCCCTCAAGGATACCTTTTAGCCAGGTCAGCCATGTGATCAATGACAGAACCCTCGTTGGCATCCCACGTACTATGTAGATCACAGGTCAATTTCGAACTTTACATTCAAGAACAAGCCGATACTATATTTTCATGCCTAGCTAAGTACAAATTCATGCTGTGCTAAAAATTGCAAAATGGGCAAAGGGATGATGTAAGTGATCTAAAAGACCATTCACCATTTTTTTTATACCTACCCAAAAAAAAACCCTTTAATTTTATTGGTATTTAAATCACTTTTAATTATTTATTTCCTCAGATTAAAAATCCTAATAATAATAATAATTTCAAAAGGAGTACTATAGATACATGAGTGCATGATAAAAGCCTGGTCATTTAACAGTAAACCCTAGCTGGTGTAGGGTCTCATGTAAAAGAATGAGACTTTTAAGTGAGACCCATCTACGTGCATGCCAGGCTTTAAGAGGGCTTTTGCCAAAATGATTGGCTGTGCTTATCAAAAGAATGAAACAAAACATACACTGTGAACCCATTTAAGCTCAGCCGGCTCGTGATCCTGAGGTACTGAACATGGGAGACATATGGTAATATTCTGACTTAAGGCCAAAGGCTCAGATGCAATTGGATTCACATCGTCTCTTCTCAGTGGTTCTGGGAGGATACGGCAACCTCATCTCGATGGCCAACACGTGGTTCTTGAGTGAATCCGAGACCCACGTTTGAACTGACACCCCCTGTCGGCTGGGTGTCAGCTTGAACCTTGTGTCTCTGCAAAAATTAATGCCTGCAGAATGGTCAATGATGCTGGTAATAGTAGTGGTTCTGGTGCTGATAGGTCTATTTCTGAAGGGGTTCAGCTCCAATATATCAGTGCTGGGCATTTTATCTACATTAGGGAAAAGGTTATACTTTTATTACATCTTTGGGTTAAAACATCATGGCTGTTTGGCATCCATATTGTGACTTTGTATAGCTAAAACCCTAAATTTTTACTAAATATAGTAATTGAAAATTTCAATTACGTCCCTTTGATTTTTTTTATATTTTAAATAGATGAAATCTTACTTTATATTCTTCCATGATTCAAGGCATGCATTTCAAGACTCAGATACAATTCCTGTTGAACTAGTCAATGTGAAGTTATTTTGTTCAGATTCCTGTAAAGACTGAACTGACAGTTGTAATTGCAGGGAAAATGTTTCTATCATGGTTTGGGCCCATCCCCAGAGTGTATATCACTGACCCAGTTCTAATCAGGGATATTATGTCCAACAAGTTCGGACATTTCCATAAGCCAAAGACCAACCCATATGCAAAGTTGCTGGTAGCTGGGGTCGCAAGCCAAGAAGGAGAGTACTGGGCGAAACACAGGAGGATCATTAATCCAGCCTTCCATATGGAGAATTTGAAGGTTGTCTTCTATTATGACATTCTATTCAAAATTAATGAGATTTAATTCAAAGGGGACCAGAAATAATAAGAAACCTCACTAGGGCTGCATTTGGTTGTCCAACAGTAGATGAGTTTCTAATGAAAAGCTGATCATTTTCATCTTTATGGTTCCTTAAGAATGTTCACGTGATTTTTATTCTTCAGAAAATATAGAATTCAAATTGGACATAGGAAAGGTTTTAGCATTTTAGTAATAATGGGTTTTGACACAGATCGGGTGTCCCACCAGCGGTCGATCTCTGTCGGAACATGCAAAACCCCCCTCTCCTTGTCAGTATTAAATACTAAAACTATCACGTATATTGTGGTTTCCGTGATGATCTAATGAGTGTTCATTAAATGGAAATGATATCAAGAAAACCTTGATACCAGCCAGTGTTAAGTACAAAGACCCTTGAGTTCCAAATTTATTCTACTATATTTCCATCCACTTTTAATTTAATAGACAACTACTCAAATGGCAGAAAAGTGAAGTTTTGCTTTCTAATTATATTTTCAATTTTTTCTCTTTTCTCTTTGGTTCTTCCTCTTCTCCATCTACTTGTTGACAACCAAAGAGAGACTAAAGAATTTATAATATTCTCTTTTCAATTCATTTATAGTATTTTATATTTCGATGTTATTGTGGACTGATCAAGCTTCACTTCTTTGGTGTTGTTTAAAGCAATTGCTACCTGCATTTTACACTAGCTGCTGTGAACTAGTTAAAAAATGGGAGGCATTGGCTTCATCAAAAGGATTGTGTGAATTAGATGTGTTGACAGAGATGAAAAATTTTGCTGGAGATGTCATTTCTCGAGCAGCATTTGGAAGCAACTATGAAGAAGGGAGGAAGATATTTCAACTCCAAGCAGAACAAGCTGATCTTATGACTCAAGCTTCAAAGTCCCTTTATGTCCCAGGTTCTAGGTACAATTTAAACTAAATTAAATTTTTTTTTGGTAAATAAACTAAATTTAATTTGATAGGCCCTAATTTTTTTTTAAAAAAAATTTCACTTATGTAAAATTTTGATGCAAATAGATCAAATTCCAATCAAATAATATCCATCGTACCAGTTATATCCAAAACAAAACCTATATAATCTTTATTTTCAATTTTATAACATATAATTTTCAAATAAACATTAAGTACTAAATGATTATTCCGGCTTTAAGGTATAAATAGATGTAAAATAATATGTGATGCACATAAAATATAGTTAATTTATGCTTATATAGTTGGAGAAGATATATAAAGATCCAAACTCATATCCAGACACTACCATAATATCAGAAAATTATCCAAATTCGGATCTAATAATATCTGATTCTCCAGATAAAAATATGAAGTACAAGATAATCTCAGTTGAATCACAACTTTTGGTCATTGATAGACTCCCCTATTGATGTATAGATGTGTTATTTGTCATTAGAGGTACTATATAATTATCATATATATATTGAAGGGTCCATGGTCATTTCAGGGTCAATAAACCATATTCATAATTCATGTGCAGGTTCATACCTACACAAAGGAATAGGAGAATGAAGGAAATAGATCGGGAGGTGCGTAAACAGCTACAAAGAATCATCAACAAGAGAATAACTGCTGGAGAAATGGAAGAGGCCTGCAAAAAAGACTTACTTGGAATACTACTTGAATCCAACGCTAAAGAGATTAACGAAAGTGGCAAATCTAAGAATGCAGGATTGAATATGGAGGAAGTGATGGAAGAATGCAAGCTATTCTACTTTGCTGGACAAGAAACCACTGCAATTTTGCTTACATGGACAATGATCTTACTGAGCAAGCATCCAGAGTGGCAGTCACGAGCAAGAGAAGAGGTCTTTCATGTCTTTGGGGAGAATAAACCTACTTTCGATGGGTTAAACCACCTAAAAATTGTGAGTATTTATTTTATTTTTTTAAAACAGTTTGTCACCCTTGTTCTTGCGTATATTTGTTCTACAAACTGTAGAATAGTACATAATATATAACATAGAAGTAAATTAACTAAGGTTCTTTTGGTATATATTATAGAATTAATAATATAATACATTATGATATATATATAGTTGTTTGGTATGATTTATTATATTTATTTACATTTAAAATAAATTGATATATTTTAAAATCTACAAATAGGTTAGAAGGTGTTTATCATTAGATTCATTACTCTGATAATCTATTATTACTTCTTTATGTCTAGTGGTTTTAAATGATCATTATTTATGATTCACAATTTCTTTTCATAAATGATTTATTATAAATAACTTATAAATATAAATATAAACTATACCAAAGAGAGCCTAACAAAATTGTTGAAAACTCATTTCAGGTGACTACAATTTTGTATGAGGTTCTTAGGTTATACCCATCAGCCATTATACTTAATCGGTTTACTTATAAGGAGACGAAGATTGGAGATATCAATTTTCCAAAAGGAGTGTGGCTCACTTTGCTAGAAATTGTAGTTCATCGTGATCGTGAATTTTGGGGTGAAGATGCTGAAGAGTTCAATCCAGAAAGATTTTCAGAAGGAATTTTCATGGCAAGCAAGAATCAAGTAGTTTCATTCTTCCCATTTGGTTGGGGTCCTCGGACATGTATTGGACAAAATTTTGCTTTGATGGAAGCAAAGATGGGAATAGCAATGATTCTCAAGCATTTTTGGTTTGAGCTATCTCCCTCATATGCTCATGCTCCTTATACTGTTGTCACTCTTCAGCCTCAACATGGTGCTCCCATCATCTTACATAAACTATGATTTAGTCATTAATTCTGGGTACATTGTAGTCTCTTGGGACTGTATATATGCACTGCTGTGTGCAGTAGCCCTATCATCTGTGTGATGTGTAAGCGTATTTTTTGGTAAGAGTGATTTGTAAGCTTTTAAGTACTACAAGAAATGAATCATTTTTAATGGGTTTTGAATTATTTATTTATTTATTTATTGAGTGTACTCTTGTGCTTAGTTTGAATGCAATAATGAACCCTAGACTTCGTACATGAAAAGTGAAGTATCACTTGGCAATGCTCTCTCTCTTTCTCTCTCTCTCTCTCTCTCTCTCTCTCTCTCTGCCGGAGATGAAATTAAGGAGAAGAAGTAAAGCCCTTTCTTGTCACAAAAGAAATTAAAGAAGCAAACTGAGATAAAGTAAACTGAATATTGACAAAAAAAAAAAAAAAAGTTTACCAAAAAATCAAGGAGTCCATTTGAATATAACAAGGGTTGTTACAAAATGTAATTGTAAGTTGTATATAACTAATTCTTTTTAATACACTATATTGGGCCATCATGGAAACTTTAGTATACAAGGTCAGTTTTAGTATTTCATTTGATAACTGATGCAAACCTGATCGTGAAAAGACTAAGTTACAACGTACTCTCTGTTTGTTTTGATGTAAAATTTTACGTATAACACTTTGTTTGTAATTTTGTTTTTCAATGTTTATTTCCAAAAGATAAAATACAATGATCTCTAAAGGAGAAGGAAAATGAACTTTCTATTTTTTTTACCTACTGAAAATAAATATTAATTTACTTATTTTATAACAAAACAAATGGAGCCAAAGTTAAAAATATATCCAGGAAAAGGATATGAAGTGTCTAATCAATTATCCCACCACTATTTGTTAAGTAAGCCTTGATATCAAACCCTAGCATGGTTGGGCCGGATATTGATAGAGAAAGCCCAAGCCCATATGGAGCCCAAAAGAAATTTCTAGTTGGATGGATTGAGTGGCCTCAGCCAAAGTCTGATCTGTCTTTCACTTTGACCCTGCAGTTTTTGCAGCGCCCCTGTTTACACTTTATAAGTGAACCAGCACTGACATGCTAATCAAAATTTGGTCCGACCAACTTGTCTGGTCTAATTTTCAGAATTATTCTTCAAATATGGTCACCCACAACTCAAAAGGGGCTGTTTCAATGCTGTGGGGTGAAAATGTGATGTATGTGTGGGCCGGAGCTGGTTTTTTTGCATTCCAATTAGTCTTTCAACATGGAGAACTACATTTGAAAACAAAAACATTGATCACTAATAATTTAAAGAAACAAAAAAAAAAAGAAAAAAAAAAGAGCAATGGTTTCTTGTGTAGCCCTCCTTGGAAGGCTTTCTAAGATGTCTCAAATATCTACCATGTGGTAATTTGAATAGGACGAAATTTTGTAGATAGTTAAGCCCCGATGTCTCTTCTTACATGTTAAATTTCAGCCCAAGCAGAGAGTTTTCGAATAGTAAAAAAATAGTTCTAAAAATTCAGGACTAAGAAGAGGATGCCATGCACAATTAGTGCATGGAATACCAAAAGAGTATTTGAATCAATTATATTCTAAAATTTTACCAGTGGTTTAATTCAGATTATATCCTCTCTATTCCAATGGTTGGAATTACTATATAATCCTTCTACATGGGAAATGAGATGGGCTATGAAGGAAATTTTTCCTGGTCAATACAGGCAAGTATCATTTTTCCTCCAGTGGCAGAATTCTGGGCTTCGTAAAAAATCCTCCTTGGATTGCTACAAGCTAAACCATCACTCATAAATAAAATGTGAAAACAAGAGAAGATTGTGGTTTTACACCCACACCACTTGGTGTTCAGAGGCTAGATATGGATGAAACTATAAAAGCACTCTAAAACTCTTCTTTGTAGGAACCATCATTCTTGGGTTCTCCGTCTTTCTTAGTGTTTTTTTCACCCTTAAGAATGGTGGGAATCAAACGTTTTCCATCTATGTGTGATTCAAAGGATATTAAACCAAAAAATAAAATAGAAAAAAACAAATAAAAAAAATCGACCAACACAACCCCAATACCAATTTTTAAGGTGGAATACCCTTTAATGTGAAAAGGAAAAACCATGAGACTTAATCTAGATAAAAATTTCTACTATAATGATAATAAGATTACAAGATTTAGTTTTCTCAAACTTTATATCTAAGCTTGAGGATCACAAGAAAATGAACACAAACTCACCTATTTCTGGAAAAAGATTCTCTTCAACTGCTGAACAGCCTGCCAACAGTTGAGGATCAACTGGCACCTATTACTCATGTATGAATATGTGTGCTGACTGATCCTTAGCCTTTTGATCAAGGCCTCAACCATTGGATCAGCGACTGACCTGTCCAACAGCTGCAGAAAATCCAAACCCCTTCCTGTTCCTTTTTATTTTCTTAGTGCCTTAGTCATGGGAATGGGTTAATGGAATTTTAAGTCAACTGGGCTGGAATACCAATGGGAATAAGGTTTAAATGGTACATCATTATATTTATAAGACAAAATATAGTATTCGTTTTTATACCCAAGGGAGTAGGTCCGTCAGTTGGCAAAGATTTACACCTCACACTTCAGAATACCTCACAATTAAGGTCATGAGTTAAGTACACCATATGGAGAGAGAGAGAGATCAAACTGCCGTGATCTGTAAGGCTCATAGTTGCTCTTATTTATAGGCAAATCAAAGAACCTCAGAAAATATAAAGAAAGTATGGGTATAGAAGAGAATCAGTAACACAGCTAAACAGATGCCTGATATGGTGAGTAACAGAAGAAAGAAAATCTCCATTGTGCTAAATAGATCAAGGTTGTTTTGGTTGCACTCTAGCTTGATCCTTTGGCTTGACATGGAAGAAGGGATTCTCAAGATCTCTATCAATATTAGAGAGAGAGAGAGAGAGAGAGGGAGTTGGGAAGGAGGTGATGACAAGTGGGGAGATGAAAGAGAAAAAATGGGAGGACAAAAGGGTGGAAGAAATTTTCAGGATGCGTGGGCCCCTTACAACAAAAGCACATGGTCAGATGGGACCTGCTCATGTGATTATGTGACGAAGATCCCAAACGTTCCCAACTAGTGTTTCCCTCACGCTAACATGTGGAGCCATGGAGGCCGATGTCTCATGAGTCCATGACCCGTGTGGAGTGTGGGACTGCCAGTTAAACTATCCCTTCTCATAAATCCATTAGATTGGTCTGTCTTCTTAGCCTTCTGATGTATTATTCCCTCTGGCCCCTTGCACGGTTTCTGCTTTTTCCCTCACCATTCGCACCTTATCATGTATAAATGCCTCCCTAGCTCCCCAACCTCCATCCACTCTTCTCTCTCTACAGGAGTTCTGCTAGTGCCTAGTGGTGGTGAATTACTCTCTCTCTCTCTCTCTCTCTCACTGACTGAGAACTGAGAAGTGATGGGAGAAATTGGTTTGATTTTAATAGTGATATTGTGCATTTTGGTTGTGTGGTGGGTATGGAAGGTGTTGGAATGGATATGGTGGAGGCCCAAGAAGCAGGAGAGACTTCTCAAGGAACAGGGCATCCAATTCTCTCCTTACAATTTACTGTATGGTGACCTGAAAGTGAACCTGAGGCTGTTAAAGGAAGCTCGGTCTAAACCCATGAACCTTTCCCATCATATTTTGCCACGTGTCTCTCCTTTTCATCTTCAAACAATACAGAAGTATGGTATGTTTTAGTTTCTCCCTTTCCCTGCAATTCTATTTCCTTTTGTGCTATGTTTTATCTGTAGTGTGACACATTGGAGGTGGTAGGCCCTTTTTCTTTTTTTCTTTTTTTTTTTGTGGCTGATTTCAGTGACATTATTTGATGGGTTTTAGACATTCCACATACAACCCTTAAAAGGATAAATAATGGACCTGGTTCTTATGAGATGGGTTGTGGGTTCAATCTTTTTTGTGTTCCTTCGAACCCTAAAAAATGTTTCTATTTATATGGGTAAAAAAAGAACTAATAGTTGATAAGTGAAATTTGAAAATGCAGGTAGAAAGTCTGGATTTTGGTTTGGAACAACCCCAAGATTGTATATTTTGGATCCTGAGCTTATAAGGGACATCCTATCCAACAAGTTTGGTCATTTTGAGAAGATCAAAGCAAATCCACTCTCAAGGTTCTTTGTGAGGGGACTTGCAAGCTATGAGGGTGAGCAATGGGCCAAACACAGAAGGATCATAAACCCTGCTTTTCACATGGAAAAATTAAAGGTTGCTTGCTTCTATATCTTTGATATTTCCTTCTTATCCTTTTAAATTCATTGGAAAACAGGGGGAAAGAGAAGGAAGAAAAGCAAAAAGCCATTTCTATTATTCCATGCTACTGTGATACTGACATTATATCTTCTTCTTATTTCTTCTTTGCTAATTTGTTAAAGCGCATGTTACCGGCATTTTATACAAGTTGTAATGAGATGGTCAGCAAATGGGAGAAATTGGTTGCATCAAAAGGGTCTTGTGAATTGGATGTGTGGCCTGAACTCCAAAATTTAACAGGGGATATAATCTCTCGGGCAGCATTTGGTAGCTCTTACGAAGAAGGTAGACAGATATTCAAATTGCAAGATGAACAAGCTGAGCTCTTAGTGCAGGCTCTTCAGACTGCAAACATCCCTGGTTTCAGGTACAATTCTAATGTCTTATATAATCAAGTTAATTTCTATATTTTTTAAAATCTATTCAAATAATTTATCTTGTTTCTATATATAGAGTACTATTTTACTAGCAACAAAGGATAGCCATTTTGAGTATCTTGATGTAAATATGTAGAAAAACTTTTCAAACTTTAGAGTTGTTGGATGCCTTATATGTTCATGAGGTAATGATTATCAAGACAGATTTGCATTCCCACGGAGATCCCACGTATCTTTATGTAAATCTCACACACCTGATGGATATCCCATATGGTAACCCCATATTCTCATGGCTGGTTGTTACTGTATGCGGGTCCAACGGATATCCCATATCTCTTATCTTCACAGCTGGTTGAGAATCCTCCCACATCATTACATGGATTGCACAGATCATATCTTCCCATATTCACAGCTGTGTAACATAGAAGGATATTCCTTGTATAACGTCCATTAGAGTTGTATATATATCTCAAATTCTCATGTAATAGAATATAGAGAATATACAAAGAAGATAATCATTCAATCTTGAGATTTCACAATGATAAATCATAAATCATGGGTATTTTTAAACTCTTTATCACCAAAAAAAAAAAAAAAAAGGAAAAGAAAAAAAGAAGAAGCTGAAAGCAGAGAAAAGATGAGAATTTGATCCTTGCCCTCACCAATACTGTATTTGTTTACAGTTTTCTGCCTACAAAAAGAAAGAAAAGAATGAAAGAAATAGACAGAGAAGTAAGGGCTCTTTTAATGGATATCATCAGCAGAAGACAGAAGGCTATGAAAGTTGGAGAAGCAAAAAATGATGACTTGTTAACCTTGTTACTTGAATCCAACTATAAGGAAATTCAAGAACATAAAAACAAGAATGTTGGGATGACCATCAAAGAGGTCATCCAAGAATGTAAACTGTTCTACTTTGCTGGGCAGGAAACCACATCAGTTCTGCTTGTGTGGACAATGATTGTGTTAAGTATGAATTCGGAATGGCAAGCGCGTGCAAGGGAAGAGGTCTTACAGGTCTTCGGGAAGAACAGACCGGATTTTGATGGCCTAAGTCACCTCAAAATTGTAAAGTTTTGGTTCCCCATCGTTCGAACATTTTTTAGACATATGAAGTATTGTTCTTCTTTATTCTTCTGAACTTTCTTCTCTTTCTTAACCCTCCATTGCAGGTCACCATGATTTTGTATGAGATTCTTAGATTATACCCACCAGTGCTACAGCTTAATCGGTCTACATATAAGAACATAAAAGTAGGAGAAATTTCTCTGCCCCCTGGAATACAGCTGATGTTACCTATAATCCTTGTTCATCATGATCATGAACTTTGGGGTGAAGATGCAGAAGAATTCAAACCAGAGAGATTTTCTGAAGGAGTTTCCAAGGCTACAAAGAATCAAGTTTCATTCTTCCCATTTGGATGGGGCCCTCGAATATGCATTGGGCAACACTTCGCGATGATAGAAGCAAAGATGGCCTTAGCAATTATTCTACAACGATTTGCCTTTGAACTTTCTCCATCTTATGCTCATGCTCCTACCACTGTAATTACACTTCATCCACAGTATGGTGCTCAAATCATACTACATAAACTGTAGAGTCATTTTCAAGTTCACCACTGCTTAATAATGTATCATTAGAAACTATTCTATTATATAATTTTGATATTTTAATGTGTTTTATACCTAATTTGGCTTGCATTTCGGTTGGGTTCCTTAGGGAAGCTTATTTCTGCAGAGCAAGTGGCATTCTTGAAAGAGAGACCGATATCTAACAATATTAGTATGATGTCTAAGCTTGCGACGTTGATGGCCCATAAGCTTATGGGAGGCAGTATCATCCTTAAACTTGATATACAAAAAGCCTATGATACTTTGGAATAACCATTTCTTTTTGCTGTTCTCTATCAATTTGGTTTTTCAGGCAAGGGGATCCTCTTTCTCTCCTCTTCATTCTTGCGGAAGAAGTGTTATATAAGGGTTTTTGCGGACCTTGAGGGATGGTGTTTTTCCCCCCCTCAAAGTTCTCGGGGAGGTGGAGGTTCCTATTCATTTACATTTTAGGGATGATATTTTCATCTTTATGATAGCTGATTTGCGTGCTGTTTGAAGTTATTATTGGATGCTTATCAGGAGTTTGCTGGTCAACAACTAATAAATCTTGCCAAGAGAAAAATCTTTTTTGGTATTGTTGTCGATGGAATCCGAAAAGGTGGACTTCTCAAGACAGACAATATAAAACTCTCAATGAGACATTGGAGTTCCTTCAAAAACAAGGATTCCTTGTGATACTGCCCACTAGAATTATCTCCCCCCTTCCCCCCCGCGCTAAGTTAGGCACCAAAAGAATCCGATCAAAGATCATAACACTGAGTAAGAATTCAAAAGTGAGAGGTTTTTTTTCTTGATGGATAAAAGTCCGATCTTTTTCTCCTCCTTTCGTTTGATGTCCTCTCATTACATATATAAATTCAATAGGAAACTTTACAAGCAAGCTCCCCTATACCTATCACTTTCAATCATCAGTTACATAGAGTATAGTAGATCTGTAAGCCTATGACCCCCTAAGACAGTGCTAGGATGTCATGTCAACTGCTTTCGACTCTTCTTGATCTTCTTCGACCCCCCTTTTAAGTTATATCTCCCATACCTCCTGATGTCTGTTTCTCCCCTTGCACTTTTACCAAGTAATGGTCTGACTTTGTGCTGATTTGGTCCATGATTTGGTGACTTGGCCGATCAAATCAACATGCCTTGCATTTATGGTGGTTGTCAGCATTTATGAGCATTAATGACAATCCATAAATAGCCCAACTACCTACATCAATCTATCACATCTCATCTGAGTCATCATAGAGGGCCGAACGCAAGTTCCTTTTGATATTTTTCGTTTTGTTTTCCTTCCCATTCCTAATCCCTTAGATACATGCCACGTGTTCTTCTCCCAAAGATCATCCAAAGTTCTCTTCCTATGGCCAATTTTTTCCCCTAACAGAACCCCCTTGTCTCCTCCGCGTCGTTTCGACTGAAGGAGACACGTTTTATGGGGAATTAATCCGAATTAATCCCTCCTAAACACGTGGATGTGTTTCCGTCGATTTCTTACGGTCATGATAATCACTACTTACCTTCTCTCCCTTCTTTTTCAAAACTTGAACGCCTGCATCCCTGACATGATGCATGTAACGTTTCGCCATAATTGAGGCCGGTCATACTTGAATGCACCTGGTGCCGTTTCCGTTTCTATCGAGCCGTTGCTTTTGAACAATGTGTATATCTCGTCGTTTTTTAATCATCGCATTTGTCCACGCGTCACTTCCCTATTAAAACGTCACATCCGCACCTAGTCTGACAAACACAATGCTCGAAAATCATCATGACCGCCAGACGGTGACCCACCTGCCAGCAAACTTATAAAATCTCCCCATTTTCTTTCGTCTTCTTCCTCACGCACCTTCCGCTCTTAGAGTTTTCTCATCCTTCACAGGGGCATTCTCTTCTGAAGTTCTCTGGTTCATCCTACCCGATCCTGTCGCCGACATCTTCTCTCCATAGTGAGAGATTTCTGGTGATCCGATTATCATTCGAGTAAGTTCCACTCTTCCTTTCCCCTATTTTATTTCTCTACTAACCTACCATGGCTCGCGATAAAGCCATTGTCAGCTGCGTTTCTGAGCCTACCCTGCGTCGATCACACCCCTTGCGATCCACTCAGGGTGGGGAGGTCTCAAGTGGTGACCCTGAGAGCTCTTCTCTCAATACCTCCGGTGAGGCTGGTCCTCACTGTGTGGCCTCCACGGTGAGGTCCGTAATGACAGTGCCCAAACTTTAGGATCTTAGGGATTCATTTCTGGTTCCAAACTTTGTTGAGCTAATAGCTCCGGTCCCGGAAGACCGAACATGTCATCCCTATTCTCATAGGATGGTGGTGAACTTTAACATGTTCTTATTTGGCTTCCGTTTCCCCTGCCACCCCCTAGTATTTGAGATTCTGGGCTACTACGGTCTGGCCCCTACCCAGCTTTCACCCAACTCTTGGGCCTACATTCATTCCTTCATCGTCTTTTTCCTTCGCTGCTGAGAACCCCCTACCTTGAGATTCTTTCAATTTTCATTCGATATTGAGTTTTAACCTGGCGTGACTCCACGACCCATAAAATGAAGCCAAATGGCATCTACTACTTCTTCTGTCGGAACTTGGAAACAATTTCCCCCATGATCAAAACCACCCCCTCCTCAGTGCCTCATTGGAAGGAGAAATTATTTGGGGCAATAATAAAATGGGGCCATACTCTCAAGGGTATGCGCTCCTTTCCCATCGACAATCGATGGTAGTTCATCGACCCCTCCATAGTAAGGATCACCCCACTCTTGACACCGCTTGAGATGGAGACCCTCAAATGGGTAGAAGAAAGAGGGAGGGCAGTCCAGTATAAGTACCTGGGTAACAACAAGTTCTTGTTCCTGTATGGACTGAGTAAGTTCCCTGATAGCACTGACCTGACCTTCTCTTCATTATTTTTGTATTTCAATTCGACCTCTAACAATTTTTTGCTGGTTCTTGATGCAGTGAAAGGTCTTGACGACAGCATATGAGAGGACCTCATGGGGACAGACTTGTTCCGCCATCAGCAGCGGGAAAGGGAGGAGATAATTTCCTCCGTGGCTCAAAAACTGGAGGCCCTTGAGAGGGCTGTGGACATAGCTCCTGCCCTTCCTATCGAGATCCCTCCACTGTCCTCAGGAGAAGTACATCCTCCTTCCGGTTCTGAGACCCTGATTGATCCACCCGACGGGAGCTCTGAGCCAAACGCACCATCAGGAATGCAAGTTTTCGATCCTCCCCCTTCGACTGGGGGGCCGGTGATACCTCCGATCATTGACATCGTAGAGGACGGTATGTGCTATCCCCTTATACCTTCTTCCGTTTTATCGACCCCCCCCATTACAATTCTAACTGTTTCATTTTTCTCTCTTCTTTTTATTTTTATTTATTTTTTTATTTTTGTGTGTGTAGAGGATGATGATGATCAGGCCACTGTTGTAGAGACGCTGCATAGATCGAAGAGGAGGAAACTCACCTCCGAGACTCCCAGGCTTATTTTTTCTGAGGATACTCCTCAGGACATCTTGCAGCGGATCCCAGCCGGCCCTCTGCCACTGCACTCTCTTCACCCAGCCGAGATGCTTGTCGACTTGGCACCTGCTAGTCCTTCCGGTGATGCCTTACTCGTTCCTATCACAACCATCCCCCCGGGGGTCGTTCACCACCCCCCTCTGACTGTAGGTTCAGGTTATGTGGTCAGTCCTCCTCCTAGCTCCGCACCAGCCACCATGGTTGAATCAACCACCGATCTCGAGTCTGGAAGTCTTTCCTCTAGTCTCTTCTGGTATGTCCTCCATTCCCACAGACTCTACTGTAGTTACATCTTTTCGCCCACTCTCCAGAGATTTACTTCCATTAGCCCCCTCCACTTTTCCTCAAATCTCCACCTCCTTCGTGCCCATACAATCTTTTCTCTCTGGGCACCCTGCCGAGGAGGATATCAAAGGGAAAGGCCCAGCCGTGCCTTCCACCTTACCTCAAGGTCTAGCTTCGACCCTTCCTATGACCGGCTCTACTCTTTCTGCCTCCGGCTCGAGTTCCGCTGCTGTCGAGCCTACCTTATTCATCCCGTATTTGAAGGTACTTTCCAAAGACACTGGGCTACTCAACCGCCCGGTGGCTCAAGAGGTTGTCCATCATGCTTGTCTACCTACTAACGTGGATTTTTTCAAACAATCCCAGCTTGAGGGCATCGACCAGGGCCAATGCACGGCCCTCTACCAGGTGAGTACTCCCTCCTTTTCTCTTTTTTTTTTTTTTTTTTTTTTTTTTTTTGACTAATCCATCTCTCACACATTTTTTTTTTTTTACAATTAATGTACAGGACAAACTACTACCGCAAGATGCTGGTGAGTTCCATATGCAAGTTAAAAAAGGTGCACACTTCCATTCAACAGAGTAGCAGGCTTCTATCGATTGCCCAAGCGGAGCGCGACCAAGCCATCCATGATCGAGACGCCGCTGTCGCAGCCCACACGAGGAGGTCTGGAAAGAGGAGAAGGATACTCTTTCTTCTGAGTTGGAAGTGGTCGAGCAGGAGAGAGATGATGCCGAAACAAGGGCCTCAGAGGCAGAGGAGCGAGCCAAGGAAGCAGATGATCGGGCCAAGGATCTGGACATAAAATGGCGCTCTGCCGAAGCATCTTTGGAATTAAACTAGAGGTGGTTGTCTGATGAAAAGACCAGGTATAGGAGGTTGGATGAACACTTTACCGCCCATGCCAAGGTCTTTGAGGCTGCTCAGAAGGAATTATCTGAGGTGCGGCTATCAAATGAGGTCATGTCAGATCAGATCAAAGCGACCACCGACCTTAACAATCAATTGGAAGACGAAGTCAGAGTTCTACAGGGGGCCCGGGATGAGTTAGTAACGGATAGGGGAAATTTATTGGCGGAGAATGGTAGGTTGCAGGCCGAGTTATCCCACACCATCGCCAGGGAGGATACCCTTAAAGGAGATATGGCTATTCTGCAAGATCGAAGTGTCGACATGTAGTCTTCTATGGCCCGCTTGACCGAAGAGCTGGCGCAAGCCCATGCATCTCTGGCACAAGATAAAGAGAAAACCCTAAGGGCCTTACTTGAGTCTGACGACATGGAGGGCCTTTTCAGGAAAAAAAGAGCTCAGGCCATCAGGGAAGCTCTCCTGGTTGTGCATTCGCAAATGTCTACTCATCTGAAGTGGCTCCACTCTTCGTTATTCCTCCACTGGATACCTCAGGAACGGCTTCCGATGACCCCTCATCTCTTCCATTGGCAGAAACCCCCAGCACGACCTCCTCTGGTACTCCTTCGACAGAAACGCCTTTAGTCAAATGAGTACAACCATGTACTAATCAAACATATATTTTTTCTCTTTTTTTTTTTTTGTAAGGATGTACACATCATGTCTTATTCAATATATTTTCCTTATACTTTTATCCCTTTCTTTTTTTTTAAGTACTTTTTCTAAGTACTCCCCCCCACACCCCCTGGCGTTAAATGATTGTGCTCTTCCAATGATTTAAAACCAAAATAGTAGGTCTTTTTTTTCTTTTCGAGACTCGGAGGCCTTATTTCTTTTCGAGACCGCCTGTTCTTTTTCGAGACCCGAAGGCCTTTTCTTTTTCGAGACCCGGAGGCCTTTTCTTTTTCGAGACCCGGAGGCCTTTTCTTTTTCGAGACCCGGAGGCCTTATCTTTTTTGAGACCCGGAGGCCTTTTCTTTTTCGAAACCCAGAGGCCTTTTCTTTTTTGAGACTCGGAGGCCTTATTTCTTTTTCGAAACTCGGATGAAAGGGTGTAGTGTAAGTAGAGATTCCATTAAATAAATAGAAAATGAACCTTACACATAGTATCTTCGAAGGTTCTTGGAGTGCCAAGTGCGGGGTAAGGCTGACCCATCCATCATCTCCAGGTGATACGATCCTGGTCTGGTAGCTTTCATAATGCGGTATGGTCCCTCCCAATTTGGAGTTAACTTGCCCTGTTGAGTAGGAGTAGTGATAGCCATCGAGCATAAAACCAAGTCACATACTTGGAACAAATTCTCCTTGACCCTCGAATTGTAATACTTGGTCGTTTTCTGTTGGTACACCGCTATGTGCATTTGAGCTGTTTCGCGAACATCTTCCAGAAGATCCATGTCCATTAAGAGGACATCTTTGTTAGTATCCTCATTGAAGTTCAACACCTTGTAACTTTTCTCCACTACCTTGATCGGAATAACAGCTTCGGAACCGAATACCAACTTGAAAGGAGTGCGCCCTGTAGCTGTTCTTTGGGGTTGTTTGATATGACCATACCACATTGGGTAATTCTTGAGCCCATGCTTGCCTCTTTTCTTCCACGCGTGGTGGGAGTAGGCCCTGTATCCGTTCTTTGGGTTGTTCGATATGACCATACCACATTGGGTAATTCTTGAGCCCATGCTTGCCTCTTTTCTTCCACGCGTCGTGCTAGGCCATGCAGCAGAGTACGATTGGTGACTTCTGTCTGTCCATTAGCTTCCGAGTGCTCTACTGATGCGAATCTATGCCCAATTTTATGGTCGAGGCAAAATTGACGGAAGATTTGACTTGAAAACTGTGGACCATTGTCGGTAACCAATACTTGTGGGATTCTGTATCTATAGAGGATATCAAGTCTAAAGAATTCCTTAGCTTTATGTGCTGTGACCCTTAGCATTGCTTTTACCTTGATCCACTTGGTGAAGTAATCAATTGCCACCAAGATATATTGCAGTTGCCCCTTTGCTTGCGGGAAAGGCCCCAAAATGTCCATACCCCAGACTGCGAAGAAAATGGAAGAAAGAATAGGCTATAACTGAGCGCATGGGCGATGGGACATGGGAGCATGCTTTTGACACGTTTCACAACTTTTGGTGTACTTTCACAATCGCTCATCATACCGGGCCAATGATAGCCCATTCGGATGATCTTAAAGCACATGGTACACCCACATTGGTGGGCTCCATAGATTTCCTCGTGAACCTCCGCCATAATGTACTCGGCCCTCGAGGGTGGAACACAACAAAGTAAGGGAAATGTATGAAATTTCTTGTATAGTACCTCGTTGTGAATGACATATGACCCCACCTGGGTCTGAATACGCTGAGCTTCCTTCTTGTCTTCAAGCATGATGTTTTCACGCAAATAAGTGACTAAATGATCCATCCAACAGGGTTCGACATCGATGAGTAAAACTTCCTCTACGGGGTCGATGCTAGGATCTGTCAGATGTTCGACATATACCGGCACGTCGAAGTGGCTCAAATCGCTGGATCCTAGGTGTGAAAGAGCATCTGCTTCAGTATTTTGATCACGAGGTATGCTGACCATTGTAAACTTCTCCAGAGGTTCAATGAGCTGCTTTACGAGGGTCAAGTATCTAGCTAGACGACTCTGTCGAGCCTCATAGACCCCCGTGACCTGTCGCACGATCACTTGGGAATCCCCATATACTAACAAATGGGTAACCCTCAACTTTCTAGCCAATTTAAGCTCTGCCACCAAGGTTTCGTACTCTGTCACATTATTGGTTGTTGAAAAACCAAAGCGTACAAATGTCAGTACCTTAAACCCTTCAGGGCTGATGAGGACAATACCTGCTCCCGCATCATCTTGATTGGAAGCTCCATCTATGTGCATGACCCAAGAAGGCTCTTCAGGACCAAGGAAGATTTTAACCTTAGCTTCTTCAAGTGCCCGCTCTGTATTCGAACCTTCTTCTTCACCGTCTGGAGGGTACTTTCAATCAAAAAATCTACTTAGGCTCTTGTGCTTTGATGGTGGTCCGGGGTTGAAACTTGAGGTCAAATTCCCCTAGTTCGACTGCCCAGTTGATCATACGCCTTGACATGTCTGCTCTAGAGAGGAATTTTTAGGGGTCGATCTGTCAATATGGTGATGGAGTGAGACTGAAAGTAGGGTCGTAGTTTACAGGCACAAACCACCACGGCTAGAGCCAACTTCTCAATGGACTGATACCTGGTCTCTGCATCTAATAAGACCTTATTAACATAGTACACAGGATGTTGTACTCTATCAACTTCCTTGACCAATACTCCACTGACTGCACATGGTGAGACGCTAGATAAAGTAGTAACATATCCCCTGTTTCTGGCTTTACTAACAAAGGGGGTGAAGAAAGATACCGCTTGAGGCCGTGAAAAGCTTCCTCGCATTTGATCGTCTACTCGAAAGGCTTGGATCCCTTAAGAGTTTTGAAGAATGGGAGACATCTATCCGCAGACCAGGACAAAAATCGTCCGAGGGCAGTGATCCGTCCTGTAAGCATTTGGACTTGTTTGGGTGTGGTTGGAGATTTCATATTTTGGATTGCCTCGATCTTTGTGGGGTTAGCCTCGATCCCCCTTTGGGAGACCATGAAATCCAAAAACTTTTCAGACTGTACCCCAAAAGCACATTTTGAGGGATTGAGACGCATGGAGTTTCTCCGCACTATGTCAAAAACTTCCTTGAGGTCCGCCAGGTGATCTGCCGCATGAGCTGTTTTGACTAAGAAGTCATCCACATATTCTTCCATGGTTCGACCAATCTGTCTTTCAAAGATCTTATTAACAAGCCTTTGATACGTTGACCCCGTATTTTTCAACCTAAAGGGCATTATCGTATAACAGTAGATGCCCTTGCTGGTGATAAAAGCTGTATTCTCCTCGTCTTCTTTGGCCATCTTTATTTGATTATACCCTGAATAAGCATCCAAAAAAGATAACAACCCATGCCCCGCAGTGGCATCGATGAGCTGATCTATCCGAGGCAAGGGGTAAGAATCTTTTAGGCATGCTTTATTAAGATCAGTAAAACCGATACATACACGCCAGCGATCGCCAGACTTAGGCACTAGTATAACATTGGCCAGCCAGTCTGGATAATATACTTCTCGGATAAATCTGACTTTCAGTAACTTTTCGACCACCTGATCTATGATTGCTTGCTTCTCTACCAGTACTGCTCTCTTCTTCTGGCGAATAGGGCGTTGGTGCGGATCTATCTTGAGGTGATGCTCCATGGTCGAACGCGGGATCCCAGGCAAAAACGTCCGAATTCACCTTCAGGAATTTTATGAGCCCTTATCTTTGTTCTTCTAGGAGAGCCAATCCAACGAGGAATGTCTTTTTCGGATGGTCATCATTAAAATGCATTGGAATAAGATCTTCGACTAGAGTGGTCTGTTCTATTGGAAAGTCGTCATGATACTCATCTAGCTGGATTACTTGAACCGGTTGATCTTCCTCGATGGCAGCCAAGGAGGCTGCGTGACACCTTTTCGACACTGATTGGTCCGCCTTGTAGCATCCAACTCCCAATTCAGTAGGGAACTTCATGAGTAAGTAGTAGGTGGACAGGCAGACCCGTAGCTTGTTAAGACCAGTCCTACAGAGTATACCATTGTGGCTCGACCGGGTGTCCACCACCATGTACTTCATATTGATGCTAACTCGCGCTGGATAAGTTCCCAAGTGAGTATCGATTTGGATGGCTCCCTTCACTCGGACTCCTTCACCATTGAACCCCAAAAGAGAATATCTAATGGGTCTTAACTGTTCATCCTTGTAGCCCAATCTCCGGTAGGTGTTATAATAGAGGATCTTACAAGCACTACCGTGTCAACCAATATATGGCTTACCTCTCATTCTTCTCCGATGACCATCTTGATAATGAGGGGATCTTCATGAGGGGTAACAACATCAATAAGATCATCATCACCGAAGTAAATATATCCTTCATACCTGACTTTTTTGGAAGACGATCCCCCCATGTCTTTTAATCCTTTTCGAGCTTGCTTTTCCTTTGTTGTCTCTTCTTCCACAGGCTCTACCACAATTGGGAGTACTTCACGCCGCATGTGTTCGGGCCAGACAGTCACCATCATGCATTCCGGATGGCTCAATGTAACATATTCATCATCGCTCAACCCCCAGATTTTGTTATGGGCCTACCTTTCCCAATAACTTCCGCGGGGGACTCTTTTCACGAACAGTTCGAACCCCCCAGGCTGGGTACTCTTTCATCTTCTCTTGTCGATCTTCCACGCATAGATCAATCTGGCCCATGAATACCCTTGGGGGTGATCTTGGGGGTGCTAGAGGCCTATGCTCGACCCTCTCCCTCCTTCCCTCCGAGGCCCTCACAGGGGGAGGTGAGGGAAGCACCATCGCGGGGGTAAACGGAGTTGGGCCTGATCTTGGTCCTACAAACTCTGTCCATTGTCTGTGCTGGATCAGATCTTCAACCAGGCTTTTCAATGTCTGCACGAGTTGGTGTCATGGCCATGATCCTGGTGGTGTGCACTGTATAACCGTCTATTACGCTCCTCGGGCCGGGCCATCATCTTAGGCGGAGGGACCAATAAGGCGTCGCCTCTTTTGATGTTCAGAATCTCAACCATGGTCCGGTTAAGAGGGGTATATTCAGGTGCTGGGCGAGCAGGGTACAATTCCTTGGTCACCTTAGTTTTCTTGCTTGTTTCTCCTTCTTTAGGAGTTTTCTCCGGAGCTTCATTCTTCCTTATTTCTGTAACTGAAGGATTCAGATTCACTTGTCCTGGTAATTCGGCCACAGCTTCTGCCCCTGATGCGTACCGATCGCATCGACTAAAAATCTCTGCATGAGTTCTGGGACGCTTTTTATTGAGAGAAAACACCAATTGTGGATCTCGACAAGCTTTGGATAGGGTCGACACGACCACATCTGGTTGCAGGTCTTTAACTTCTCCCGCTACTCCCAAGAAACGGGTGATGAAGTGTCGAAGAGGCTCTCCTTCGCCTTGCTTAATTGCCATCAGATGGGACAAGTTTTTCTTCTGAATGTGATTCCCTTGAAAGTGGGAGAGGAATAAACTACTGAGTTCCTTGAAAGTCCCCACTGATCGAGGGGGAAGGTTGTTAAACCACGTCCTTCCTGCTTCCCATAGCGTTGAGGGGAAAGCTCTACAATACAAGGCGTCGTGGTGGCCATAGATGACCATTCCTACCTTGAAATTATCCAAGGCCTTTCTGGATCCGTCTTGCCGTCATACCAACCAACATTTGGGAGGGAAAAGTTGGTAGGTAGGGGATGGTTCATAACCTACCAACATTTGGGAGGGAAAAGTAGGTAGGTAGGGGATGGTTCATAACCTCATCTGTTAAAGCAGTCTTTGTAACATACTCTTGAAGGGCTGCTGAATCGACCCCTCTCTCCACATGTTGCACCCGGTCCATCAGGTCTTTTACAAGACGTTCTAGTCTGGTCGTATTTTCATTGCCTGCTGGAGAGCTACTTGCTAGGGGAACAGCTGCCACTGGTACAACAGTCGAAGGTGCGATAATAGATGGCATAGTCGCCGCCCTTTCTCCTTGCGCAGCGTTGACCCTTGCCTGGGTTTCTTCTTGGATTCGCCTAGCTTCCTCAACCCTTGCTTGGGTTTCTTCTCGGGCTTGTCGAGCAGCGTCGACCCTGGCTTGGGCATCTTCTCTGGCACGTTTGGCTTTGTCGACCCTCCTTTGCGCCTCCCGTATCACATCCACCTCCGTGTATATCCTAGCTCTGGCCCACCTGTCTCCTCATCTCGACCCCATCCTATTTGAGATAGACGACCGGAAAGAAACCGTCGGGGACTCATGGCTACTTTCGATGATTTCAGTAGGATCGACTTCTGGGACATACTGAGGTTGTGGGTCTTCTCATTCATCACTTCGACCCCTACTGTGATACGAATCTACCGAAGGGTTATCCCTCCTTGGGCTAGGAGGGACAGCCTGCGGCGCAGAGCGTTTGGACTGTCGAGATCTCTAAGGAACTTCATCAACTGGAGGTGCTAAAGTTGCTGGCACACTTGGGGATCGCCGCTGTAACAATTTCGTCAAAGCGGCCAACTGCTAGGCCAATCTGTCAAACTGCTCCCTGAAAACATACTATGATGGGTCTGGGTTGGGACCACGTGCTCCTTCAATGGTTGGCTCTTCCGGTAACACGTCTTGTGGGTCCTGACCCATCGGGACATCTACCCGCTCCCAGGATATATTCACTTAAGCAAAACGGGCTTGAATTTCCCATAGGTTATAGGAACTTTCAGCTCTTCCTGTTGGTGCCATCCGTAGGAATATACTAATGTAAAGAAAAATGCAAAGTAACTTGGAGGGAAATAAAATAAGAGAAGAAGAAGAAAGTTGAGGAGGTTTTTCTCT
Source organism: Protea cynaroides (assembly GCA_028583415.1). NCBI lineage: Eukaryota > Viridiplantae > Streptophyta > Magnoliopsida > Proteales > Proteaceae > Protea > Protea cynaroides. The sequence continues at coordinate 74,973,150 of CM053265.1, read as the reverse complement.
CTTTCTCCCCTTTTTTCTTTTACTAATTCAGTGGAAAGGAAATAATTCAGTAGACAAGATATGTCGGGGCCCCACGGTGGGCGCCAAACTATTGTCGATGGAATCCAAAAAGGCCCCCCGCGGCTAAGTTAGGCACCAAAAGAATCCGATCAAAGATCATAACACTGAGTAAGAATTCAAAAGTGAGAGGTTTTTTTTTCTTTATGGATAAAAGTCCGATCTTTTTCTCCTCCTTTTGTTTGATGTCCTCTCATTACATATATATATTCAATAGGAAACTTTACAAGCAAATTCCCCCATATCTATCACTATTTCAATCATCAGTTACATAGAGTATAGTAGATTTGTAAGGCTACGAACCCCTAAGACAGCACTAGGATGTCCTGTCAACCGCTTTCGACCCTCCTTGACCTTCTTCGACCCCCCTTTTAAGCTATATCTCCCATACCTCCTGATGTCTATTTCTCCCCTTGCACTTTTACCAAGTAATGGTCTGACTTTGTGCTGATTTGGTCCATGATTTGGTAACTTGGCCGATCAAATCAGCATACCTTGCATTTATGGTGGTTGTCAGCATTTATGAGCATTAATGACAATCCATAAATAGCCCAACTACCTACATCAATCTGTCACATCTCATTTGAGTCATCATAGAGGGTCGAACGCAAGTTCCTTTTGATATTTTCCGTTGTGTTTTCCTTCCCATTCCTAATCCCTTAGATACACGCAACGTGTTCTTCTCCCGAAGATCATCCAAAGTTCTCTTCCTATGGCCAGATCTGGTATTAACCATTATTTTTCCCCCTAACAGGTATGGAGTGACTTTGAGAGTTTTGAATTGTTGTTTCTCTTGGTGGAAACGCAAGACAAGAGTGATTCGCCTCAGATCAATATGGGACCTGAGTATTTATGTTGTCGCTTGGAAATAGTGGGTTGGGAGAAACCGATCCTGCTTTGAAGGAGATAGGCCCCAAGTGGAGATTACTTTTAGAAGGATATTGAAGGATCTGCATTGCTTGGAGATCCATGTTTGGTGGGGGATATTCATGATTGGACCCTAGTGCATGATCTCCGTCTTCGTTCTGGAATGAGGAAGTTGTCGGTGAATCAAGATCATCTATAATGACTACCAAGTAGTAGTGAGGATCTCAACCGCTCATAGTGCATCAGAACATATATCGATGCATTATGTGCGGCTGGGATCCTCATAGCAGTTTGGTAGCCAGACAAAGGATCTCTTTTGGTTGATGGTGGTTAAAGAACTGCGGTGGGCCTTGGAAAAAGCTTAATATTGCTGGCTGCTCGAGAGGGATTGAAGCAGGGGTTGTTGATGTCTTGTGGGATTCTTCTGGTAAGGTGTTGTTTGCATTTACCAAGCATCTGGAGGTTGCTATGAATTATATGGCAGAGTTCCAAACTGCCATTGGCTGGAATTTTAGCTGTGGTTCAGCATGGGTGTCGGCATTCATGAATCGAATGCGATTCTCAATTGGTGGTGGATGAGTTCCTGCCTGCGAGGTGTTATTTCCTCGCAATGTAGGCTACAGTTCTTGCCAACATCCAATGGCGTGTTTCCATTTCTATCGGGAAATTAACACAGTGGCAGATGGCTTGCTAAGCATGGTGCAGTTTCTCAAAAAAAAAATCATTTACGTAAGCACCCACGCTCTAAATTTTGCTAGTTTTATAACGGGTGATCGGGTTGCTTTAGTATCAAAAGATTCTAAAGAAACTTTGAAAAAGAAGAGTCTCTTGAGTAACAGTGAAGCTCCCCAGCCTAGAGCTGACGGGTGAAGGTCTCTGTCGTCCCATCAACGGCTACACTAATAATCAAGGATTCAAATCGTCTTTTCCTTATACTTCAGGAGGAAGAAAACGTCTTCATCGGATGGTCGACACATGATTTTCCGAAAAATCCTAGCCCCACGTCCAAGCCGACACCCAACCGACAAGCCGAGCCGACAGGGGATGTCTATTAGGATGTGGGGCTTGGATTTTCCCAAGAATCACGTATCGGCCATCCAACGGGGGCGTCTCCCTCCTCCCTGAAGTACAGGTAGGAGACGATTCGGATCCAATAATCAAAGCCCTTCGGGAGCTTGGTGAGATTGAAAGAAGACCAAGAATTTCACTTAGAGAGAGAGAGAGAGAGAGAGAAGAGAGAGAGAGAAGAGAGAAGAGAGAAGAGAGAGAATCTCAAATACAATATAAAGTTCTGAATAGATCATTTTCATTTTTCAGTAAATAGTTACGTTTGTGGTACAAAGAAATTAAGCCAGAAAAACCCAGAAAGGATTAGAAATTCAGAGTAGAAGAACAAGAGAACAAGATATAAGAATTTAAAAGCTCCACATAACTGGCGACGCTCGCCTTCAATAACGCCGCCGAAAGAAGCACTTTTATGCATTTATGCTCGTTAGTTAAGCTGGTTTTCCTTCCCGTTTGTAAGGGATTGGGATCCTCTGTAGTGAGGCTAACCCTAAAGTGAGGTGTAGTGAGGATCCCATCCATTCAAAGTGGATTGACACACATTCCAATCCACTCAAAGTGGATCAGTATACATGCAGATCCACTCTGAGTGGATGGGATCTTCACTACACCTCACTACAAGATTGGCCTCATTACAGAGGATCTTTTTCCGTTTGCAAGACGGTATTGCTGTAACGTTGGGGTGAACCTTCTTTTTGCTCCTGAAGAAACTACTAGAATGGGATTTCTTCTCCACTCTCTCTCCACTGCTACTGTCGCTCCTTTCTTCCTCTTATAATCTCTTCATTTTCTCCTTATAAAGCTTCCTCATTATTGGGAATAGTCCCACATTGCTAATGAGATTGGAATCTTGTGATCTTATATATGGAGAGTCCCTCCACTTACTAGTTCGAACTTTTAAGTTGGAAACTTGACATGGTATCAGAGCTCCAGGTTCCCTCTCATAATAACCCTAAAAAAAAAAAAACCAAGTCACCGAAAGAGGGACGCCAGTTGCACAAAATAGAGACTATGATCACCCAAAGAGGGACGATCACCTAAAAAGAGGGACTATATGTCACCTAAAGAGGGATCAGTCACTCAAAGAGGGACGATCACCCAAAAAGATGGACTATATGTCATCCAAAGAGGGATCAGTCACTCAAAGAGGGACGATCACCCAAAAGAGGGACTATATGTCACCCAAAGAGGGATCAATCACCCAAAGAGGGACCAGTCACCTGAAAAGTGTCATGTATTACCGCATATACTACCACATATACACCACCTAACGATGGGGTTACATGTGAGGGGGAGTATTGTGAATAGTCTCACATTACTAATGAAATTGAAATCCTGTGGTCTTATATATGGAGAGTCCTTTCACTTAATAGTTCGAACTTTTGAATTGAAAACTTGACACTCATCACATATGCCTCAGCAAATTGACCTCCACCCCAAGACATCCTTTCACAGTTCCAAAGAAACTCAGATACCAACTTATTTCAAATCAGAGTGATTCTCGGTTGGGTCTTATTCTTATATATATATATATAGGTGCTACTTTGCCTTGCTGATCAAGCTTTATTGAAGTGGACCCCATGCATGCCCATGGGGTCAAATTGTCTTGGTGACCAAGCCATCTCCAGACATGGTTTAAAGGTTCCGTTTTGGAATTTCCTATGTTTCCTATTCTTCCAATTTCGCCGGCCTCAGAACAAAGTAGTCTATGATAGTGGAGACAGGATAATTTAGAAGTGGTCCTTCCTCCTGCCTTTTTGTGTAGCTCTGCTGTCTATTTCCTATATCTACCTCATGTCCCACTTTTGCATTACTTGCTGCCCTCCTGAATTCATTCCCCCATATCTCTATATATAAATGTCATCCATGAGGCACTCATCAAACACTTATGACTTGGAGCTAGCCGAAAATTACGACTGACTTCTCAGTTAATAGTTTTCCTTCTATTTATCAAGGCTTTAGACTAAAAATATGGGTCAAAAATGAATAATCTGGGCCATGTTTGTATAATGTTTATATGGTTCAATGCAAAGCCATTGAAGGGTTTCCTAATAGAAAGGAGCCTAAGTCAAAAGAGTGAATTGCATGTGTAGGATTGAGAGTGATTTTAACCATGTTTGACTTTCTTCTTTTGATTAAACCATTTCTTACTATCCAACGTGATAACCATATGAAGAGTTAACCCCGGGGAAGTAGTTCAGCTGGCAAAGATCCTACTCCTCAGAAAGCGATAGGTTCTGAATTCAACTCCTCTTACGTCATGGCACCACTCACACAGGAAGTTACGTGTTCTTTTCCTGTTATGGGTGCAAGTGGAATAGATCTCATTTTTTTTTTTTTTTCATTTTATCAGGTGCTTTTAAGTCTGCCTGGCCTGCAAAGAGAATGGAGGCACAGGGGTTCGATTGCTTAATATTTTTTGCAGGTCCATGGTGTTTTTTTACATCTTTTTCTGTTCTTTACCGAGTTGTATGCTTTCTTTCAATCTCTTTCTTTTCGAGCACCAATATTAGTCAAAAGTAATAGTATCATTCATTCAATTTGTATATCTCTGTATTCACCATATACAAGTCTAGCTTCATTCCCTTTCCCATTCACTACATTTCTAACTTGGGCTTGCGATGCAGGCTGTTGTCTAGTTAAGAGTTATCTAATATATTCAGTGATGTACTAAATGATTTTTTATTGCACTTTCCTTGCTCCTTTTCCTTCCCTTTTGAAAATTTTAGTAAACTAAATTAAACAGAAGATCCATACTTCTCAGAGTTGAATTCTAATACTACTTAAGACCACAGCAGAAGCATATCTGCCCATATATGCCTAGGCATTGATCCAGTATTGCCTATGAAAGGAGTTTAATATTAACCAGTAATTTTGATATGATTCTCCTAGGTCAATCTCCGGTACCATCTTCTTAAGCTTTGGAGATTTTTCCAATCTCAATCATTCAATACCTCAAGCCTTCGCTTCTAATTGGACACATCTCCTGGCTGGGCTAGATTGATATGATGCTGTGAAACACATAGCCTTGATCCCTATACCTGTTCCATTTGATATTATGGGTGACCAAACAGTAGTAGTGTAGGAGACAGGTGTAAAGGCCCCAAGCAGGTGAAGTTTGAATTGTGGATTCAGAACGTCTATACGTCTTCCATTCAGTTGTAGTATAAAGAGACCGGACATAGAGAGAACAAGGATAGTAGAGCATCCACCAGAAAGGCATGTTTTGTTCTCGTTTGGTGGCAAAGAAGGCAGGGGTGGCTCGAGAATATTATGTCTGAAGATGTAAGTCCGTGTTCAGGGTAGTCTCAGCCTACTAGGGAACCTTAGCGCCTACTTAATTAAAGGAAAAAGAGGACATGTGATGCAGTCCAATTGCATCCATGTTCAACAATTATATCATTACATCAAGGCCTAAGCCCACCAAGCCCATTTGACCCAAAATCATTTGACCTAAGACCAAGGTATGAACCATGATATTAAAGAACCAAAGAATCTAGCCCTAGTCACCTTGAAACCAGTCCCTTTTTGGTGATCTTTCAAGTCTCTAGTGGAGAGTGAAATGACATTTTTTTATTCAATGATTCTAGAGTCTTCTCTACATTGGAGCTTGTATCAAGATATTGAAACTTACATTAAAACTTTGGAGCTTGCATCAATGCACATTGGGACAAGTTTCAACGCTTTGGAATAAGAATCAACACATTGGGACAAGTTTCTATGTATTAAAAATTTTTAAATCATTTATATATTTTTTTTATTTTCTCTATGTAAAATTTCAACCTTAGGATTATAAAAGATGGTTGAGATTATTTTGAGTTATTTAAGATTTGTTAAACCTATAAATAATTGTTTATTCTCATGTAATAGAAGAAGATGATTTTGTGAATGAAATTTGGATTGAAGTTTATATTCTCCTTTGGACTTTGAAGAGTTCATCTTAAAACCTAGAAGAGTTTCACTTCAACCTTGAAGAGTTGAAGCTTTCCTATCCCTTGAAACCTTGAAGAAGTTTCATTCCATCTTAGAAGAGTTGAAATTTTATTCTTCACCTACTTCCTAGAAGAGTTGTAGGCCACCTTTGGGGTTGATTTACATCCTAGAAGAGAAGTAAGTCACCCCACCTTCACTTCCATCAATTATATCATTTTTATCCTTAAAAAAAATTTCAAAATTTATTTCTGCACTTCACTTCCCTTTTGATTCCTTTGATTTTGTATAAATCCACTCTCCCGATCAATTATTTCTATAAGCCCAAAATCGGTTTACATCAACATGGCAGAAGGGATTCTCACATTTTGGAGTGAGTGACGATTCAACATTAGCTGATATTATGACCTTGCTTAAAAGTCCCAACGGAACATAACAGCGAAAGAGAAGGTCTAACATAAAAAAAAAATTGAAACTTAAAACATATAGCAAAGTATCTTGGGCCAGTTTCGATCGGTGTTGGAAACTTTATTTTAAGGTGATTCCAAAATTCTTGCCATTTCTGTGGCATTCTTGAAAGGGAGATTGATATCTAACAATATTAGTATGGTGTCTAAGGTTGCGACAATGGCCCATAAGCTTAGGGAGGCAGTATCGTCCTTAAACTTATACAGAAACCCTATGATACTTTGAATAGCCATTTCTTTTTGCTGTTATCTGTCAATTTGGTTTTTCAGGCAAGGGGATCCTCTTTCTCTCCTTCTATTCATTCTTGCAGAAGAAGTGTTATATAGGGGTTTTTGCGGACCTTGAGGGATGATGTTTTTTCCCCACCTCAAAGTTCTCGGAGAGGTGGAGGTTCCTATCCATTTACTTCTTACGGATGATATTTTCATCTTTATGAAAGCTGATTTGCATGCTGTTCGTGGATTGAAGTTATTATTGGATGCTTATCAGGAGTTTGTTGTTGGGTCGATGTCTTGTATTCTGTGGGTCCACGAAATTATAAGACTAGTATTTGTATTAGGGTATGAGTCTATTACATGTACGGGGATAAACTTATAATTGTGGTGGGATTAGGATTTCTAAGTTTCCTTATATATTGTCTCTGTGTGGGAAAACCTAGGTAAGACTGTAAGGACTGTCAGAGGATTCTCCTCTGACAGTAGAGAGTTGGAATGCTGTAAGGCTGACAGATGAGATATGCCTATCAGGTAGAGAGCTGTAGAAGTTTCTAGGGAATAAATAATTTCTCTTTTCTTTTGTGGACGTAGGCATCCCACGATGGGGTGTTGAACCACGTTAAATCTTTGTGTTTTCTTCTTGTTTGCGTCTCCAATCACATTTGTCGGTCAACAACTAATAAATCTTGCCAAGAGAAAAATCTTTTTTTTTTGGTATGGAGTGACTTTGAGATTTTGAATTGTTGTTCTCTTGGTGGAAACGCAAGACAAGAGTGATTCGCCTCATCAATATGGGACCCAAGTATTTATGTTGTCGCTTGGAACTAGTGGGTTGGGGGGAAACCGATCCAGCTTTGAAGGTGATAGGCCCCAAGTGGAGATTACTTTTAGAAGGATATTGAAGGATCTCCATCGCTTGGAAATCCATGTTTAGTGGAAGATATTCATGATTGGACCCTAGTGCATGATCTTCGTCTTCATTTTGGAATGAGGAAGTTGACGGTGAATCAAGATCCTCTAAAATGACTACCAAGTAGCAGTGAGGACCCCAACCGTTGCATCAGGAAATATACCGATGTATTATGTGCGACTAGGATCCTCACAGCTGTTTGGCAGCCAGACAAAAGATCTCTTTTGGTTGATGGTGGTTAAATAAAGAACTGCTGTGGGCCTTGGAAAAAGCTTAATATTGATGGCTGTTCGGAGGGATTGAAGCATGGGTTGTTGGTGTCTTGCGGGATTCTTCTGGTAAGGTATTGTTTGCATTTACCAAGCATCCGGAGGTTGCTATGAATTATATGGCAGAGTTCCAAACTGCTATTGGTTGGAATTTTAGCTGTGATTCAGCATGGGTGTCGGCATTTATGGATCGAATGCAATTCCCAATCGGTGGTGGATGAGATCCTGCCTGCGAGGTGTTATTCCCTCCCAACGTAGGCAACAGCGGTTTGCTTTCTGCTCTTGCCAACATTCAATGTCATGTTTTCATTTCTATCAGGAAATCAACACGGTGTTAGATGGGCTTGCTAGGCATGGTGCAGTTTCTCAAAAGAATCATTTACGTAAGCACCCACGCTCTAGATTTTGCTAGTTTTATTATAGGTGATCGAGTTGTTTTATTTCTGCAGATGGCATTGCCGAAGCTGGCGGTTGTGAATGTGACTTTCATATAATTCTTTATTCATTATTATTTTATTTTTTTTATAAATTTGTTTGACATTTAGCAAAAAAATAAAAATAAAAATAAAAATATATAGAAAAGTACTATCAAAAGATTCGAAAGAAACTTTGAAAGAGAAGAGCCTCTGAGTAACAGTGAAGCTCCCCCAGTCTAGAGCTGACCGGTGAAGGTCTCCATCGTTCCATCAACGGCTACACTAATAATCAAAGCCCTTCAGCAGCTTGGTGAGATCGAAAGAAGACCAAGAATTTCATTTAGAGAGAGAGAGAGAGAGAGAAGAGAGAAGAGAGAAGAGAGAGAATCTCAAATACTATATAAAGTTCTGAATAGATCATTTTCATGTTTCAGTAAATAGTTACATTTGTGGTACAAAGAAATTAAGAAAGAAAAAACCCAGAAAGGATTAGAAATTTAGAGTAAAGAACAAGTAAGAAGAATTTAGAAACTCTACATAACTGGCGACGCTCGGCTTCAATAACGCCGCCAGAGGAAGCCCTTGTGCGTTTATGCTCCTTAGTTAAGCTGGTTTTCCTTCCCGTTTGCTCGACGGCGTCGCAGTACTGTTGGGGTGAACCTTCTTTTTGCTCCCAAAGAAGAAACGGCTAGAATGGGATTTCTTCTCCACTCTCTCTCCACTGCTACTGTCTCTCCCTTCTTCTTCTTCTTCTGATCTCTTCATTTTCTCCTTATAAAGCTTCCTCATCACGTATGCCTCAGCCAATTGAGCTCCACCACAAGACATCCTCACTCACAGTTCCTAACAAACTCAGATACCAAACTCAGTTCAAATCAATGTGATTCTCAGTTGGGTCTTGTTCTTATATATATATAGGTGCTAGGAGCCCCTGCCCAGGGGTCCACTTGCCTTGGTGACCAAGTTATCCCCATAAATTGTTTGGTTCCGTTTTGGACTTTGTTATGTTTCTTATTCTTCGAAGTCCGTTGGCCTCAGAACATAAATTGATGAAGAAATTACGGAGCAAAGTAGTCTAGGATAGTGGAGACAGAATAATTCAAATGTGCTCCTTCCTCCTGCCTTTCTGTGTGGCTCCGCTGTCTATTTCCTCTATCTACCTACCTCCTGTCCCACTTTTGCATTACTTGCCGCCCTCCTGAATTCACTCCCCCATATCTCTATACGTCATTCATGAGGCACTCATCAAACACTTTTGAATTGGAGCCGAAAATTACGACTGACTTCTCAGTTATTCCACGCTTTAGTCTCAAAATATGGGTCAATACTAAAAATGAATAGCCATGTTTATATGGCTAAATGCAAAGCCATTGAAGGGTTTTCTAATAGAAAGGACTCTACAAGTCAAAAAGAGTGAATTGCATGTGTAGGATTGAGAGTGATTTTAATCATTTTTAACTTCCTTCTCTTGATTAAACCGTTTCTTAATATCCAACGTGATAAGCATGTGAAGTGTTAACCTCAAGGGGCTAGTTCAGTTGGCAAAGAGCCTACGCTTCAGGAAGCGCAAGGTTCTGAGTTTGACTCATCTTACCTCCTTGAGTCCAATCACACAGGGATGTTAAATGTTCTTTTCCTAGTATAGGTGCAACTGGAATGATTCTCATTCAATCCTGAAATGACCCAATCTAGGCGATCATGGGCTCAGTATGAACATGCGAGTTTAGTCAGGCCACAGGTTTAGATACCCATTGTTAACAAAAGAAATAGCATGTGCAGAGTTGATAGTGATTATAACCATGTTTGGCTTGCTTCATGGTCTTCTCTTAATTTTTAACCATTAAAGACTAGATCTAGGAACCGTAGTACACGTGGAAAATGAGAAAATTAAAGATGAAACATGCAGCAAAAATGCAACAAACTCCAGCAATTGTGTACTACATTGCCACAGTTTGTTGGACACACTATCCAACTAGGTATGGTATTAATGTATATGATGTGGATGAACCAATTTTATTTGTACTAGAATAATTTGATGCTTTAATAATTCACTAATTTGGTGAGATGTCTATTTGGATGTTAAAATTAAATATAGGTATTAAAGGAATAATATAGTATTAATAATTATGTAAAATGAATTTAGATCATCTCAATACGTACTTGATATCCTTCCGTCCTTAGTCCTTGCAATCCTTCAGAATTGAGGCCCAAAAGACTAATCATAAAAATACATACAACCCATTGAGCAAAAGATTATATCTTCTCTTCAAAGAACTGTGCTTGTTGAGAAATACACAAGAAGAAAAGGCAGAAGGACAAGTAAGCATAGTAAGGACCATTGAAAGCAATCCAGACCATAAGATGCCTAACAAAAAAAAAAAAAAAAAAAAAGGAAATGCATTTTACCTTCAAACTGTTTATTGCTTAGAATAAATTTTTACTGACCTTACAATTTCAAAAACACTTGAAACCTTATAATTTCTGATGCAATAGAAGTTTATTTAAACTGATAGTTAATGATTGTCTATGATAAGTACAGGTGATTGTGCAGATGATGCTACAGTTATTTTAATATGATTTGAGCACCATTATGTGGATGAAGTCATAAAACATTGGAAGAACCATGAATATAGGAAGGAGAAAGCTCAAATGAAAATTTTCAAAAAAAAAGGGAGAGAGGGGAGGGGGGGTGAAAAAAAGCCATTTCAGTGTAATGAATATAATATTTCAAAACAAATACTCAACAAGCACAGTTTCGTGGCCTCTTTTTTTTGGGGTGTTTTTCTTTATTTTTTCAAAGGTGGGTCTTTTTATAAAAAAATAAGAATAAAACATTGGAAGTACTACCTAATTTCATTCATTGCATGGGCTTGGGCTGTATCTTTCAAACACTTGGGACATGAATATTAAGATTTCTAGCATAACTTGTTAATAAATTGCTACTTTCTTGATCGAGTCACTACATGGAAGATTTAGTTTTTTTTCACTGTTCCACTTGATCTAGAGCAAGCAAGGGTCATAAATCAGGGAACAAGAACACCAACAACCCTCGAGAATTATTTTTTCCCCTCCGGCTTGAAAAAAAAAATCCTCCGTGATTCAAGCAATTATGAATTTCTGATTTGCTACTTCCACAAATAAACAGTCAGATTCCCCTTGTCTGTATCTGTTCTGACTCAACTGTTCAACGCCTGGGGAAGGCCCTCGAAGGGACAGTTCCCAGTCCGTCCCCCTTCTAGCACACGGCGACCCTCTCTCTCTGCAGAAGCAGCTCGTGCAATTCACTGACAGCCGATGGTGTCGGGATTGGGATCCCTGTGCTCAGCCCTTAGAGCCAATCCTTTTCCCGAGGTTACAGATCCATTATTTGCCGACTCCCCTTGCCTACATTGTTCCATCGACTAGAGGCTGTTCAATTTGGAGACCTGATGCGATTATGAGTACAATCGGACGTGGTTGGTACTTGGTCTTCTTGATTTTCAAAGACCACCACGGACACACTGAACCCCATTTAATTGGGATAAATCTTTGTTGTTGTTGTTGTTGTAATTATGGCTTCTTCCACAAATGCAATATTAGCTTTAAGAATTCAAATTTCTATGATAGTAACCATGAGGATTTTAGTAATTGGTATTGACCAAATCGATATTATAGGTGACCAAACAGTAGTGTGGGAGACGTGTAGACGTTCTTAATCAACAATTCCAACTTCACCAGCTTGGAGCCTTTACATCTGTCTCCCACACTACTGTTTGGTCACCTATAATATCTATTGGAACAGGTACTAGGGATCAAGGCTGTGTGTTTCTGCATCATTTCAATCTAGCCCAGCCAGGAGATGTGCCCAAGAAGAGAAGGCTTGGGAAATTGAATGATTGAGATTGAAAAAATCTCCAAAGCTTAAGATGGTACCGGAAATTGATCCAGGAGAATCATATCTACATTACTGGTTAATATTAAACTCCTTTCATAGGCAATACTGGATCAATGACTAGGCGTATATGGGCAGATACGTTTCTGCTGTGGTCTTAAGTAGTATTAGAATTCAACTCTGAGAAGTATGGATCTTCTGTTTAATTTAGTTTACTAAAGTTTTCAAAAGGGAAGGAAAAGGAGCAAGGAAAGAGCAATAAATAATCATTTAGTACATCTCTGAATATATTAGGTAACTCTTAACTCTGAGAACAACCTGCATCCCAAACCCAAGTTCAAAATGAAGCGAACGGAAAAGGGAATGAAGCTAGACTTGTATATGGTGAATACAGAGATATACAAATTGAATGAATGATACCATTACTTTTGACTAATGGTGCTCGAAAAGAAAGAGATTGAAAGAAAGTATACAACTTGGTAAAGAACAGAAATTAATGTAAAAACCATGGACCTGCAAAAAATATTAAGCAATGGAACCCCTGTGCCTTCATTCTCTTTGCAGGCCAAGCAGACTTAAAAACACCTGATAAAATGTAGAAAAATAAAATTAACCTCTACCCTCTTTGCAGGCCAAGCAGACAAAAAGGCGCCTGATAAAATGAAGAAAAAGTAAATTAACTCAACCAACGTAAACACGTGGAGAAACTGAGGGGAAGAAGTGGAGAAAACAACCAAGTACCTCCTACTAAATTCCATTGGCAGAAAAGTCTGTTGAACAAGCAGAAACTGCTTTAACAATAGAATCTGGCACAGCTTCCTAAAAGAATACTAGGACTGCTGAAGGCCCAATACTTTGAAGAACACTTGTGTGAAATAGCTGGTCATGAAGACTTTTGTGACACTGGAGCATTTTCAGTCAGCAAAGATCCTAACTGAAGCATGAGAGGGTATACAGGGCTGAATTCCTTGTCCCCTCGAGCCCTTACTTTTGCAGCATAATCATCAAGTGTTGCTTTAATGCCTTTCCAAATCTGATCTTCCCCTTGTGAATCCAACCAAAGTGAATACTGCAAAGGTGTAAGTCCATTCCTCTGGATTGGTGACTGCAACTCTTCAGGACCTCGAGAATAGAGGTGATGAAGTATGACACTTGGAGGAAGATCTTGAAGGAGTGGCGAAGCTCCCAGCTGGGATGTTTCCAAAAATATAACAGGCCGAAATGCACGAAGGGCTCGATAAGGTGCACCAATCTGTTGTACTGGGAACAAGTTCTGGCCTACAGCTAATTCTAGTTCAGCCATGTCTCTGGCCATCCTCAGCTTCCCCGACTCTGAAAGAGGCCGTACAAGAGCAGCATGTCTGATGAAAAATATCAGAACCCGAGAGGCCATTCTCCTGACAAGTGTAGTGCATATGTTCTCTGTACCTGCACCAATGACTCGAGCTTTTGAAGGCAACAACCTAGATAGGAATTCACTGCGGAAATGAAGCACGCATTTCTGCAGTTCCTCCATGTAAGGAGATGCACTATTGTCCATAGCAGCATCCATGCCATGCACGCCAAAGTTCTGGTCATGAATTTGCAAGATGCAAGCCTCAAGGCGATCAAGCATTGCTTGGAATAAAGATGTCACAGAATCACAAGCAACACCATATATAACACCCAAAGAGGGAGATAAGACATTTGAGGCAACAGTTGGTAGCTCTGAGACAATTGATGAAACACGAGTATGAATTTCTTGCAGATGTTGACAGAGAGTGAAGTTTTTGAGTTGTAATGCAGTTGCAGGAGCTGTCACTTGACGGGCTTCAGGACCAGTAGATATCTGTGATCAATTAGCACACAATAATTTTAGTTTTCATATAAATTTATCAGTAAAAAATGTAAATTCTTTACTTATTTATTTATTTTGGTGAACAAAAAGTACAAATTCAAACCATGGTAGTTGCTATAATTCCCATTTGATAGCTTATGGTATTAGGTATGTTTACAAATTCAATATCATCTGTGCTAGCTTCCAACAATTTTTAACAAAAGAGACAATTTTTTCCTTCCTTTGGATTATCATAATAGGAGATCAGATGTGTGGTTGACAAATACAATTTGCCCCACAACCACGACATGGGAGGATCCTTACCAGTAGTTTATCAGTGTAAGAGTCAGACAGTTGCAGAGAAGGGGCTTGCAGAAGGAGCAGTTTGCAGCAACAACTACCGATGATTTCCCACCCCCCCACCCCCAAAAAAAAATATTTCTCTTTCCTGATCCAGGAACTAGTCCAAGTCATTGTTTTGATAGTTCCATCAGGCAGTATCAGGATGATCAGTTAATTCACCAACAGAAAAGTCGTAATTGCCCGACATGCTTAGCTGTTAGTTCTAAGAGAGAACTCCACAGCAGGATGATTTTCTTTGAATCTTTCTTTATTTATTTTATTTATTATTTTTATTTAGAACAATAATACACCTGATAAGAAGAGTTAAGGGGGGAGTATTATAGTATTTGTCCTTCTTTAAAATTATTTGCTGTGTTGGACCTAAACAGTCTCTAGAATAGGTTATTAGGTAGTGGTATTTTAGTAATTAGAGTCACATAGGGTTTAGAATCTTACTCATATGCTGCTTATTCTAAAAGCATTATTCAAGTTATAATCAAAGAAAAGTATCAAAAAAAAAATTATAATCAAAGAAGGATTTTAAATTTTCCCTACTCTAGAGTAATACTATTGGCTTTTGTTTGGTTCTCAGCCTAGATAACCAAGGGTTTAGCAGCCTGTTATGACTTATGAGTCATGCATTCCCTTGTTAAGCTAGCTCAGTACCATTCGAAGAGAAAAGATTAAGCAATGACACTCTGACACCAAACTAACGTCTCACCCTACATGAACAATAATTAGATGTTACAGATACTTGCCATAGCTCTTATGGTGTCCCTTATACATGCAGATGGACAAGTTTAATGCAGTCAGAGGTTACATGTCAACACATTTACACAATATAATCAGGAATAAACAATAAGGCATTTAATTCCACTGCTTCAGAACTGCAGAGGGCCAACCCCTGCCTGCACATAAACGAGCATCAAATCAAGTGGGCAGTGTCCAGTAAAACTTTTGGTCAAACCATTTGAAATGAATCCCAAAAAGTCATTATTTCAGACCCCTGCTAGTGCATGGAAACGGTTCACTGCATGATCACATAGATGCAACAAAAATGGGCAAAATTAGGCAATGATTAGCTAGGCACCCCCTGTAATAGATGTGCAGCAGCATCGGGTTGCTGTAAACTTTCCCACACCATGGACACTTGGAAAGAGTGTCAGACCTATTGGAAAAGAAGGTAGTCTAAGATAATATAATTCATTAGCACTGGAGTACAGGAAACCTGAGAAGGAAAACAATGGAGCTGATAGAAGTGGAGTTAGCAGATAATAAAAAGGAGACTCAGTTCTATCATCCACTTGTGGTCTTCAATGCCCACCTCCTAATGAAGAAGGTGATATGACATTTTACAAGGAGATCTACTCTCTGATGTTCTCTTTCCTATTACATATGGCAGTTTGGCAAAGGGAAGCAAGAAAACTATTTCAGTAGCCATGGATATCACTAGAAGACTTGAGAGAATGGAGCAAAGCTTTCACTTACATTTCTAGAATGAAATCAATCACATTGAATCTCTTGAAACTATCTTCCCTCTCAATGTAATGAACATATATCAAAACCGAACCGATTATTAATTGGTTTCACTTTTCCAAACCAAAACTGATTGTGTTCTGTACGGCTTAATCGGTTTCCCCTTTATAGCCTCTTCCCATCAAAGTTGCATAACAACACGACATTCCCACCACCCACCCATACATATAGAGAAGAACTAGTGATGGAAAATCAACAAACTCTGGTGTTGGAAGAGTGTGGAAGTCTATCAAATCCGATAGAAATGAAACGGCAATGAGAGATGAGAAAGTGAAAGTGAAAGTAAAAGAGAGAACAAGAGATATTATATATTTAATTGGTTAAATCGTGTGATTTATGCAACCATACGGGCATATTGGGGCTTTCCCCCTTTGACTGACTCTAATTAATAAGAGTAGGTTAATGGGGGCCATAGTTGTAATTTTTCACTTCCCTTCTTTTGTTATAATAAAGAGCTTGGCTGGTCCCATTAACCATCCAAGCATTCAGTCCCATTCTTTGCTGTTAACAATCGATGCAACTGATGGTTTCTTGGATTATTAAACTGGGGATTATTAAACTTTAATCCAAAATCAGACCAATTAATTAAGGTTCGGTTCGATTCGGTTTTAAATGGCCAGTTCCAGTTTGGTTTAACCGGTTCCAGTTCAGAATATACGTCCTGGCACCTGACATCAAGTGACATGGCCTTTTTGCCTTCTTCCAAATAGAGCCTTCACCCCCCCTCTCTTGCGCGGCCTCCTTTTTTTTTTTTTTACCAAGTCCACAAATATTATAAATGTATCTTATTGGGGCATTGGTTTTGGATTCCTGCACAAAACAAATAGGGAATGCTACCTTTATGGCCCCAAAATTTGCCACATTTTTTTATGCTTTCCCAATATTTGCCACATGCCAGATCAGGTGGAGCCAAAATTTTGTGGAGCATTAAGGCCCACTGTCCCCTACTTGTCAAGTTTCAGGCCTGATGGAGCTAACCACATGGCAATATGGTTGAATTTGGTTTTGAAATTTGAAAAGTGAATCAAGACCATGCCCAAGCCTACCTATCCAACAGTCAAAATTATCAGATCAGCTTTCAACATGGTACAATGAGGGGACCTTATAGTAGCACTTCCTATTTTTCCTGAGCACGGACTTATTTTCTACAGTTCTTCCTTCTTTGCATTCCAGTTCACAAGCAAAAGGCAAAATGGACAAATAAAAAGAAGAAAATTACAAAGGACATACCAGAGCCACTTAGTCTAATATGTGGATCAAAACTTCCAAGAACAATAAACAAAAGAAACAAAAAATGAAGATATGAATGTTTCTACGATTCTATAGAAAATGACAAGACTCTGATTTGAAGAAAATACCTGGTATTCAGCTCTTTCTGCTAGCAAGATAAGAACTTTGCCAATTTCACGCAAAACAAGAAGAGTCAAGTGCCCATCCAGTTTCACAGCTTCAATCTCCTCTTGAATGCGTAGCACAATTCTTGAAATCTGGTCTTTGGTGGGAACACTTCCCCGGCTGGACACTGGAAAGATACTATTAACAAGATCTGACAGGCGACTCAAGCAAAGGGCTAAGAAAGCTGTCTGGAATATATCAATGGCAGAAACCATTTGATCTCTTCCTTCTGGACTGATTGCTGGTAGAACCCCTTTGGCATCTGTCTCACGTGAAATTGTTTCAAGAAGATTCTCAAGCATAGATATGAGTTTAGGGTACCCTAGAGTAAGTATTTCTTTGACAAAACTCGATGTAGAGAAAGCAGACTTCATTTGACTGGCAAAGGATTTCACAATAGCTTCCCAAACTCGATCGGTTAATATTGGATCACCCTCCTGAACAAGTAATAGCTGAGGTTAGCAAAACCATGGAGGCAGAGATGGTCATTGGAATTGATAGGCACTTGCACTCGTAACCTATCAGTGTCCTGAACAACCGACTTTACAAAAGAATGCACAAAGAAGGGAGTTCTGATAAATAGATATCAAGTAACAAAGCCTCAAAGGAAATTAATCATTTATTATTAGTTCTGGCCTTACATTTCACCTTAGTTGAGGGTCCGCATAGGCCCCACTGCAAGTCTGCAATCTTGTTTTCCAGCCTCATATCGTATTATTCATTTCATGTTATTCAATCAAATCTGTTATTAATAAGCAAAAATAAAAGTTTAATAGTTTATGTGGCAACTGGCAAGACATCATCCTTTATGACGTGTACAAAAGAATGAAAATACTTGATTCCTGATTATCGAATGGTTACTATGAGAACAACAGTTCTCTAAATCTTGATCAATAGAGGAACATAAAAAAATAATAATTAAAAAAAAAAAAAGTGACCAATGGAGTTGGCGAACAACTTTCTAGCCATACTTTATTTCTACATTATAACTATAAAATTTTGAAGAGTAAAATTTGAAGCAAGAATACCATCAAAATAATCCAAATTATAAACAGAATTTAAAAAAAAAGGGGGGTGCAGAAGAGCATAAACTGGGAAAAGATTATTCATCAAATATGAGAATTTGGACTCCTCCAATTTACTTGCATCATTACGTTAGATGCACACATTGCAAGAGGAATATAGATAGTATTCCCAATGTATTTAGATATCCAGATTCTCTACTCTCTCTCCTCCATTGTTCTGATCAACCTTTTCTTCACCCAGCAAGTGAAAACAAGAAGAATTTGCCGTAGATTCATCCACAGGTGATGCTCTATCTGCTGTAAGATCCAGGAAAAAAGATATTTTTCCACTATGAAAGCACAAATCACACACCACACAAAGCTGCTTGTCCCTCATTTCCAAATTAAAAAATCTTGGTGAAATAAATAAATACCTACTCCTGTGTACACACAATGGCTTTAGCCTTGACAACATTAGCTCATAGTCCAAATATCAGCATCAACTTAATATATTTCCTGTCAATGATACCATCACTTGAGATACTTTGCTCAATCTACTCTTCTTCAGAAAGTTGCTGAAAGAAGCCCCACAATAACAGAAGGTAATAAGGTTTCTAACTCACCTAAGGTTTAGGATTCAGAAATCCCAGTAAACAATCGCAGAGATAGGAACAAGAAACCAGCAAGCAGAGCAATCTAATAACTCAAAGAGGTGCCACATCAGACTCAAAGGCCGAGGGGCCTAACAAGGGAGGGGAATAATGCAGCAAACTTTGATTCCAATTCAGTGGTCAGATTTGGAGGAACGCAGAAAACCTACATGATATGGAAAACTGAAATACTGAATTTCTGCCAATCGGCAGATCCGATAAATTCAGGAGTTCAAAGCTTGAGTATTACAAAACTGAATTAAAGAATAAACATCAAATTGAAGCTTTAACAGTAAATCAAAAATCAGATCTAAGGAATTATGTCAGAAAACTGGTATTTTAAGTAGCACACTGAAAGTAAAGTCTTCGGATTCGATTGGAGAACTGAATGAAACGGAATATAATTCCAGCTAAGCAAATCGGCAGCAAGAAATTAGCAATATTTTATTGAAAATAAGGCTGAAACAGATCTAAATAAGTACAAACAGAAGACAGAAATATTATAACTGAATCACAAATCACAGATTAAGAAAAAAAAAATAGACTTATATCTGACCTGGTCGAGTGGAAAAAGATAGAGAAGGGAAAGAAACATTCAGGAATCCACCTGACCCAATCTGGAATCCGCCAGATCCTTGCTGAATCCACAGCAAAACACTTCTGAATCCACAGAAGTAAACACTTTAGAAATCCACCAGCACTGGTCTGAGATCCACAGAACCAAGTGGCAGCCAAAGCTGGTCTTCCTTCATTAAATCGTATGGAGAATTTTCCCTTTACATGCTTTTATAAACTGCTAGAAAGCTTAGACAAGGTTGGTTAAGGAATAAAAACAATAAAACAAAAAATAACAAATGCAAATTAATAATTAAAAAAAAAACATACTTTATCCAGGACTTAATTAAATAACACCCTATTCTCATCAGTTAATAATATGAATAATCAAATTAAACTCCCAAATTAGAGCCACAATTAGACTAGAAATATGATTCCTGGAATGACTACAAAAACTGGAAATTTATGGAACCACAAGCTGTGTAGAAGAAGCCAAACTGGACTTCTCAATTTCGGGTATTTCTGGTTTTAGAAAACCAGGATTGAACCATCCTAGAACCACAGGGTAACTTTTGAACCATAACTTGAACCATGGGTCAGGTTTGGAGTATGGACCAAAAACTGAACCAAAGTGACTCGAAAACAAAACCGCAAGCTCTTTTTCCTTTTCTTTCTGCTGGAATTGTGCATCAGAAATCCTAAGCCCATCTAATTTGCATGCAAGTTGAGGATATTAGAACCACGAAGAGAAGGAAGAATGAAAATGTTCAAAATTTTGCTAAATGAATGTGTCTATCTCTAAAGTTGTGACCACATAGAAATGGAGAAGGCTCAAGTTCTTCTGGTCAATATGAGTGGGGAAAATACCCATTAATGCAGAACGCCAAAGATTCCTACTCAGCTCCAAAGGCTTTAGTTTGGCATTAACAAGGTAAAAATAACAAAATCTATCTGCCAGAGACAGGACTGTATGTAAGGTGTACCCCCACAACTATTTGCTGTTACCTTTGGGCCTAGAGGAATAGAAGATTATTCAGAGGAAACAGAAACTGTAGAATCAGAAAATTAAAACAGTGAGGCTGAGAGGAACAATGGCTAAGGATTTTGAATTTGATTTGTCAAATCTTCTTTTTGGATAACGGATCCCTCTCATACAGCTCTCTTGTATTTACTTAAAGCTGGACCATATTAGCGGCTGAGAAAATTCACGAGGGTTCGTATAACTCTATAAGGTTATTTTATTTTTATTTATGGGATTTGGAATAGGATTTAACATTTGGCAGCTTTTGGATATAGTTTATTGGTGTCAAATTCAATTTCAATATACCAAACTGTGAGGACTGAGGATATGAAAATGGAAGCTTAAGGGAATAAGAGATGACAATGAAGGGTCTAGCCACGTACTATTAAGAATGTAATTGGTTGCCTTTGTAGTTAGAGAGACATAGTATGGAAGGGGTCAACTTATGAAGGATTGACATTTGAAAAGGTATGGTGTGGGAAGCTAGGATTAGGCATGAAATTAAAGCAAAAACATGTTTGGTAGCTATTGGGTATAGTTGTCAAATCTAATTTCAATAGGGGAAATTTTTATCACCCCCTATATTTGGCCTATATTTACTCAAACGCCCCTACATCAAACTAAGTTTTGATTCCCCATAAAAGTAAACTCCACCCCTCTTTCTCCCCTGATAATTCAAAATCCCTAATTATCCTTTTCAATCGGTCCCCTCCCACAACATCCCTCCTGCAGCACCCCCTCTCACTGCCCATCTCCCCCCCTCCGACGCCCTCTGAATCTTTCCCCCACTGCCCCTGTTGCCCATGGACCTTGATAGAAATTAGCCACTCCCTAACACAATTTCTCCTCTGCTTCAAATTGCTTACTCCCAATTGATTTTCCATTCCTAGCCTTTGCGATGTATCAATTTCTATTTTTCTTTTTCCTTTTAATGCACTCCGGCCATCCGTGAGATCGGGAAGAAAATGGCAAAAACAGCAAGCCTGATCAAGTTACACTGAAAACTGACTATTGTGTCAGACACACCAACAGAATAAAGGAAGAAGTATCTCCAATCCATATCGAACCATGCCATGGGTGTCCACATGCTCCACATCATCTTCTACTACAGACACAACTGCCCCAAGTCCCATGACCTCAGCCACTTGAGGGAATCTTTGTGCCAACTCCTCACGCTGTACCCACCCGTGACTGGCTGGTTATGGTGGATACCTGTGGACAACAGGAACTGGAAGATCACATCCTACAACGCAAAGGTGAGGCTTTTGGTTGCCAGAGTCCACATCACCCTCGAAAAATGGCTTAGCTCTGCTGATGGGTCCCACGAGAGATATCTGACAGTTTGGGGGTACATGCCAGAGGAAGATACCAGCACCTGGTCTCCTTTCTGCATACAGGTAACCCCCAAACCCCAACCCTCTTTGAAACTTTCTCTACTGTCTTCCGCACCCTCTGCATCTCTCTTCCCCTCTCACCGTGAATTTGGTCATGTTTTGGGAAGAATACATGCAGATCATTTATGCTGCAGAGATATAGATTTTCCCTTCACATAGGATTCTGACCTCTAAATGAATGTCTAAATCACGAATTCTGTATAAACAAATAATGACATGAGACAGTTGCTGGAATGACAAGGAAGAATATATCTTAGCTATGGCTTGATTGATTTGAAGTCATACGACAAGTTACATCTGGCCAATTGATTGGATAATCTTATTGCATTCGTGCGGTTAAGAATTTAGAGAGAAGGGCCTCCATTTATCCTTCATTTATAAAGAGATGATACCTACTGTGGTATGCAATACACTGAATACGTGATGCATCCATCTGTTAAAGTATGAGCTAAATGGCTAAGATTTTTTCAGCATGACGGTGTTAATTCAGATTTGTGACAACTTGAACCAGAGTATGAGATGGAGACTAATTAATCTGGAGCTCTTTTGTTGAGCAGCTGTGTTGTCATTTTTGGGAAGAAAGAAATGCCAAAGTTTTGTGCGAGAGAAAAATGCCCAATTATGGGTTTTGTAGGTCAGAAACTGCAGGGTATATCTTTTGGGTTAGGGGCAGTGGTTCATAGTTGTCAAGGCAACAAGACGATCCAACGCGTTCGAGACCATCCTGGGCACCTAGGCGCCCGCTTAGGCGTTGCCTAGGCGACCAAGGCGTTCCCAGTGTATTTTTTTTTTCTAAAATATTAATGTTATATTAATGTTTATATATATGCAACATTCTACATAAATAATCAACATTTAAGACATAACTTAATTAACATGAGAAAACCAACAATGCAATAAATAATGAGTTAAGTAGGCAACATGTATTTATGACAAACATTTACGTACTTCTAACAAATTTGACTGGAGCGTAACTTCTTTAATATAGTTCAGATTCAAGTAATCTCAAATTCGTTGCAAAGCTAGCATAATCAGCTTTCTACAAATCTGAGATTGCTTGAATCCGAGTTATAATGAAGGAGTTACACTCTGGTCAAACCTTGTTTGGAGTACGCGAATGCTGTTTAAAGTAGTCTGAATTTTAAATTATTTTTTGGGCATCAAAGCAAGAGATTATTTTGGCGCGCTCTTAGTTTTTAGTGATGCTTATAATAAGATTTATGGAATTTTTATATTTAGAAAAAAAACCTAACATTTGGAAGTTGAAAATCGCCCCCGCACCCAAAAATACAATTTTTGTTCTTGAACTGAAGGGTTGACTTATCCTTTTGAAATTTGAATTTTAGACTATTTTTATTGGATGCAAATGGGGGGTATTTGTTTATTCATGAATAATATCTTAACTAAATGTAATATAAAATTTACTTAAATGATATTAGTCATAAATAAGTACTGTTTGATAAGTATTGTTTCTGAGAACAAAAAAAGACATATTGAAAACAAGGCGGTTGCCCAGGGTGACAAGGTGCCCTGGCGCCCAAGCTTACAAAATCCGCCTAGACACCTAGGCGACGGCTTGACAGTTGGGTCCGATCTACTGTATATCATGTGAGACATCTTCTGCAAGCTTCTTTGAAGCAAAGAAGAAATTGTGCTACGGAGTGGCTAATTTCTATCACAAGTCCAGGAGTGGTAGGAGCAGCAGAAGAGAGATGCAAAAGCGCCAGAAGAGAGGCTGCCAGGGGCAGCATGAAGGGAGCTGTGTGAGGAGACTGATGCTGGAGGTGACTGCTGTCGGAGGGGCTGCCGCAGGAGGGGATGCTGCAAGAGGAGGCTCATTGTACCATTAGGGGAGAAATAGAGGTGGAAGTCTACTTTTCTACTTTTTTGGGGAATCAATAAAAAAAGGTTTGGGGTAGGGGAGTTTGAGTAAATATAAGCCAAGTGTAGGGAGTCCGAAATTTCCCCATTTCAATATAACAAACTGAGAAGACTGGGGATACGAAAATGTAAACTTCAAGGTAATTAGGTGATGCCAATATAAGTTATAGCCACCTATTATTAGGAATAAAAGTTGTTGCCTATGTAGCTAGAGACACGTGGTATAGAATTAATGGATAGGGGGTCAAACTTATAAGAAATAGAAATAACAAAAAATTAAACTGATAAAGTCTTAAAACTAGAATGATAAAGTCTTAATACTATAATGGATTCGGACAAATAGTTTCATAAAAACCATCCAGTTTCTTACTTGAATAAAAGTATGTGAATGTCAATAAACAAAAAATCCATATTGCACTAACAAATCACAGGCAAACTCAAGTACATTGCCAAATGCCAACTTCTCTGCAGAGTCAATGTCATTCTTCATCAAGTTAATAGACAATTTAGATGCTACTCCAAAGGAATCCAAGATAAATCCAAATGTACATCAATAAATTTGGGAAGTTTCAAGAAAATGATCACATCATCTTCAAATTGTTGTAAAATGAAAACAAGAGGCCATAGGGAATCAGGACACTACCTTGAAAAAGAATAATAAATTATGGAATTAGCTGGTGGATAGCTGGGTAAGGAGGATTTTTACTAGGCTTTCAGCCACAGACCCCAAGCAAAGCGAAAAAAGATTACACCATTGAGACTAAATTCCGACCTTACTCACTTCTTAACAGGCCAACTAAAGATGAAATAACACCATTTACAGTCACTTTATGATTTAGTATCGCAGCTTTGATTTATCAGTCAATCGCGATGCCAGAATAAGGGAATATCCTTATTCACTTTTTCACAGGCCACCTAAAGATGAAATAATACCCACTTACAGTCACTTTATGATTTAGTATCCGCAGCTTTGATTTATCAGTCAGTCGTGATGCCAGGATATTAAGGGAAATTTTTATGATCTAGCTGTCTTGAACAGTCCACTGGAAGCAAATCTTTAAGAGTGCCGCATTTTAACTAGTTCACTAACCAGTAATGGTTTTAAGAGAAAATATGCAGAAATTCTAATGGTTTTAAGACAACATATGCAGAAATTAGCAAAGCTACCTACTA
The DNA here is from genome assembly GCA_028583415.1 of Protea cynaroides. Lineage (NCBI taxonomy): Eukaryota > Viridiplantae > Streptophyta > Magnoliopsida > Proteales > Proteaceae > Protea > Protea cynaroides. The sequence goes on along the minus strand of CM053265.1, from coordinate 74,948,315 downwards.
GTCTTCATGAGGCCATATTGAACCAAATATTTCTCTAACACTCCAAGGATGATGAGATATTCCATGGAAACAAAGATAAAAAGAATAATTACAAACAACATTTATCAATTTGTGAATTTTTTTTTTTTTTTCCATCTACTTACTTGCATGACTTCGTTCAGGTACAAGACATGCGTGTAAGGGTCCCGTTTCTTCGACAAAACCCTCTGCAAATTCCAAACAGCAACCACAATTGCGCGTATCTGATCCATACAGTTATTCATCCTCTGCCAAAGCGCATCCTTTGCCTTCGCCCCTCCACCGATCTGAGGAGTCCCACTCCTCTGTACCCCTCCAGGTCCAAACCCAACACCAGAAGAAGCCGAAATGGCCTTCATATCCAGAGCAGCAGCCACACACTTCACGCCCTGACTCCTATACTTATTAATCAACGCATCAACAGTAGATCGCAATTCCCCAAGATGATAGAAAACCTGCAAACCACTGCCCACCTCAGACTGATTCTGCCCCTCCAAACCCTTTTCCAATAACTTCATCGCCTCGGTTCTCAACCGGTTCCCAGTCTCCGAAAGCCAACTCATTTCATCATCAAGAACTGCAATCCCCTGCAGTGAGTTCTCCTCATACAGCATCTGAATCTCGCGGTGGAACTGAGCAGCCTTAGAAAGATCCAATCTCTCAGGTTCAGAAGCAGCCGCGGCCATTAGTTCTCGCAATTTCTTGGATAAGCGCAAAAACTTAACAGTGAATTGCAGAAGCTCGGCGGTATGGTGGATGTTGGAGAGCTGGACGGTCTTGAACCGGATCTGGCGATGCGGATCAGCGATCTCCTGGCGGACCCGGTTGACGGAGACCTGGAGCGTGGATATGCCGGATCGGACAACAGAGAGAGCGGATTCAGCGTCTTTGAGGGAAGAGAGTTGAGCGAGAAGATCATCATGGCGAGAAAGGACCTCTGATCGGAGCTGCTTTTCGAGAAGACGGATCCCTTCTTCGAGCTTTTCGGCACGGGCGGCGGCGGAACCAGAGCTTAGGGCTTGGGAGGAGAAGCGAGCAGAGTCGAAGTCAGAGGAGAGGAAGGCGGAGAAGACGGGATCGGAGGCGAAGGCGTCGAGAGGAGAAGTAGTGGTGGTGGTGGAGGAAAGGAGGGGAGTGGTAGTGGAAGTTGCGGAGTTTGGAGTCGCAGAGGAATTGGCGATTGGTGGGAGATTAGAGGTTCTGTCTTTGAAGGTTGAGAGTCGCTGGAGTGGCGAAGGAGGGATTTGTGATCTGTCTAATGCCGGGGACGCCATTTCTGAGACCTTTGCACTTTGCCGGGAAGTTTTTGGATCTCTGCTCCCGTTTTTCTATCCTGCTGCTGCCCTTGGCGAGTGAAGAGCTTAAGCGGGTCGGATCGGGTCGGATCTTTCCTCTTTGGTTTTCTCCTCTCTCGTTCGATCAGGGCTTGATTTAAAACTGAGTTAAAAAAAATGCATTACAAGAGTTATGGTCATAAGTAAAACTGAGTAGAAGACCTTAGAATTAAATGGTCATAAGTAAAAAAAAAAAAAAAATGCAAGAAGTGATCAGACCAAGTAAAAGGGTCTTCTACAAGAGTTATCTCATTGAACCACATGAGGAGATTATGTGGTTATTCCAAGTTACAACCATCGAATGACATGGCCTGTGTTGACATGGCCTGTATTAATCGCATGTTAAATTTCAGAGTCTACTTCAATCAAATACTCTTATGATGTATTGACATGCATTTATATGTATGTACATGCCTGTGCTCTTATTCTCTACCTATTAGCATATTATGAGTGTGTTGAGTCATGGATGTTTTAGAGTGATGCAAAAATTTATCAAGCTTAATTTGACATGTGCGTTAAGAACCTTAGGATCCAGTTGAATTTGATATGTGAGTGGGTGTTTTGAATTCTTCGGCAATTTTGGATTCATGATCCATTTTGAATATTGACCTGCTTCGACAAATTGGATTACGACTTGAGAATTTATCTTAGATCTGTGATGGAACCGAAGGCTTGGAATCCATCACTGATATCATTTGGGGGTGTGGGGGCAAAGCCCGAGGCATGGTATGATCCCGATAGAGTGACTTGACTTAATAAAGACAAGGAGAAGGGTATTTTTTTCAAGCTTGAGTGTTTTCGAAAGATATCTTCATTGTACTTTCTCAACTGATGTAGTGAATCATCTTCATCTTTTCAAACGGTGTGTGCACGTAAATATAAACATTTATATTACCTTTTATGTCCCAAGAAACAAAGAAGACCGTCCACAACTTCCCAATTGTATGGTCCGAAGCAAATTCAGTATGGTGACAAGTTTAATGTTAACCAATCCTGTTTACACATAGCACGACCCTATTTTTATTCTATTTTGTAGTATTATTATCACCGTTCAAGCCTATTTATGTAAATTCCAGCTGGATCGGGATCGGGATCGGGATCAGGATCGAAATCGGAATCGGAATCGGAATCAGCTGAACCATGCCTACACAACTACCATTACATTTTACAAGTCGGAAGAACATTCATTATTCAGATGCTGCAAATCAAAGATCGAGTGCTTCCTGCAACTTCCGAGAGAAAATTTCATTCAAAATACTAGCTGTTATTGCATTAGAAAGTCAAGAATTAAAAACTCAAAAAGGGTTAAAATTCAAAACAAAAACTGAACAGCTGATCTAAATCGAAGCAGAAATGGATCTGGAAAAGCCTGCAACTTTGAAATAAATAACTATACACCAAAGAAAACTTAGATTTCTGTTTTACAATCAAAGAAATTACATCTCTTACAGAAGCTCCAACAGAAATGTAACCAACCCAGAAGCAACAATCTCTCCTTCACACCCCATCCCACTCTGAATCTCTCCCATAATCATCTTCAAAAACCAAAATCAGACTTTCATGAGAGAGAGAGAGAGAGATAAGGAGTTAGAGAAAAGGAAATTTATAACTTGGCAATTGAATTGATCCTCTCAGTGACTGTAATTAAACCATGAGTGCCAAGCTTGCCATCTCCATTAGCCACCATACCCAGATACAACTGTCTAGACAAGGCAGCACCAGGCAAGACCACAACATTCTCTTCCACCCCATCAAGACCCATTCCCAAATCCTTCACCACATACTCTGCAAACCCACCAGGTCTGAAATCCCTATCAATTATCCTCTCCCCAAACAGTTCCATCGCCATAGACCCAGCAGCGCCACCCCTGACAGACTCCAAAAACTGCTTCAAATCAAGCCCTGCTTTCTCTGCAAACACCAATCCTTCACCCAACCCAAGCAGATTCGCACTAATCGTAATCTGATTAGCAATCTTGCAGCTTTGCCCACATCCAGAGACACCCATATAGGTTGCTCTTCCCATAAGCTCAAACAAAGGCGACAACCATCTCACAACCCCTTCATCCCCACCTGCAAAAATCGCCAATTTGCCATCTCTGGCACCCATATCGCCGCCTGAAACTGGAGCATCAATCGCCCAACAACCTCTCGCACGGGCCGTTGAGGCAATTTCTCGAGCAAGTTCTGGGTGGCTGCTAGTTGTGTCAACGATTACCCCATCTTCACTGAGACCAGATAGAACACCTTCAACGCCAAGAACTACAGATCGAACATCTGACGGATGCCCAACCATCGTGAACACCACATCGCTCTTGCAAGCAACATCTGCAGGGGAATTGACGATATGGGCACCTCGTTCTTGCAACCCACGAGCTTTCTCTGGGTTTCTGGCGTAGACTGTGAGGGTATAACCACCTGATATCATACGAGAAGCCATGGCAGCGCCCATGACTCCAATGCCGATCCAGCCCACACGGGTCTGATTAGGACTAATGGGTTTTGGGTAAGAAGTTTCCATTGATTAAAAACAAGGAGAAAGACCAAAAAAATGCAGAAAATAAAGTGGAATTATACTTAGGAGAACTGAGAAACAAAGGAATTAAAAGTGGCAATCGCAGCAGAGGTAGCAGAAGCAGAGAATAGCAATGAGGCAGATGGCTTCAAATACTGAAACGATCTTGAAGAGGATGTCGTCAACGATTTGAAAGATGAAAACCTAGGCTTTCCATTGTAAAGGGTAGATTCTAAATCTCTTAGCCCATGAGTGCTTATTTAATTTCTTGAAAAACCAGAGTTTTCTCCCCATTGTAAAGGGTAAATTCTAAATCTATTTTTGTCACATTTTTTTCTTTCAATAGATTGAAATTTTGTCATGTATTCGAAAAATACAATGACAAATCATTTTTTATTTATTTTAAAAAGGATCTTTCTTTGTGATACTGGTTTGTATCAATAGCCCATGATACCAATTCCTTTTTAAGCATAGTTATTGGGCCATCACTGTACCACAATATACAAGGGATATATTTGATACTTGGGTCAAGAGAGGTCAGAAAGATTTGTGCCTATTCGACAGTCGTTGACACCGGCATTCGGTGTCAAACAAAGAATCCTTTTTAACAATCATCTTTTCATCCTTTGACTTGAAAAAAAAATAAAGGGTAACAAAAAAAAATGTTACAACTAATTTCCTCTCTTCGGTTATAAAAAGATGCATCATTTACCTTAACAAGGCCAAAACCATATCCAAGGGCATAGCTCAGTTAGTATAGATCAACACCTTAGAATTAAGTGATCATTAGTATAGATTTAAAAAGAAGAGAAAACAAAGAGAAAACAAAAATTTTCAGTCCTATGTGAAAGGGCTTTCTACAAGAGCTCTCTCATTGAACCACATGAAGAGATTACATGGTTACTCTAAGTTCCATTTTTTGGATGGCATGGCTTGGATTAGTCACATGTTAAATGATGGATATTTAAAAGTGTATGTAACCGCAAGTGCATGGTATCGTGCAGTAATGGGTTGATCTCAGGATGGAATCGTTATTATTCTAATTCAAATAAGACAAAACGTATCAAAGTGATTTGATTGAATTAATACCCTAATCATTTTAAATAAAAACTAATCAAGCAACAAAAACAATAATAACCAATTCCTAATGACACGAAGATTTATGAAACCACTATATTAACTATAAAGTAACACAAATCTATTGCAAGAAGAGAATGAAATTAAAAATAAAAAAATATAAGAAAAACTTATTTCATTGAAAGATTTTTGTCGTTACTCGTCTTCTTGTTGTCAATCCAAGGCGATACGCAAACGATTACAAAAAGAGCATTCTCCCCTAAATTAAAATAGTAACGGGGAACAAACTATATTGATCTACTCTACTACAGAGTTCTATAACTAAAATTAAAATTTAAAAAAAAATAAATTAAACAAGAAGAACACAACTTAAAAAGTAGAAACTAAAACTCTCAACTAAAAAAAACTTACAATAGAATTCTTGGATGTCTTTTTCTATTGCTGAGCATCACATATATATACAAGTGAGTAAAGATCACAATCAATCTTTACAATTGAATTACAATAGATTTTGTGGAAATAATTTTGGTAACCAAATTCTAATCTTGTAGGCTCATTGTTGTGAACAATTCTTGAGTAGAAAAATATCTTGTAAACAACTCATTGTATTTTTGACATCATTATCTCTTCTTGAAAACTTTCATAATCAATTGAAGCTTTTCATTCTTTCATGCTATGCCAATCTCCATATGTGATATCAATCTTGAGAGAGAAAAAAAATAGAAAACCCCTAAGATATGACAATCTCCATCTTATAAATTTCATTCCAAATCAATAGGGAACGTTTTCTCAAGAGAATGAGATCTCTCACATGAGATTGGACTACTTTTTGACTTGGTCCAAGACTGATCTTATACACAAAATTTATGGCTCTCCTTATAAAATTTGTCCATATGCACAGTTGCTGAGTTGACTGGGTGAGTTAACTAGATAGAATCACTAAAAATACATAAAATGATTTTTTCAAGCTCAAATTTTTTCAATCTTTCACCTACATCCTATAAACATAAAAACAACATTAAATATCTGAGAAACATCATAAATAGAATAAGAGATGCATACTTTATGTCCTAAATTCACACATAAAATGTGTTTATTAGAATCCCTCACACTTGAGCTTTGCTAATCCCGAGCAAAGAAAAATATAAAAAAAATAAAACAAAATCCTAACTCACTTTTATAGGAATTACGATTGCACTTAACACGTGCAACAAGCCTTTAAACCCCTAGGTCACCCCTAGTGGATGAGTTATGTCTCGTGAGTGTTTTCAGAGAATAAACACATAAAATTCATATAAAAATTTCAAACTTTAACTTTGGTATTGAGGAAAAAGAGCACACACACATCCTATTCGTCAAAACACTCAATTTGAGATCAAGAAAACATAGAAACCCCCACACTTGAACTTTGCTACCTTATATGATTCAAACACTAAGGTCACATCTCAATTAGGAAACCTTGTTATATCTTCCAAAGATATCTCTCCTTAAGGTGAACACTTTGTAACATACTGGTAACCAAGATCTAAGATTAGCTTTCAACACTTGTATTTCATATTTTTTTTCTTTTTCCTCTCTAAGCTACTCTACTACAGTTGGCTTGAGAAATACAGGTGGTTATGCACTCTCATATTACTATGTAGCTTCACTTTTGGCATATATCCTTAGGGACATTGATGCTAAATAGTACTTTTTTATTTTTACAAAAGTTTTATCCAAGGAATTTTAATCAAGAAACCTCGCTTTCTGAGGCGGAATGTCCTGTCTAGTTCCAAGAACAAAAACTCTTATATTATTATTTTTTTATTATTATTTTTTTAGTACAAGGAGGTCTCAACTTTATTCAAAGGTTTAAATTACCAACTATAGCCATAAATGATTCATCCCTTCAAATAAGGTAAGATTTATTTTCTAACTCGATTCCCACCTCAAGACAGCCTAAGTACTATCCTCACATAAGATTTTATTACTTCACATGTGATAGTTTCCTAGGTCTCTTTCTCCTTCTTCTTTTGTGTCAAAACCATAGAAATAGTGGTTGACTTTCTCAAAAACTAAAGTTAAAAAAGTTAAAATTTACAATGAAAGCTCAACCCTTCCCCCATACTTAAATCAAGCATTGTTCTCAATGTATGCATAAAAATAAAAGACAAGGACAAGGGGAAGAAAAAAACTCCCTGATTAAGGATCGATGTAAAAAGGTTCATGGAGATTCATGACCTCTTTAGTGGAGTCGTGTGGAATCTCCAAAAGTAGTTTCAGACTCTGGCTATTCACTTTGCTGGTTGCACTTGTACCTGGATTTAAAATCTCAATTGCACCTGATAAGAAAATATTTTGAACAATATAAGGACGCTCCCAATGGGATCTAAGTTTACCAGAAAAAAATGCAGGCGGGAATTATAAAGTTAAACCTAATCGCTAGGGGTGAAGGACTTCCAAAGGATATGTCTGTCATGGTAAGCCTTGGTCTTGTCTTTATAGATGCGGGCATTGTTGTAGGCATTATTTTATAATTTTTTTTATAAGAACTAGCATCTGACAAATCAAAATTTAATTTTTTAATGGCCCAAAACACCCGATGTTTCAATTCGACTAGTAAATGGTAGGCTTTTTCGTACACTAGATGGTAAGGGGATTGACCAAGAATGGTCTTGAAAGCGGTCCTATAAGCCCACAAAGCATCTATTAGGCGAATGGACCAATCCTTACGAGTCAGATTGATAATTTTTTCTAAAATCTGCTTGATTTGTCAATTAGACACTTCAACCTGTCCACTGGTCTAAGGGTGGTAAGGGGTTGCCAATTTATGGGTAATACCATATTTTCGAATAAAGGGCCTCAAATGGATGTTGTAGAAGTGTTTCCCCTTATCACTAATAATAGCTCGGGGGTTACCAAATCGGGAGAATATATTCTCCTTTAATAATTTAATGACTACTTTGTGGTCATTGGTCTTAGTAGCAACAGCTTCTATCCAACTGGACACGTAGTCCACAACTAACAAGATATTCTCATTCCCAAAAGACTTTGGGAACAGACCCATAAAATCGATGCCCCAAACATCAAAAACTTCAACTGCCAGAATTAGGTTGAGTAGCATCATATTCTGCTTGGTAATGCGGCCTAAAGACTGGCAAGAAGGCATGCCTTACAGTAATTAAAGGCATCCTTAAAAAGAATAGGCCAGTAGAATCCAGACTGTAAAACCTTGGCCGCGGTCTTATTTGACCCAAAGTAGCCGCCACACGCCTGATCATGACAGTAAGACAACACAAATTACTGTTCATAGTCAGGTATACATCTCCTGATAATCTGATCAGGACAAGTCTTGAACACATATGGATCGTCTCAAAAATAATACTTGACTTGGGAATGGAATCTATACTTATCCTGGGCGGACCAATGGGAAGGGGTCGTATCCATTACCAAGTAGTTTATAATATTAGCGAACCAAGGTTCACTAGATACTGCAAACAACTGCTCATTTAGGAAAGACTTGTTGACTGGTGGATCGATAGTTAAAGAATTAGGTAGTCAGGATAAGTGGTTAGCAACTAGATTTTCTATTCTTGGTTTATCCCTAATCACTAAGTCAAACTCCTATAAAAGCAAAACCCATCTAATGAGACGGGCTTTGGCATCCTTTTTCTGCAAGAGATGTTTGAGGGCAGCATGATCCGTATACACAATGACATGTAATCCTATCAAATAGGCACGTAATTTCTCTAAAGCGAATACAACATTTAAGAATTCATTTTCAATAGTAGTGTAATTAAGTTGTGCATCGTTTAAAGTCCTACTTGCATAACAGATTACATGGGACAATTTATTGTTCAGTTGCCCAAGGACAGCTTCTAATGCAAAATCAGAAGCATCACACATAAGCTCAAATGGCTTTATCCATATGGGTGCCTGAATGATGGGGATAGTGGTCAAAACCTTTTTGAGTTGATTAAAACTCTCAAGGCATGCATCATTAAAATCAAAGAGCTAGTCTTTAGTAAGTAAAGAGGTTAAAGGACGGGCAATATGACTAAAGTCCTTAATGAACCATCGATAAAAATCAGCATATCCCAAAAAGGAACGAATGTCCTTTACAGATTTGGGAACAGGTAGCTTTTCAATCAGTTCTACCTTGGCTCTGTCAATAATGATTCCCTCTTTGGAAATGATGTGACCCAACACTATGCCTTGTTTTACCATGAAGTAGCATTTCTCTCAATTTAAAACTAAATCTTTCTCCGTACACCTGGCAAGAACTAAGGAAAGATTATGTAGGCAATCAGAAAAAATAGACACAGGCACAGAAAAATCATCCATGAATATTTTTAAGAATTACTCTACCATATCTCAGAAGATGCTCATCATGCACCTTTGGAACGTGGCAGGGGCATTGCATAGTCCAAAAGGCATGCGTCGGCAAGCAAAGATTATGTAGGGACATGTGAAAGTAGTCTTGTGTTGGTCATCTAAGACAATGGAGATTTGATTGTAATCAAAGTATCCATCTAAGAAACAATAGTATTCATGTCCGGCCAACCTCTCTAACATTTGGTCAATGAAATGCAAAGGAAAATGATCCTTCCACGTTGCCATATTTAGCTTTCTGTAGTCTATGCACACTCTCCACCCTGTTTGGATACGGGTTGGAATCAATTCATTGTCAGCATTAGCAACTACAGTGACTCTTGACTTCTTTGGTACCACATGTACCGGACTTACCCACTCACTGTCAGATATGGGATATATGATCCCATGGTCTAAGTACTTTAAAATTTCTTTCTTAATGACTTCCTTCATCACATGATTTGCCCGTCTTTGAGGTTTTCTTGAGGAGTTGGTACCTTTCATAACGTGTATTTGATGCTGAACAATAGACGGACTAATATCTTTGATGTCAACCAGAGTTCAACCTAAGGCTTCCTTGTGGTTTTGTAAGAGTTTAACTAACTCTTCTTCCTGACTAAAAGTCAAATCAGATGCAATAATAACGGAAAGAGTCTAGTCAGGTCCTAGGAAGGCATACTTCAGAGTAGACGATAACTCCTTTAATTTTAAATTAGGTGGTTCAAATATTAAGGGCTTAGGGGTGGAAGTGAATAGAGGTCCTAGAGGTTCCATAGGTGTGTGGATACTCCATGCCTCTGATGAGAAAGCGTCCTCTACTCCTCCTAACTCTTCCATACATTGCATTAATTTCGAGTCAATGTCAAAAGTAGTCTCTACATGGCCAGAGAATTCTTTGAGCATATGTAGTTTCTCATTAGGTTGCTTATCCAACCTAAATACATTTAAATCAATAGTTTGGTTACTGTAAGCACCCCTATTTTTACCATCCTAGCTAAACAAAGTACTATAGGTGTGTAGACAACAACGGAAGAGAAATGAGTGAAAGTTTAGATTTTTTACTGCAATCTCGAGGTAGTTTTCGATGGATCCCATAGTAAGGTCATAGGCTGTAATCTGCATGGATGCATAGGTCATAGAATTATCTTCAAAATGAGACTAGAATCATCCAATGACATCAAACGAGGAAGATATTGCAGTTTTAGTCGATTTGAAAATGTAGGGGGTTTTTACGTAATTATCGTAAGTTGCATGCATGAATTATCGTCAAAACTTCAATCATCATATCTTAGAAGTCCTACATTTGAATCAGGTGATTCCAATGCCATTGTATTTCATTCTCAATCCTCTTCAAAATGGACATGAAGAATCCGGGCAAAGGCCACCAGTGGGTCCCATGCAAGCTTTCATGCAGAATTATCAATAAAATTTCAATGCTTCATATCTTGGTCGTCCTACTTCCGAATCAGGTGATTCAAGCACCACTATTCTCCATTTTTGATACTCTTCAAGGTGAACTTGAAAAATTCAGGACAGGGCCCCATGTAAAATTACAGCCAAAATGACCAGTTAATCTTTAAAAATTTATATTTTGGTCACCCCACATCCAAATTAGTTGATTCTAGTTCCAATATGTATTTTTTATTCTTTATAGTGTAGACGTGGAATATTTAAGAAGGGGATTGTCAAAGAATCCCGTGAGGAATTGCAGCAAAAAATGACTCATAAAATAATAGAGAGAGAAAAACCATTTTTGACCCAACCCAGTCAACCCAAGTCAATCCAGTCTAGTCAATCTCGGCTGGTTCAATTCAGCCCAAGCCAATTGCAACCAGACTAGTTCAGCCCAGCCCAGCTCAAACCAGTCCAGACCAAGTTGGTTCAGCTCATGTGCTTGTACTTTATGTGCACTATGTATATTACTATACATTATATATTATTATACTACGTATTATATTGTATATGATATATAGTATAGGATATATATTGTATAGTATTTTATATATATTATATATATATATGAAAGGGAGTCGGCTGGTCTAAGAAGGAAATTGAGAGAGAGGGAGAAAGGAAACCCGAGGGAACGGGGAAAGGAAAGGAAAGAAAGAGCAGATTTAGAAAGAGAAATCTCAAGCTGACCGAGGATCAATTGAGAAAAGAAATAGAGAGAGGATCAAGAAGCAGAAAAGGGTAGCTCGAGAGGCTGAGATGATGGAGAAATAAAAGGAAAGAAAAGAAGCAAGAGAGAGGAAATAAAAGAAAGAAAAGATCAGTTAGCCGTGGGGGTTTTTTATATAAGAAAAAAAAATTTGGAAAAAGAAAGAAGATCAGAGAGAATTAGGAAAGTGAGGGATGGAGTGAGGCCGACCTATGGTTTAGAGTGGAAAGAATAAAATACGAAAAATCGAAAAGGGGGGAGGGAGAGATATTAGAGAGATCTAAGAAGAGGGAGAAGAGAAAAAAAGGAGAGCCGAAGGCAGAATCCAGACTGGCCGAAAGGGAGATTAGAGAGAGCTGAAGAGAAGTGACTGGATCGAGAGGAGAAAACACTCAGAAATTCAGGGGAATAGAGACTGATCGGGAGGGAGAACTCAAGAGGGAGAGAGTGTAAGGGAGAGAGATTTGGAAAAGAACGAAGAGAGCTAAAGGAGAAAACGGCAGAGCATATCAGATGGAGAGAGATCCAATTTGATTAGTGTTGTCGGTGGATTCCGTGCGAGTGGATTTATCCGGGACAAACAATATGGAGGCACAGTGAAACACTGGGGCTCCTTCTCAGTATAGAGGGGTTCCCTGAGGTGTACTAGGTTTGATGAGTTTCACACTACTTGTTTGGGAGCAGAGTAAGGGAAATGTTGGATTGAGGAAGAAGACCCAGATGTCAGAGAGTGAGAAAAATCAAAATGAGCATTCGAAGTCCCTCTTTTCATTCCATCGTCATCCCTTTTCAAGCATACATCTATTTATACATATTTGGTAAACTGGAGTTCTATTTTATGGGGAACTCTGCCACATAGCCGCTGTAAGAACCGCACTCCGTAAACCCGGTCTAAACCTTGGTTTTGTGTCGTAGCAGGTCTTCCGATCATCACCGGGCCAGACGGGACGAGCGGATGACAAACAAATACGAAATCGGATCAAAGATGGTCAAATAGTCATCATTTTATGTTGACCGGTCGATGGTACCGGTCTTGGTACCGGTCGACCGGTCAGCTTTGCGCAGCTGAGTGCGGAGATCCAGAACTGGATCTCTGTGGGTCCCATTTTCCTAAACCCTAATGCCTGAACTATCCTAATCTTAATAGGGTTACTAAACCCTAATGTTAGCCTATAAATACACCCTTAAATCTCCTCAAATCCTTTCCATTATCTCTCACAAACCCTAGAGAAGAGAAAGAGGTTGGAAAGGAGAGGAAGCTAGGAAGAAGAAGAAGGTGCCGCCATTACCGTTCGACGACGCTCACGTTACGCCAGTCAACGGTAAGTGTTTTAATCATTCTTCTTACCCTATGACTTTAGGATAGTTGTGTGGGTGGATCAATACCATGCAAAGTAGGTATTGATCTAAAATCCTAAATTGGATATTAATCCCTAAGTTGCCGTGAAACCCTAGATTCGAGTTCCGAGATGATATTCATCGAAATAAGACTCGAATGAGTTGGGGATAACTCTAACTTAAAGCTTAGACTTAGAATGAATAGGAGAAACCCTGGAAATCCATGGAGGATGATCGACGACAGTCGAAAAACCAAGTGTATGGTCTTCCAGAGACATACCGATCGACCATACCGGTTGCTAGTTTGCTCATAGAGCTGCAACCGGTATGTTGCGACCGGTCAGCTCTGAAAGGCTGGTTTTGGACTTTGTTGGTTTCCGATCAACATGAAATCCTAAGAAAAACTATTCTAATGAAACCCTAATGTAGGATTTTGTGACTTCCCGTTTGGATCTTGTGACGTGGAGCAAGCTAACAAACGAGCGTCAAGTAAGAGAATCTGACCTAAACCTAACAATTAATGGACAGTAAATCTTTGTTAATCACCTGAATATATATGATGTGATGTTTGTGCATATTCACATGCCATCCTTTACTTTCAATTATTATTATTGCTCATTCATTGATAGGATGTGATTGTTAGGCATGTGATTGTTTTTGTTAGTGTGTGGAGTGGGGCATGGGCCTGTGATCATTCCTCACACTGACACTTTTTGTAGTATTCTATCTTAACATGCTTGGTACAGGTGGGACATCAAGGGAAGGTCGTGGTACGTTGGTCTCCGATGTTGATGCTGGCCTGGCCATGGTTATGTGGCACTGTGGTCTCCGAGGTCGACGCTAGCTTGTCCACGATGCTTTAGCTCTATCTCTATGCTGTAGGGAGTTATGTTGTGATAGGGTCTACTTGCGTATTATTTCTATCCTAGTGGGTTAGTTGCGGATAGGGCATCAGGGGAGGTGTGGGAATGCCTTAGCTCTATCTCTATGCCGTAGACGGCTGTGCTGGGATAGAGCGTACGTTGATGACATATATGATTGGTTAGTTGCGAGCCCAGTTTGCGAGCCATGGCCAGTAGGGGCTTAGGTACTGGTATGGGTAGAGCATCAGGGGAGGTACGAGGTTATCTTAGCTCTATCTCTATTCCATGATGGGTGCATGTGGGCCAATGGGGGTGTGATCCATGAGGTGCCACACACTCGTGTATAGAGGTGCGGGGGCCACCAAACCTTTCTATAGCACATTGCAAACTTAAAACCAGACCACCGCATAAAATGATTGTTACTCATGCATAATATTGTGAAATTGTCTGATTGTCTTACTGAGCTAAGTTGTGAGCTCACCCTTTGTACGTACATTGTTTTAGATGTTGATGCAGGTTACACAGTGGACGACTTTATGAACGCTCCGACGTATGGTGATGTTGCTGCTCTGGGTGCACAGGCAGGAGAGGACGAGCATGACGCTTCATGCGAGTGCCCTTTCTGCGTGTACCTGTGATTGATTTTATTTAATTGTTTCAGTTAGTTTCGATTGACTTTTAAAGGGGTGTAATGATATTATATTTTATGATTGGATTTGAATAATGGGATACTTATTTAATTTATCAATAGATACTCAGTTCATTCTATTTTAAAGACTTCCGCTGTACTATTTATATTATGATTGTGGTTATGTGTAATGGTTTGTATGAGTGGACACGGCCTATTCGAGATCCTGGTGTGAACCGTTGGTTCAATGACGGTTCACTCACACCATTCTGGTTGGATCAGAATTGGGATGTGACAGCCGCCATTTGTCCCTTTCTGGCCACTACAGGCAGAATAGGCTGACAATCCTATGACCCTCTGGCCTTGGCTACTATTTCATATCTGTCGTATTTCGACCCCACAAGATGACCTTTTCGACCCTCCTAGGGTTGAATTCGACCCTCCTAGGGTTGAATTCGACCCCTTGTGGGCCTTGTTTCCCGTTTCCACCAAACCTTGTCCATGTCAAGGTTCTCTTTCTGAGTGATAGCCCTCTTTTCCGCCAACTTTGACCGAGATCTCTGGAATCAGCGGGTCAGACCAGTGTGTCTCTTGTCCGCAGTTGGTGTCAGCATTTATTATCATTAATGGCGAGCCATTAATGGTCCACCTACCCTTGTATCGTCATCATTTTGGGCTAGTGTCAGACCACGAGGGTCGAACACGAACCGCCCGGTGTATTTACTCGTATGCCATTTCCTTGATGTGATAAATGATCGCCACATGGCTTTTCTTGATGATCCTTTTTCTACGGCCAGATGGATTGGTAACTGATATTTACCTTAACAATTAGGAGACCAAAGGAGAAAGAGAGTGAGAGCTTGATGTGATTGAAAGGGAGAGTCTGAGAAGAAGAACAGGGATCCAGGAGAAGCAGGAGCAGACCAAGGGATAGATGAAGATGAAGATACCAATCTGCTTGTCCATGAAACAGATATGAAGCATTTGATTAGGATCGTTGGTCTCTCACAACTGGTACGGCTAAAGAAACAGAAGACGAGATATGGTTAGGGAAATCAATCCGAGGTTCTATTAAAAACGCCATTGCTTATCTGTCGAGTCTATTCTGTTGGATTATCTAGAAAGGAGGAAAGAAGATCATAACTAAAGTTTATTTAGGGTTTTTATAGAGGAACCACAGGTGTTCATCTCTCCAAGCACAATCGGTGTAACTTTACTCGTGGCTGCATAGGTATGTGTTTATGTATCTTTCTTTCTATCGAGGCCATGTTTTCATATACCTTCGTGAATTGATTCCATGTGTATACTCATGATAGTCAGTCTCCACATATGTTGTCTCTGAGTTGATCTTCATCAATATTTGTTGCTTCCATTGGCTACTTGTCTACCTCCTTGACCAATTGTTCAATTTACCTATTTTGACAATGATATCATGCTTGAGCCATTGTTTTGAAAAATATGTTTTGATCAAATTGATATCAAATTTCAATTTGAACCATCATCCATTCAACACCTGTCCTACCTCCATACCAAAGACCACCTTGCACAGCTCATCAACCATTTCCCTACACTACCAGCCATGCACCATGGATGCACACCTTAGCCATCTCACACCCTTGAACTAATGAAGGTCAGTGCATGAATTTTAATGAGATTAAATTCTACCATGTGATTGATCCAATATGCTTTGAATTGAATGTGATGAAATTGTTCCGAACATGATCATGATTTTTAATTTTTATGAAATTGATCCCATCACATGTTTGAAATTTATATGGAATTGATCTCATAGGATGCTTGGAATTTTTATGAAATCGATCCCACCACATGCTTGGAATTTCTATGAAATTGATCCCATTGGCTTAAAATTTAAGGTAATTTGAATATGGACCATTGGATGTCAAAATCAAAATCGTTAGATTATGATTTTGAGTGATCCGAACCATTGGATCATTATTGTGGGTGATTTTGAGTGATCTGAACGGTTGGATTATCATGTTGAGAGATTTGAATCGTTAGATTATCTTTTTGAATGATTTAATTAAATTTGAATTATTGGATTGACCTCATGAATGTTTTAAGTGAATCTGAACCATCGATCAAATATGATCTTGATCACATTGATGATGATCAATTACATCAAGTTTAAGTAATTGATCAAATATGATCTTGGTCACATTGTTGATGATCGATGCTTGATCAATGCTCTCACATGATTATTGCTATATTTGGAATGCTCTCAAATGTTGTATTGGATTGCTCACATGCTATATTTGATGCTATATTCTCACATGCTTTGATTGGCTCACATGCTTACTGCTATGATTGGATGCTCCTTGCCATATTTGGATTGTAAGACCCGTATCGAACTAATCGGTCTTATCATGTTGTACCAGGTCTACCTATCATGGTCGAGCCAAGTGGACCAAGTGCGTGAGGAAACCACAGGACCAAGTATGAAGTCTAATCCAAAAACAACAAATGTGAGGGTAGGATCGCATGCCTAAACAAGTAGGGTCGACCCCACCTCAACAGAAGTCCAACCCATGACTTTTTAGTCGTAGGGTCAGATGACTAAGAAGGTGTAGGGTCGACGGAACCTGCGACCCTACGTTCGACCCTACGATAACAGACAGAAATCGAAAATTAGGAAACTTTCTTAATTCTAAGGAGATCTTTCCTAACTCATTGAGACTTATTATGGAGGGTTTTCCTCTATAAATAGGGTATCCCTTAGCCTCTTTCACTCATTTACAACCCTAATTGAAAGTGAGAGAAAGAGAAAATAAAGGAAGAGAAGAAGAGAAAGAACTTGAAGAAAAGACTAAGGAAGAGGAGGAAGTTCAGAGAAACCTCTGAATAAAGGTATGAACCTAATTCCTTACCTGAATAAGAGATCATAGAATAGTTATAAAGAACATAGGATTAGGAGAAACCCAAATCATCCATCCATGGACAAGTTTCAAGAGATTCCATTGAGGAAATCATTATGGACAATGAATAGTGTATAACTTGGAGTTTTGAGCCATAGAACAATCTTAGAATGGACCATGAAAGTAAGTCAAAGGATCAAAACATGAAATAATGGACTTTAGAATGAAAGGTCGACTCAGAATACGTGTGGTCGCACGTAGGGTCGATTGATATCCGACCCTACAAGACCACAGGACCGACCACATGCCCTTGGGAAGTTCCAAGGAGGGTGTGGTTGCACGTAGGATCGAATGGTATCCAACCCCACGTCCGACCTACACCCTAGGGTCGCAAAAACTGCTACCCTAGGTGCTACCCTACCTGCGACCCTACGATTCCAGTTAGTTTAAATTTTTTGAAATTAATTCTAATTAAAATCTATCGACTTGTTAGGCTTTTCTAGTGATTTAAAAGTGATTCATAAAGCTTGAACGAGGATCTACACTCAATCAAAGGTGAGAGAACAAGACCTAAACTAATTGGCTAATAATAAACTGTTTTCATTTATTGAGTTCAATATCATGTATGATTCTATGATTGTATGATTGTAATGTGCATATCACATGTCATCTACTATTCCTGTTATTACTGTTCATGCATATTTAATTTCATTTATTATAACATGTTGATGATGATGACGCTAGGAATAGGCATGTGAATGTATGTGTGTGGTTAGTGTGCTTGATGCGAGTGGAGCATCAGGGGGAGGACGTGACACTGTGGTTCATCCTGGTCACTAGACTCTAGCTCTATCTCTACTCAAGTCTTGTCCACTAGCATCGTCGTATCACCATTACCTTAGCAGAACTATTACATCGTAGGGTATCGGGGGAGGTGGTCTCGGACCGTGTAGTCTCTGACTCTGCCGGGGGACCTTAGCTCTATCTCTATGGACGTATTGAGGAATGCTGGGGTGAGGTCTTGGATACACTGTTTGACATTAGGATTGGTTAGTTGCGAGCCCAGTTTGCAAGCCCTCGCCAACAGGGGCTTACGTGTTGGTATGGGTAGAGCATCAGGGAAAGTGTGATGCGATGCGGTCCTAAGCACTTTAGCTCTATCTCTATTCCATGGTCGGTGCATGTGGGGCGGCAATGGTGTTTGATCCATTGAACGGTTCCACACATTTGTGTATAGAGGTGCGACGATCACCTATCCTTTCTATAGCACATTGTAAACTTATGAACCAGACCAAAGATATGAATTGAATGATTCGTCATGCGAGTGCAACTCTTGCGTCTTCGATTAGATTTTTATTATTAAGGAAATATAATTGATTATTTTATTTTATTTTATGTCTCAGTCAATGGAGAATAAATGGATAATTTATTTATGTTATCATTCTTAGATTCTCAGTTCATTTAATATATAAGACTTCCGCTATTGTTTATTTATTCTGATTATGGTTGTGGATGTGTATGGTTTAAGCAAACGGATACAGCCTATTTGAGATCCTGGTTGAATCGTTGATTTATTGCAATTCACCACACCATTCTGAATAGTACGAAATTGGGATGTGACATGTGTAAGACCCGCACTCTGAAAACCCGATCTAAACCTTGGTTTTGTGTCGTGACAGGTCTTTCGATCATCACCGAGCCAGACGGGGCAAGCAGATAGCAAACAGGTACGAAATCGGACCAAAGTCGACCAATATACTGATTTTAGGTATACCGGTCGATGGTACCGGATGATGGTACCGGTCGACCGGTATGGTCTGCACAGCTGTGTGCGGGAATTTGGAAATTTGGTCTCTGCGGGTCCCGCTTTCCTGATTTCGAATCCTAGAAGTTTCCTAATCCTAGTAGGGTTACTAAATCCTATTTCTAGCCTATAAATACACCTTTAAACCCCTCAAATCCTTTCCATTGTCTCTCACAAACCCTAGAGAAGAGAAAGAGCTTGGAAAGGAGAAGGAGCTAGGAAGAAGAAGGAGGTGCCGCCATTACCGTTTGACGAAGCTCACGCTACGCCTGTCAACGGTAAGTGTTTGGATCCATCTTCTTATCCTATGTAGTTGTGTGGGTGGATCAATACCGTGCAAAGTAGGTATTGATCTAAAACCCTAATTTGGCCAATAACCCTAAGTTGCCGTCAAACCCTAGATTCGAGTTTCGAGATGATATTCATCGAAACGAGACTTGAATGAGTTAGGGATAGCTCTAACTCAAAGCCTAGACTTAGGATGGATAGGAGAAACCCTGAAAATCCATGGAGGATGATCGACGGCAGTCGAAGAACCCATGTATGATCTTCCGGAGACATATCGGTCGACTATACCGGTTGCACATAGTGCGACCGGTATGTTGCGACCGCTACCTCTCGGGAGGTTGTTTGTGGGGGACCAGCTGACCATACCGGTCGCCAGTCTTTCCTACAGAGCTGCGACCGGTACATGCCACCCGGTCGGCTACGTGAGGGTATTTTGTGATCTCTCGTTGGTTTCCGACCAACATGAAACCCTAAATAATATATTCGATGAAACCCCTAATATTATGTAGGACGCCGTGACTTATCGTTTGGATCTTGCGACGTGGAGCAAGTTGTTGAACGAGCGTCGGGGTAAGGGAATCGACCTAAACCTAATAATTAATGGACATGAAATCGTTGTTAATCATTGAATATCTATGATGTGATGTTTGTGCATATTCACATGCCATGCTTTACTTTCAGTTATTATTATTGTTCATGCATTCATAGGATGTGATTGTTAGGCATGTGATTGTTTTCGTTGGTGTGTGGAGTGGGGCATGGGCCTGGGATCGCTCTTCACACTGGCACCTTTTGTAGTATTCTATCTTAACATGCTTGGTACGGGTGGGGTATCGGGGGAAGATCGTGGTACGTTGGTCTCCGATATTGATGTTGTCCCGACCATCGTTGGGTGGTACTCGAGGATTCCGAGTCGTCAGTTGCCTTGTCCACGATGCTTTAGCTCTATCTCTATGCCGTAGGGAGTTGTGTTGGGATAGGGTCTACCGCGTATTGTTTCTATCCTAGTGGGTTAGTTGCGGATAGGGTATCGGGGGAGGTGAGGTTTTGGAGGTCTCCGACCCGGCCTGCACGCTCTAGCTCTATCTCTATGCCGTAGACGGTCGTGGCCGGGATAGAGCATACATTGTTGACATCTAGGATTGGTTAGTTGCGAGCCCGGTTTACGAGCCCCGGCCGTAGGGGCTTAGGTACTGGTATGGGTAGAGTATCGGGGGAGGTGCGGGTATACCTTAGCTCTATCTCTATTCCATGATGGGTGCATGTGGGTTGGTGGTAGTGTGATTACTGTGCGACGCCACACACTCGTGTATAGAGGTGCAGGGGCCACCAAACCTTTCTATAGCACATTGCAAACTTAAAACCAGACCACAACATAAAATTGATTGTTACTCATGCATAATCTTGTGAAACTATCTGATTGTCTTACTGAGCTGTGTTGTGTGCTCACCCTTTGTATATACATTGTTTTTAGATGTTGATGCAGGATACACTGTGGACGATTATGTGAACGCTCCGACGTATGGTGCTGCGGTGTTGGATGTACAGGCAGGACAGGACGAGCATGACGCTTCATGCGAGTGCCATTTCTGCGTGTACCTGTGATTTGTTTTTATTTATTCATTTCAGTTATTTTTGTTTGTTATTAAGAGATGTAGAAGATTATTATTTTATCTTTGAATTTGAATAATGGGATATTTATTTAAATTATCAATAGATACTCGGTTCATTCAATATTTAAAGTCTTCCGCTATTGTATATTTATATTCGATTGTGGTTATGTGTAATTGGTTTGTATGGGTGGACACGGCCTATTCGAGATCCTGGTGTGAACCGTTGGTTCAATGACGGTTCACTCACACCATTCTGGTTGGATCAGAATTTGGGGTGTGACAACATGGATGCTCACTTGCTCACATGCTATATTTGGATACTCATCTATTTACTGTTATATTTGGAGGCACACTGCTATGTTGGATTGTTTACACATGCTATACCTAGATCCATTGCTATGTTTGGATTGCTCACATGCTATATTAAACATATTGCCATATTTGGATGCTTAGCTGATACACACTGCTAGTTTAGAGATACAATTGTATAAATCTTAAGTACAAACCATATAGAGAAAGTGAAAACCCTAAAATGAAAAGTTAAACAAAAGGGACAGGATACCCTAGAAAATCTGAAGAGTTGAACAAAAGGGGCAGGATACCCTAGAAAACCAGAAGAGTTGAACATAAGTGACAGGACACCCTAGAAACCCTGAAAAATTGAATAATAGGCATAGACAACTCTGGCAAACCTAATATGAATAGGCAACCCTGGTAAACCTAAAGAATGAAATGATAGGGATAGGCAACTCTGGTAAAACTTAAAGAATGAAATAATAAGGATAGAAAACCCTAGCAAACAAAATAGGGATATGTTACACCCCAATTCTGGACTAACCAATGGTATGATGAACCGTCATGAAAATCAACGATTCAAACCTGGATCTCGTATAGGCTATGCCAACCATGTTAAACTAAAACACATTCCATAATAATAATCAGAGATATTTGAGTAAATAACGAAAGTCTTATTAATAATGAATTGATGTCTATATGATATATAATTAAATGATCCAGTTATCTCTAATTAACCAAAACATAATTAATACATATTACAAGTATCAAAATATGAAAGTTAAATACTAAGCGTAACCACGGTGAAAATACTCGCTTGACGAATCATGCTCGTCTTCCACAGCTTGGACATCCATAGCCGCTACATGTTCATATGTTGGTGCATCCATGCAGTCTTCAACAGTAACACCTGCAACATCAGAAACTAAAAAGAATTACGCACGCGAGGGTCAGCTCTCCAACATGAGCTCAGTGAGTAAACAAAACAATGCAACAAACATATGCATGCATTCAATTCATATCTTTGGTCTGATTTTTAAGTTTGCAATGTACTATAGAAAGGTTTGGAGGTCCCCACATCTCTATACACGAGTGTGTAAATCTACCCAATGGATCAAATACCATTGTCATCCCACATGCAGTCACCACGGAATAGAGATAGAGCTAAAGTGTCTGGATCACACACCACCAACACTTTCCCTGATGCCCTACCCATACCAACTCGTAAGCCCCTACTGGCGAGGGCTTGCAAACTGGGCTCCCAACTAACAAATACTAATGTCATCCAGTGTATCCAAGGCTTCACCTCAGCATCCCTCAATACCTCCATAAGGATAGAGCCAAGGCCCCCCGACAGAGTTGAAGATAACACAGTCTGAGACCACCTCCCCTGATGTCCTACGACGTAATAGTTTTGCTAAGATAATGAAGATACAACGATGTTAGTGAACAAGACTTGAGTAGAGATAGAGCTAGAGTTTGGTGACCAGGATGAACCACAATATCACGTCCTCCCCCTGATGCTCCACTCTCATCCAACACACTAACCACACACACATAATCACATGCCTATTCTTAGCATCATCATCATCATCATATTATAAATAGACATAAATAAATATCCATGAGCAGTAATAACAGAAATATTGGATGACATGTGAGATGCACATTACAAGCATACAAGCATAGAATCAATCATAGCATTGGACTCAATAAAATAAATAGCTTGTTATTAGCCAAATAGTTTAGGTTATGTTCCCTCACCTGTTAGAAATGTTTAATCTTCTCCAAGCTTCTTAACTCACACTTGAACCTCTTGAAAACCTAAGAAATTTGTAAGTTCTAAGTTAGGGTTTAAGCTCATCAATTTACAGTAGTCAATGGTCCATACTAGCATCAAACAGACCTCCAGAAGCTGAGTGGTCGCAGGTGTGACTGCATATGTGGTCTCAGTTTCTGCAACTACAGGGTGTGGGGTCGATAAGTGTGGTCGCATATCATGCAACCACGTTATGTGACCACACACATGCGACCACACCCTCCCTGGAAACTTCCCAAGGGCGTGTGCTCGGACATATGTGCCTCGTGTGGTCGATCAAACTACGACCACACGAGTTTTTTGGTCGACTTTTACTCTCAGTCACATCCTTTCATAACTTGATTCCATGGCTAACATTATGATCCTTCCTATGATTGTTCTATGGCTTAAAATTCATACTTTTACATAGTCCTTCACCTTAATCTATTCTTCATGGATCTCCTTAGAGTTTTGTGCATGGTCTTAGGATTGAGATCTTAATTTG
Source organism: Protea cynaroides (assembly GCA_028583415.1). NCBI lineage: Eukaryota > Viridiplantae > Streptophyta > Magnoliopsida > Proteales > Proteaceae > Protea > Protea cynaroides. The sequence goes on along the minus strand of CM053265.1, from coordinate 74,924,859 downwards.
AATCAAGATCTCCTCCATAACCTATTCTAGGCATTTAATTAATGTAGGAAATGATTCCATACCTTAAACATGCTAGAGAATCAGAGCTTTCTCTGCAATTTCTTCTCCTAGTCTTTCTCTTCAATTCTCCTTCTCTTCCTACTCCTCTCTTTCTCTCTCTTTCAGTTTGGGTTCTAAAAGAGTGAAAGAGACTAAGGGACGTCCTTTACATAGAAAAAAATATCCATATAAAGTCCCACTTTGATTAGGAAAGAACCCCCCTTAGATTAGGAAGGTTTTCTAATTACGGAGTCGGTTATACCATCATGTGGTCGCATTTGGGGTCGTAGAATCCATCGACCACACGTCTCAAAACTGCGACCACACGTCCCAGACTCGAGTGGTCTCAATATTCTGAAGTGTGGTCGACCACACGTCTCAATTATATGATTTTTTGTTTGAATTACATACCTAGCCTTGTGGTTCCTTCACGCACTTGGTCCGCTTGGTCCGACCATGATAGGAAGAGCTAATACAAGGTGGTAAGACTGGGTTAGTAAAGTGCGAGTCTTACAACTCCACCACCCTTAAAAGAAATTTCGTCCTCGAAATTTATACGTACGGATCTTATACTACCAATATGATCCCTATGAAGTACCATTTGAGACGGCAGCCATCAATACCTATGAAGGGCCTACATCCCTTCAGAAATCCCACCTTACAGGCTACAAAGCAAACAAATAACCTTTTAAAAACTGGTTTTGTTGTTGTTCCAGATCCATCTTCAAACTGGAGTTTGAAAAGACTACCATGGTTCCTCTCCAACAACAACTCACCATACTTGACCAAATATGTATATGACTTTTTATGACTACTTACATTCTCCTATCTGTCAACTCTCCTTGCCTTGTATAGCTGCTAGGGATCTGGATTAATATTGTACCTTGCTTAGACAACAACTTTCATGCTATCAAAGGACAGATTCGGATCATCCTTTAATCACTTTGTAAGTTTCCTTGTAATACAGGTTGAAGTTGCATTCTTGTTTTTTTCGGGTCTGCCACAAGTATGCTCAGAGATAAACTTCTTCACTACAAAAGACATAGGATCGTCTTTCCTTATAGCTGCATGTATTGTCCAAGGACACCCATCCCCAGCACAAACTACAGTGATCATTTTCTTATCATTTTTTACTCTCAAAATATTTACACCTTCCTGTACAACAAAATCTGTCAAAATCTTCTTATATGTATGTACACTCTCATAAACATCACCAACATGGATGTCTACGCTGTGCAAGTCATCTATGTGCCTCTATGTCTCTGGCAGTGGTTTCTTGATCAAATTGTTCTTTTCCTATATCTGATAGAGGGATTTCCTCCCCATCTTCATTGTCATACTCCTCAGAATCAGTTGATGATTCTTTACTTGCCTTTGTCTCCATCTCTCAGTTTTCATCCAATAAGTCTTCCCCCTCATCATCGTCACAGTCTATGACAGTGGTAGCCTCCTTTTCTTTACCCTTTCCACCCTTGCCTTTGCAAAACTAGTGCTGGCAGAACTTTGAGATGTGCTAAATGTAGTGTTGGATGGCCTCCTAACAATAGTAGTCTTTGTTGGCCTCTTAGCAACAGTTGATTTGGTAGACCTCCTCACAGGTGGTCTACCAATCATCTTCCCTGAATATCCATTGACTTGAAAATTTTCTTCTGCTGTCTCACTAACTTGGACACCATCAATTACTAGAAGAATGATTTTTCCCTCTCTTTTAAATATTTGAACCACCTCCATGGAGTCACCATCACTTCTTACTATGAATGGCTCACCATTGGGAAGTTTTGTGGTTAGGAAAAAAAGATAGTATGCCCATCTGGAATGTCCCTCAGCACTATACAGTATGCAGCATATACGATGTCAATGTAACTAATCATATCTTCATCTACCAACTTCATTTCAATCTAATTTCCATACTGGTAGTAGATAGAGAATTTCTCAGCCATTTCAGAAGACCTGTTTATAACACGAAAACATTAGGGGATATATAAACTTAAGAAGAAACCAACCACCTAATAATATTATGCAAATTAATAGAAGGGATAATAGCACCAAACAGATCATATATAGTAGGGACTATCTTGATGAAACAATGAAAAAGAGGTGGTTGGACTATAAAATTGTAAAATCAAACACAGATCATATATATATATATATATATATATATATATATATAGATATATATATAATGTGGATCAAATTGTGATTGATAGTCAGAAAACCTATGGGAATGCCAGAAAATCTGTAATATGTAGTAATGAAAACTAAGTGCTTTAATGACATGGCTGTACTTCATTTTCTATTGACATTTGACTAATTATATGAATGAAATCATACCATGACTAATGTTCAGAATCACTTGATTCATATTGATTACAGTTCTTTCATTTTTACTCCAATTTTAAGATATGTTTGATTGATCATGAACAGGGAGGACCATGGCTTTTCTTTACAGAATTGACATGAGTTAACATGCCATGACTAATTTCATAACATACTAATATAGTAATGCAACACAAAACCAATCCAACATCTAAAACTGAAACTAAGAATTTTGTTTTCAAATTAAAAACATTTGTAGAGCATGAAAAATTAACTGAAACTGAAACTAACTGAAGCTTACTTTTCTACAGAAAAATTAAACCATTTTATACTATTTCGTAGTACTGTACTACTGTACTCTAGTTAGGAATCACAGTATAGTATGGCAATCACATTCACAGTAGAGCATGAAAAAAATCCCTAGTGTTTTTTCATGCAAACATAAACAACTAACCTACTTTTTTTTCATGCAAACATAAACAACTAATATAGTCCTAAATAAATTTGAAGTCAATTAGTTGTGGAGAAAAACAGAGAGTTCAAAAAAAGTACATGGAAGAAACACGAGGTAAAAATTAGGGAAAGAAAGGGAAAGGGAAACAGTTAGCTGTCGGTCGGTTTGGCGTGCTGCTACCACAAAGGATAAACAAAAGGTAAACAATATCAGTGGGGCTTTGGCTAATAAAGGGTAAAAATAACTAAAAAGGAAAATATTTGGGTAAAAATAAGAGATTACCGAGGAGGATGACAAAGTCAAGGAATCACTGGGGCATTAGTGGGCCTTCATCTGTCGGTTTGCCATGCTCTACTGTAACTACAAAACAAAGACAATCAATTACAATAATCTAAAAGGATGTTTGATTATGGATTCAAACTTAAAATATTCAAACAAAAAAACAAAGGCATCCACTGATGTTAGGGTTTCTGACGTCATTTAGAGGAGAAACTTCAATCCCAACTCTATATAAGGTTAGAGTTCCTTGCCTGTTTCAAATGATCTTATCGTCGTCTTCTACATCAGTTGAATGAAAAAAAATAGGTATCCACAACAACAAACCATTCGGAGTAGTAGAGTTAAATAGCAGAGGAAGAAAAGGAATAGCATCGGCGATCAAACAAATGGCTTCCTGTGCTACGGCATCGTCCTCGGTGGGTACAGAAACAAGCTCAGATCGGAGTATCAAAGTGAAGGTAAAGATCGGCAGTACGAAATTAGGGTTGGGAGAAACAAAACTTGAAAATTGGGTGGTATGTGATTTTCTGATTTTCAGATTTCGGGTGAGGGTAAGGTAAAAAAATGAGTAAGGGTAAATTGGATTTTTTCCATAACAATAAGGATATTGTTGTCATTCAAGTATTTTTTAACGACTGACAACAGCAACTAACGACTCTGATAGTTGCTTTTGGACCTTTTTGATAAATGATTGTCTAACTTGAGTGGTAAGTGATTTTTTAAAATAACTTGGGTGATAGGTGAATTGATCAATTCTTTTTGGGTGATAAGCTGAAAATTTTCCCAATTTTTATACATGGAGTACTCTCCTTCTTGCAACTTGGGAGAGAAATTTCATTCTTTTACCAAAAAAAGAGAAATTTCATTCGAAAAGCTAGTTGTTATTGCATTAAAAAGTCAAGAATTAAAACTCAAAAAGGGTTAAAATTCAAAACAAAAACTGAACAGCTAATCTGCATTGAAGCAGAAATAGACCTGAAAAAGACAGCAACTTTGAAATAAATAACTATACACCAAAGAAAACTTAGATTTCTGTTTTACAATCAAATAAATTACATCTCTTACAGAAACTCCAACTGAAATGTAATCAACCCAGAAGCAACATTCTCTCTCCTTCACCCCCATCTCATCTTCAAACACCCCCTTCCTCCCCAGAAGAAAAACCTTTCAAAACCCAAACCAGACTTTCATGAGAGAGAGAGAGCTAAGGAGGTAGAGAAAAGGAAATTCATAACTTGGTAACTGCATTGATCCTCTCAGTGACTGTAATTAAACCATGATGACCAAGCTTGCCATCTCCATTAGCCACCATACCCAGGTACAACTGTCTTGACAAGGCAGCACCAGGCAAGACCACAACATCATCTTCCACCCCATCAAGACCCATTCCCAAATCCTTCACCACATACTCTGCAAATCCACCAGGTCTGAAATCCCTATCAATTATCCTCTCCCCAAACAACTCCATCGCCATAGACCCAGCAGCGCCGCCCCTGACAGACTCCAAAAACTGCTTCAAATCAAGCCCTGCTTTCTCTGCAAACACCAATCCTTCACCCAGCCCAAGCAGATTAGCACAAATCGTAATCTGATTCGCAATCTTGCAGCTTTGCCCACATCCAGAGACACCCATATAGGTTGCTCTTCCCATAAGCTCAAACAAAGGCGACAACCACCTCACAACCCCTTCATCCCCACCAGCAAAAATCGCCAATTTGCCATCTCTGGCACCAATATCGCCGCCTGAAACTGGAGAATCAATCGCCCAACAACCTCTCGCACGCGCTGTAGAGGCAATTTCTCGAGCAAGTTCAGGGTGACTGCTAGTTGTGTCAACGATTACCCCACCTTCACTGAGGCCAGATAGAACACCTTCAACGCCAAGCACTACAGATCGAACGTCTGATGGATGCCCAACCATCGTGAACACCACATCGCTCTTTCGAGCAACATCTGCAGGGGAATTGACGATATGGGCACCTCGCTCTTGCAACCCACGAGCTTTCTCTGGGTTTCGGGCGTAGACTGTGAGAGTATAACCACCTGATATGATACGAGAAGCCATGGCAGCACCCATGACTCCAATGCCGATCCAACCCACACGGGTCTGCTTAGGACTAATGGGTTTTGGGTAAGCAGTCTCCATTGATTAAAAACAAGGAGAAAGACAAAAAATTGCAGTACAGAACTGAGAAACAAAGGAATTAAAAGTGGCAACCGCAGCAGAGGTAGAAGAAGCAGAGAGTAGCAATGAGGCAGATGGCTTCAAATACTGAAACGAACTTGAAGAGGATGTCGTCAACGATTGAAAGATGAAAACCTAAGCTTCTCCAATGTAAAGGGTAGATTCTAAATCTCTTTGCCCATGAGCGCTTATTTAATTTCTTGAAAAACCAGGGCTTTCTCTCCATAACGGAGGAAGGTAATGGACAGAGACTTAATACCAAACAAAAACCATCTGGGTTTCTTCTCTTCGGAACTCTTACTTGATCAGAGGCTCAGATAAGATCTTAACTGGGTTTTCAGACTGAACGGGGAATATAGACTTTATAAGAGACGGCGAGAGAGTGAAAAGTCCTCGATTCGATCACTTTTCTTCATCTCCAAGGCTTTTCCTGGCAAATGTGTAGCTGTCTGTTAAATTATTCTTTCTGGAAGGGCATTTTCGCCTCTGTATTGAACGAAAGAAAAAAGTCCTGGAAATGGGATTCCGCGTTTTCCGTTGTCAATGACATGTATGAACGATACGTGGACAACAATTAATCTGGACTTGAGAACATCACCCTGTACATGTACACTTCATGAGATTTTATCACCATTGATGGAGTGTGTGAAACCCATCTCTAAAATGTGGGATCTATTAAATATGACCAGTGATAAAAACTTAAGAAAAATACAAATATATATTAGATCAATTATTGTATTCTAAAAATTGAACCATCCTCAATCATGTGGTCAACTAATTTGATCGATCTGTCAACAAAACCATTCCACCTGCCTTATTCTTACCCATGACTGGTTCTAGGGCTGCAACACAGTCGAGTTGGGTTGGATTTTTCAAAACCCTAATCCTAACTCTAATCCTGACTATTTAAACTTAAACCCTCCAATCTTACTAGGGTCAAAAAATGTACAACTTTAACTTTGACCCTGGCAGGATTGGGTCTAACCCTAACCTACCGGATTGGACCAGGTTAACCCTGATTCAAGGTCGGATTGATCCTGATTGGTCCTGAAACATACAACAAATTTTCAAATAACATACATATAACAATTATAACCTAAACATATAACAAACACAAATATATATATATATATATATATATATATATATATATATATATATATATATATATATATATATATATATTTTATATATATATATATATATTTTATATATATATATATATATATATATATGGTGGGCAGAGCCAAGCTCAACCCAGGGGGTCAATCCTAACCCAGCCCAACTCTATCTGAGTTCAAGCCGGGTTCAAACCTGCCAGGGTTTAGGATGGGTTTAGACAAGTTTTGATTGTCAGGGTAAAACTTACACCCCTAACTGGTTTAATGGGTTTTGGGTCAACCCAATCAAGCCTGGACCAACTGGGTAACAATAAGTTGAATTGAAAAAATATATTACCAAACAGAGATGATATAAAATTAGGGCCCAAGGGTTGCCATCCTAAAATGGCAGAGTGGGAAATAAGACTAATGAGGGAGTCCCTTGGTTCATTATGTGAAAGGATTAGGAAGGAATCTCCCCTTTGGCGTTGTTGGAATTTTATATAAAATTATTAGAGATTATTAGGGTTATATTAACCTAGAGAATCTAAATTGCTGAATTGTGGGATTTTGTTTTGGATCTTCATATGGAGACTAGGCTTTTTTTATCTCTCCAAATCAAGATATTTAAGACGTTGGATTTTCTTATGTACACAAATTACTTGTTTTAATTGAAAGCTAATAATAACCCATTTTAAGGTTAAATCCTGCCTTAATTCATTATAAACTCATCTTAGATTGTATGGAATCTCATTTATGACCACCCAATAGAGTTTAAAATTTAATTAAATATAGTAGTGAATATTCACTAGGTAGATTTGGACTTATTAGATGCAGGTCCCGAAATATATATATATATATATATATATATATATATATATATAGAGAGAGAGAGAGAGAGAGAGAGAGAGAGAGCTTAGACAAGCATGGATGGTGCACCTTGTTTGAATAAAGAGGGGTGCTTTCACTTGTCCACCCTTTATTGGTCGACCCTGTTACTCATGACATTAGTCTTGTGGTTGTTTTTTTTTTTTATTTTTTTTTTTATTTATTTTTTTGGATCTTTAATCATGTATTCATGTTTGTTTCAAGGGATGGAAACAACATAGCTGATTTTCTTACTTAATGTGTAGAATTGATTAGTCTATATCCACTCAATGGTTTTTGAAAATTTGTGCTCTAAAATTCTTATGTCTTTTATATTATCATCAATAAATTATTTTTTCCAAAAAAAAAAAGAAAAAAATATATATATATATATATATATATATATATATATATATATATATATATATATATATATATATATATATGTGTGTGTGTGTGTTGAAGTTGCAACCTAGAAGAATACTGGCGTATCCATTTGGGTATTACTGGTTTATTGCCGCAATTCTTGGATATTATTATTTACGAAATGTTATAATAATTCAAATATTTGTACCAAAAAATCAACAAGTTACATAAATATTAAATTATATAAGTACATTAACTACAATCAAGAACAAAAAGTGTTAAACCATGGCTAGCTAGTCACTAGACTTGCACGCATTGTCTTAGAATTATTTTTAATATTATTGAAAAAGAGTTAAGTGAGGTTGGTAGGGTTTCTCCAATAAAAGGTAACCCATATGGATCACATTATCATTTAGTACAGTTCATCCTGATTAAAATATAATTAAATTAATCCAGGTTAGTTTAAGAATGAATATCCATATCACTAACCAAGCTAGGTTTGTGTACAGATTCCAAAAATTCCGGGTTCAGTGTCCCAAAAAAGAACTAAGAAACCATGGCCCAATCAAGGAGTTGATGGGGACTATTGCTAGTGTTGTATCATCAAAAAGAGAAGGTGTTTTTTTTTTTTTTTTTTTTTTTTTTTTTAATTTCTTAACGGCTCTATTTATAATCTTATTAGCTTTTTTTCTTCTTGGATTTTGTGTAATCGGCAACATTTTATAACGGTTTTGTCTAATCAAACACGTGACAATATGATTTCGTAGGGACTTTCAACGGCTAGTTTTGTGAAGGAACAAACGGCCATAAATCAGAAAAAAAAAATTTCCATGAAAATGAGAACTTCTATGATTTCGTGGGGATTTTCGAAGTTTATTTAATATGAAATAATGTTAGATATCTAATTAATACGTTCAAGCTTCAAAATTGATGGAACACGTTAAATCAAATCTTTTAACTTATCTAATACTATGTTAGTCTAATATAAAATCGATACACTACATTAAACCCCATTAAATATATAGCAAATCACATATTGATGTTGGATGTGTATTTTTACTGATCATCATCATTATCTGGTATTATTACTATCATAAGTCATATCCATAGTTCAAAAAATTGGGAGAGGATTGACGAAATCAATCAAATATTATAATTCTAATTTTAGTGAGTGATTTTCTAGAGTTCAGCGCTAGGCGTTCAAGCATACGAAGAAAGCCGGAGCGCACTAGCGCACAACAGTCTTGTGTGCTCCCGCGCAACGACATTAGAACTAACAGTGAGAAAATTACTGCATGTGCTAACGCGTAACAATGGTCGTAGATCAATTTGTCCTTAGGCGCGTGCTAACGTGCATAAGAGGAGATTCAATCATTCTCATAGTTCATATGTCAAAGTGCTTCGAAATGTATGAGTAGGTGCACGAAACTAGAACCCGACGTCAACTTATGATAAAATAAATAAATAATACATCAACTGAGATTGACTAAGCATCAGTGTATAGTCATCGAAGCTACATTCTCCATAGGTATATCATTTTTAGGAAGATAGTTTAGAAGTATTACCAAAAAAAATAATTTATAAGTGGAATCATGGAGAAAGCGTGAGCCATGAGTTAACCTTTTTTGTTTTGTTATCTCTTTTAATAAAAGATTGGTTTTATTAGGACTTAGAAGTAGTCTTCACGTTTCATTTGTCAACGATCAATATGGTATTATAAGACCCCAAGGGGGATTGGTAAAGTCTAATACCACCAAGGGGTCTTGCTTGGGTCCATAATAGTATAGGTCAGTCTTAATATTTGCAATTTGTAGTCATAGTATTTATATCACTTGTTATTCATGTTAGTCTGTCGGACGATTTCAACAGACGTATCGTATCGTATTGTAGATATAGTGGATATGATAGAATACGAGACAAAATACGCATAATAATGATTAGGGAACATACAAAATATAATTTGTAAACATAAAAACATTATAATAAGAAATTTTAAAGTATTTTAAATGATTAAAGATATATTTGATGACATTCAATGAATTACAATCTTTAGGATATGAATTGTAGATTTTCAACAATGAAGAAAACCAGGAAAGTGGTAAAACGAGTTTTATCAAGTTTTATATGTGTATATCGATTGTATCGATTCGTATCGAGGTATATCGAAAATTATCAATTTGTATCTAAGTCAATCGAACCGTATCGGTTAAATACATTTCCATACAAGTTTATTTTTAATTATATTTTTGGCAAGAAAATAGAAGTTTAAGTGCATCGATACATATTGGGTGTATTGATCGTATCGAGTCGTATCGATTTGATACGATCGATACATGTGAATACATCTTTTATTTTAAAAAACTTTATATATCAATGAGTATTGTATCAACCACTATATATATATATATATATATATATATATATATATATATATATATATATATATATATATATATATATATATATATATATATATATATATATAATTGAAAAATTAGATTTACCACACAAAAAAATGTATTTCAACATTTGGCAAAATTAAAAGTCAATCTAAAATCAACATCTGGATAGTTAGATAATGATTTAATACCTAAGAGTTTACATGAATTGAGTTTGACTTCTAAACCGATGAACAATTGCAAGGGAATAAAATGCATTCACCCAAAAATTTTATTTATTTATTTATTTTATTTTTTAATGTGAAAAGCTAATTATAGCCTTATACACAAAGATCTTTCAACCATGGAGTATTTGTATCCATAATGTTGGATATGTTGTAGATAGCGTCTCTTTTGACAGAGAGTCAGCAATGCTGTTTTGCTTTTGGGGAATATATTTGATGGAATAATCGACAAAGCCTTCGGCCAAATGGAAAATATCTTGAACAACAAAATTAAAAATTTCATGGCCAAAGGCGTGGCTTAGGTCAAAATTAAAAAAATAATAATAATAATAATTTTGATTTTGAAATGAAATTTTTGAGCACCCTTGGTTATAAAAAATTGCCCTTTAGGTTACCCTTTGCTAAAGTCTATTTTGTCCTTCCTTTTTTAAAACAATTAACATGAAAATACAGATATTCATTTCAGGAAGGGGGGAATAAATACCCTTTTAGCTTTTCCCTTCTCTCTCTTTCCCTCAAAGTTTACCCTTTTCCAAGCTTTTCTGTTCTCTCCTGCTCTTTAGGAGCTGTGTAAAGAAAGTTGGGGGCTATAATCCAAGAAGAGAGTGGTCCATTGATGGGTGATCAGCCTTTCACATGGGATAAATGCTTGCTTTTAAATTAAGATTTAAGGTCCAGTTAGGTCATCATATAAAGCAACAAAGCCAAAATCCTGGTTTTTTGGTCAGTCCCTTTTTGGCCCTTGTTCCAGGAAAAAGCTCAATCAATGGAGGGCAGTCTGTGCCCACAAAGCAAATGAGTGATCACTGTTCAACATGCTTAGGATCCTGTTTGCATAAACTCAGGACATATGGATCTGCTTTCTCTTACAACAAGACAACACTTTCATCATTTCATCCACAGTTTTACTTTTATTTGAAAATCCATACAATATAATAATATGGCCTAAAACAAACACATGTTTTTTCTCAGGAAAATAAAAAAAAAATCTGCCACGTTTGTTTAGGATCTTCTTCTTCTAGCAACTAATGTTTGATTTCTGTTAGTTTTGGAACATTGCATTGTTTTTTTTTTTTTTCTCCCAATACCATTCTGCATTCAAGTTGAACAAGGTTCTAAATCCAGGAATATATTGGACACGGTATCGGTTATATTCAAAACCGATCTAATCTGGCAATATACAAATTCAATTGGAAGTTGACACGTGACCAATACTGTATATAATCTTATTAAAAAAGGGTAGTATCTGAGATCGATCATGTCTAAAACTGATATGAATTGTAAGATCCAGCCTATCTGATTCCGATTACTTAAACCATAAACCTATGAATCAAAGCTAGATTTATTAACTGGGTAATAACAAAGAGAGATCATTAGTATATGTTGCCGCCAGAATCTGGCGAGACCTACCGAAGTGGGACCTACCTACATATGACAAAGAAAGAAGACAAAGTAGGTTGGAGTCGTGGGACCTATAGTCCTTGAGTCACTCTAATGCCTAAGTTAGCACTTCGAGTGGCAAACATTAAATATGGAGGAACAATAGAAATGAATAATGAATGGAGTAAATGAGGTTTGGACCCTATTTATAGAGATTTGGTATGTATGCTGTAGGCATTTGCAGTACCACTTCAAAATTGTTGGGGTGGAATTTGCCCTCGACTTAAGCAAATAAAGCCGGATGTGCTCCTGAGTGACCTTTTAGTGAAAAAGTAGTTTTACCCCCAATGGTTGGGGGATTAGAAGCGATCACGTGTTGTACTCCCTTAGGCTAGTAACATTTATACCGGATAGTATAGATGACCAGTATGCAAGGATCCACCCCAAGATCTTTCATGGATTCTTCCATCACAGAAGAGGATGGGACGAAGTATTTGGATCGATGGCTTTACCTTTGTTTTTATTTCTTTAATGAGAAAAATAAAATGTTCTTCGAATGAGAAAATGAGAGCGATGTCAACACCCCGTTCTCTATCTCTCTTCTCTGATATACTCTCTCTCTCCTCTTTTGCTACTATTGAATGATTCAATATCGGCCAATTTCACTGAGAGAACCCTCTCCCTTTATAAATTTTAAAACCTCACCCTTTATTTTTTTATTTTTTTAATAAAAATTCATCCCTTGTTTACCAAAAAGAGGTAGTTCACACTCCAAAAAAAAATCCATAAATTATAACTAGATACCTAATGATAACCCTAGTGACTTGTGCTACAATGCTTCTACATTGAAAGTAAGGAGATTTCAATTAGTACCCTAGAGACATTGGTTAAAAAAAAAATCACATTTTAATACACATAAATGGATACTTAAATGAACCAAAAGAAAATGGAAAAAGGGGATGATTCTGCAACTCTATTTACAGCATTAGTCACACTTGCATGGAAATTTAGTTTCCTTTATGTCTACGTAAAGCATTATTTTAGCTCAAGGAATCAAATAAGCCGGATCTTTAATATTCATTTGAAAAAAAAATTATTATAACCCCAGGATTACAAAACTATCATAAATGTTAGGTAGCATTTTGATTTTATATGTTAATTAACTGAAAGATATAATGCAAACACTTTAATTATTCACTAAACCGTGTCATTTGACAATAGCTTCAGCCTCTGAGGAATATATTCTTGGAAATTAATTTTTTAATGTCATAGAATCTTTTAACACAAAGGGCTCTTTGTCCTGCACAGGGTCAATGGGAACTCAAACACGGGTTTCCAATTAGAAAGACGGGGCGATCGTTTCATCTTTACTATGCCTAGGATAGCGGGTGTAAGAGCACACCGTCAGATAAGAATCTTTCTCCCTTTATTTATTTATTTCTCTTTTCCTCACACCTTATATTTCTTTAAACTTGAGCCGCCATGGAAATTACCAAAAAAAAATGAAGGGTGGCATGGGATAGTGTTGTACCAAAAAAAAAAAAAAAAATGCTAATGCTATGATCCAAACCAAACATGATATGTGGTAGCTATGGAAAAGATTCCCATGAGTGTTGTGAGGACCTCTTATGTTCTCTCATATTTCCATTTTTTTTTTCTCTCTTTCTTGACATTTTTTATTTTTTCTGATTAAGTAGACCTTATTGACGATATCATTACCATTGATATGACATGAGAGAAAAAAAAATAAAAATTTAAGGAAGAACAGAGAAAAGATGAAAAAAATTAACTTTCAGATAGAATAGAGTTTGGCTCTGAAAATTGACATATAGCGAATGTAGAATTTGAAGAATCTATCAAACACTCAAAAACCAACTCAACAATCCACTGGCCAAAAAGAGCATGACCAAATAACAACAATGGACGGAAGGAATATGCTAGCAAGGAGAAATCTTCTTTCGGCATTAAAATTTTAGGTGGAATAATGTCATGATTAGACATAGCACCATCCCATTATAGTCTCAAATAGCATTAAAATAGTAATTATAAAAAAAAAAAACCTTTATATGGTCTCATTTTAGAAGGGTTTTCAACACTGTCGTTCTTTTTGAGTCATATTTTTCAAAAGAGGAGTTCTAATCACCTGCATCTACATGTACTCACTAGGGGATCCTATCACCATCAATGTAGTCAGTGATAAATTTCAATGTCAGATTCAAGCAAATACCCTCCTTGTATATTGGTATGCATCACATTCTATATCTACACATGCCTATAGGACTCTATCTGCTAGTGGGCACTCCCTTTAGTTTTAGATTTTCAAAGTTCTATTCTGCCACTTGTCAAATTTCCATTGGGTTGAAACTCGACACGTGAACAATGGCAAATTTCTATTGGATTGATGTTGGGAATAATCCCACATTAGTTATTTCGGAATCTTGGGTACCTTATATATTTGAGAGTGCCCTCACTCGGGATCCGCTTAATAGTTCGAACTTTTGAGATTGAAACTTAATATGGTATTAGAGCTCTAGGTTCCCTTATTACGGTTACCCAAAAAAGAGAGATCATGGTCATGAAAAGTAAGACCATAAAGAGGAACAACACGTGAGGGGGAGCAATGACAGTAGTCCCACGTTGTTTAAATCTGGAACCTTTGGTGTCTTATATACGTGCATCCCTCCACTGAATGAGTCGAAACTTTTGAGAAAGAAACTTAACATGGTATCAGAGCTCTAGGTTTTCTTCGTACAATTAACCAAAAGAAGAACCACATGCCAAGTGTATTATAACTCAAAAGAGGGACAACACGTGAAGGGGAGTGTTGGGAAAATACCACATCAGTTAAATTCGGAATCTTAAGTGCCTTATATGTACTTGAGAGTCCTTCTACTTAATAGTTTAAAGGGAAAATTTCAGCTACCATCCAAAAAGAATTGATCAAATCACCTACCACTCAAGTTATTTAAAAAAATCACCTACCACTCAAGTTATTTAAAAAAATCACCTACCACTCAAGTTAGACAAACGTTTATCAAAAAGATCCAAAATCAGTTAACAGAGCCGTTAGTTGCTGATGTCAACCGTTAGAAAATACTAAAAAATATCCTTATTGTAAGGAAAAAAGTCTAATTTACCCTACCCCCACCAGAAATCTGAAAATCCGAAAATCACACACCACTCAACTCGAACTGTCGATCTTCGCCGACAGCCATCTAATCATGTAAGCAATGAGGTGAACTGAGTTTCTTGGCAGAATCTGAAGGGAGAGTGAGTATAGAAGATGGAGAACAAGAGAAGTGAGGAGAAAGAATGATTAGAGAGAGGGGTTTTCTTCTCTAAGCTGCTGGGGAGAGGTGGCCTGGAGTGATCTGTAGGCAGACGGAAGAGGTATTCCTTAGGTAGAAGGAGGGCCGTGGGTTTAGTAGTTAGAGAGCCCTATATCCGTGAGAAAGAAAATTCAGTTTTACCAGTTTTTTTTTTTTTTTTTTTTTTTTGGTAAATCAGTTTTACCAGTTTGCAACCATGGCTGTTTGTGTCTGGTTCAGGTGCTTTGCAGAACATTTGCATCTATCACCTAAAAACTTCTGGGGGTTGCAAGGTGATTTAGCTATCGCTCACTAAGCTCCATGGATCTCTCTCTAATTTAGAGTCCTCTTATTTCCTTCATATTCTCCTACCGCTCCTCCTTTATCATTTCCCTTTACCTTTAATATAGCTTCTTCTTCTGGTTCTCATTCTTATCTTTCATTTTCTTCATTCATTCCTCAAACTAGAAAATGCTCTTTCTGTGGTTCAGAACCCTCAGGGTCCAAACTTTTTGTTCTTACCAAAACAATTCAACTCGAAACCGAAGAATCCGGAAACACCCAAGTCGTCTACAATCCCAAAAGAAAGAATAGAAAGCCAAGACCTAGCTTTTATGAGCAAATTCGTGATCGATAGTGTTGAAAATTGGTTTTAAGAGAACTAAGTTTCCATGGCAAGAAGAAGAAGAAGAAAAAGAAGAGCAAAAACAACAACAGGAAGAAAAACCAAAAGTGGAAGAAAAGGGAGGAGAACTGCCGATCTCTGCCAGTGGCCATTTAATCAGGTAAGCAACGAGGTGAACTAGGTTTCTTGGCAGAGGGACCCAAAGGGAGAGTGAGTGTAGAAGATGGAGAACAAGGGAAGCGAGGAGAAAGAACGAATCCCTCTGCCATCGTAAAAGAGTTTATGTTAACATTTTTAAGTTTAAAATGACAAGGTATAAACGTCTACACATTATTTCAATTTTTTCCCGTCAGTAAATGGACTAATGTTTGTCTAACTTGGGTGATAGGTGATTTTTTTAAAACAACTTGAGTGATAAATGATTGGGCAAATTTTTTTTGGGTGATAGCTGAGATTTTTTCTAATTTAAACTTTTGAGATGAAACTTAACAATCTTGACACATGAACAATGACAAATTTTCGTTGGATGGAAACTTGACGTGTGAACTAAGGACCTATGGGTCTATCTATCACAAAATTTGAGTCATTTAGATCAACCTTCATTATCATCATACTTGACAATATTTGTTGCTTTTGAATTGAGATTTTATTGATAATGATTTTAAACATTTCTAGCGATATAAAATTTGTTTTCATCATCTCAAACATTAAAATATAATATTATCCATTAGCAAAACATTAATAATTTAATCATGTAAAAATTTTAGCAAAAAAAATAATCATGTAAAAATTAAAGTGAACATTTTAATAATAGAATATATTGGAAACTGTCAAAATTCAACAGTGACCAAGGTTTGAAATCCATATGGATCAAAGGGAAACTGATACATAATCAATACCATATATAATAAAATTAAATTTTTATCAAAAATAAAATAAAATAAAAATAGAATTCAATCATAGATAATCAAATCCAAAACCAATACAAATGTATTATAAAATCATCAAACGATCAATCTAGGGTTAAAGAAAGAAAAACACACATGTGAGAGGGCACAATTGAAGGTGTCAACTATGAACCAAAACTGTATCAAAACCAATAATTCAAAACTGAATCAAACCAAAATTTTCGATTTCAGTTTTTAAAGTCTAATAATCGATTTGGTTTCACCTTTTGTTTCAACCAGGAAACTGTTGGTCGCAAAACGTTAAACTAATTAAAAATTATAACATCTCTTGTTATATCTCGTCACCATTTTCTTTTTGTTGAATTTGATGGACTTCCATCCTTTCAATGCTAAAATCTTTAGATTTCCCAACATCAATTACTCTCATGTTTTCTTGTGAAAACCGATTAAAAACTATTATACCAAAACCAATTAATGATTGGCCATGGTAAGCATTTTCAAAAAATTTAATGAACAATATGATTTCGTTATTATCCCAATACATACTAGATCAAACTAGAATCGTACTGATTACCAAAATCATACTGTGTAACAAGGGGTGTCGATTTCTAACCTACACCGTATACCTGCACCGTATACCTTAAGCCGGGCCAACCGGTTAAAAACTTCATCGAACCACATCATTTAATAAACATGCCGGGCTTGAACCCGGATCGATTAATAACAGATCGTTCACAATACAAGAGTGCAACCTAACATTCCCTTGTCCAAACCGACCGATTAAAGACAGCATTGGCTTACACTGATTAAAGACTTACCCGAATCGATATAAGTTCCATTTCTAGTTTTTTTTTCCTCCCACTTTTTTCCTAAAAATTACTTCCTTTACTATTGCTAGTTTCTCTCCCCTTTGCTGTGTTTGATCTCCTAACTACTCTCATATGGCCATATTATCACAAAAGCTAGAGCTTCATGGGGCAGGTTGCCTTCTTGCAATGTTGAATCATTGAATGTTTTCGGTTTGGGATCACTAAAGAGAATCATACCAAAATTGTAATCAGAAATTTTCTAATAAAAATAGAAATCAGAAGAGGATAAAATTTAAATTTCTGATCTGGTTTCACAGAGAAAAAATAAAATAAAATAAACTATTATGTTAAAAATATAGAATAAATAATGACCAATTACAATTGAATATGAATCAAGAGTTAAACCGAATAGCATAACCAAGCAAAAGATCTCATAACGACAGAACATAAAACCGAATAAGATAATTGATTATGAACATTAATAAACCGATTAAATCAATTAATATAAAATCAGTTAGGGACCAAGAAATGATTAGGCCCAACCAGGACCATTGAGACCAACCTATTAACACCCCTTGGAACACACTTGTATTGGCATCTCCAAAACATATGTAAAATGACCCACATAATCTTAATGGATCCACCACCACTTATTAGTCATCTAATAGATCTATCATCCATACCGTATCCATATCAATACCAAATTGATTACTGTTAAAATTTTATGTTTAATTTATTCTCTATAGATTTTGTCTATCAGCTAATATCATGTCAGACATGGAATAACTAAAACCATGCTACAAACATTTTCAGTTTTTCCTTTATACAATTTAATGATACTTCACCCTAAGGGTGTTAAATGGATAACAGAATAATACTGTTTCCATATCGGTTAGGAAAACAGTAAAGGTGTCAACAGGCCGGTCTGGAGGTTTTAGTCCAAATTGAACCGATATCAAGTTTTATAAACCCAACCCAAAACATGTCCATTAAGAGTTCAGACTGGGATGGGCTGCTTTGGACACAATAAATAACGGACTGGTCTGATGTCGATTTGATATCGGACTGGGTTTATTGAGGTGATTTCAGATTGATTCGGTCCGGATCAGGATTTATCGGGCTTATCGGACCCCTTTTATATGTAAACTATATAACCTATTTTATTATTTCTATCTATAAAATTAACAATATTCCTTCCATATATATATATATATGTAATTTAATAAACTATAACAATTAACATAATCTTTTCAATTATAGATTCACATAATCTTCTAGATCATGAAATGAACTCTAATAATGTAACACAATGTATTAAAATTTAAAACCATTAAAATTAAGAAATTAAGCCCAAACGGACCTTATCGGTGTTCGGGTTGGATTTTATCAGTTTGGGTTAATTCGGACTTCTTAACGGACTGGTCCGATTTGGTTTCAGTTTGGGCTGAAACGGTGTCGAGCTTTATAAACTCAGACCAAAACCTGTCCATTAAGACTCGATCCGGGCTGAGTTCGGATTATATCGGGTTAGCTCAGTCCATACTACCGGGCCGGACCCAGTTTTGACACCTTTAGAAAACAGTATGAAACTGCTTACCAATTCTAATATATTATTTTTTTTTTTGGGTAAACAGTGCCCGATTATTCTACCTGTCCGATGTTTGGCTTGACAAATTGAGAGGTATCGGTAGATAAACGGGCTTTGTATGAATGGTTTCAAAATTGCGGTATTGCCAATGGTTTGAAAAATCAGTTTCTTATTAGTTTCTTAACGAAAGCCATTGAATTGAAGCAGTCATCAATACAAGGAACTGTGGAAACTAAACCCACCAGTTTCTGCATCTAAAGCCTGAAGAACTGTGGAGACTAAAGCTTGAAATCATCCTATAAAGCTTGAGGAACTGTGGAGACTAAAGCTTGAAATCATCTTGTATTGATAAGCTTTTGGATCAAAGCCGAACTTCTTTTCAACCCAAACCCCCACACCAAATCATATATGAAAAACCAACAACAAAACAGATCAAATCATATATTAAAAAATAAAGGAAAAACCACCCCTCTGATACCCTAAACTGAACTGGGGAAATTTTCAGAAAGGATGAGTTTGCATTACTGTCGTAACTGGAAAAAGCTAAGAGATTTTAATAATTTAGGGCAGCTTCTCTGGATTACAACATGAGAAAAAAAAAAACATGTAAGATCTCAGGCTGCCACAGCTGATTATGTAGGCCGGGTGAAATTGAGTGATCGCATACTCAGAAAAATCTGAACGCGAAACCCATTGGATCGGCCAAAATCCCTATTCGAAAACAGAAATCAAAAGCAACAAAAACAAGAATGAATATCAAAAAATTTCTAAGAACCTTTGTTTGCAAAAGAAGATCAGTAAACTCCTCCAGCAAGCAGAAGCAAAGGGCCTTAGTGAGATTCTGTATATGCCGGCAACGGAACCAGGCGGCGTTGAGTTGATGCTCGCCTAGTTCTCTCAAAGGCAATACTGAAACCCTAATGGGCGCTCGCTCACCTGTATTTATTGACAATAGGGGAACTCTAAATGCCCAAAATAACCCTATCTACTTCCGGACCGTATTTCTTTACAGTTGGGCACGTTTCACAAATGTTCCAACGGTTCAATTCATGGTTCAAGGTATCAGTATAGTCGATTTGGTTGAATCATATCGGTTTTAGACCTGACTGATCTCAACTCTCAACCTGTTTTAATATTATTTTAATTATGAATGGACACATGTCAATTTTCCATTGGATCCATAGAATAATTCAGATCAGTTTTGGACATGAGTGATACTTGTATATAGAACCATGATCCTACTCCTTTGGATCATAACGATAGTGGAGCCTAGAAGAACAAGGGGTGCATGGAATTGGGCAAGGGATCGGCCCCAATGAATCCAACCTGGATCGACTTTGAGTTTGCCTCATTTCACTTGAATCGGGCCTTGATATTGCATGATCGATTGGGGCGGATCCTAATCCAGATTGGGCACTATCGATCGATCCCTAAAACCTGCGGAAGAAGGTCAAACCCTAAACTTCTTTTATCCTATTTGGAAGAATGTTTGAAAGGGATGATGGTTCAAGGAGTCTGAACACCTTGCACCCAAAATAAATTAGAAGGTTTTGAATAAGGATATAAATGGATGGTTGAAAATCCAAATTCAATTTGTATTTGTATCTGTTTGGAGGTATGCATATCTGGTCAGGGACATCTTTGGAGGTATTTGGAGGTATTCGTATCCGATCAGGGACATCCGGATTTGAATTTGGATAATCTAAAACATAATCTATCCAACTCAAATATATATCAAAGTAATAATAATTTAAATAGCTAATGATCTTAATGGTTCTTAAAGATTTGACAAGTTTTAGAAGGTGAAAGAAAAGAAAATCATGCAACGAAGATAATTGAGAACCATGGATTGAGAATGAATCATATCCAGAGAGGCCTAGGTTACATAAGTCATAAGTATAAATGGAAAGTTGAAAATCTGAATTAGAATCACGTTTGTATACTTTTAGGGGTATCAAAATTCGAATAGAGGATATTTGGATCCGTATCCATCCATATTCAATCCATTTACATCTCTAGTTCTAAACCTTAAACCGAAACAAAATTGATGAGTACTTGGAAATTAAGAGAAATTGTTATGCTGCCAACTAATCAGCAGGAATCTGGAAACAAACCAATGAGAAATCATAATATGAGGAATTAGAAGCGGATCAAGTGAAGCATCCAATTAAAATCAGAAGCGGTGCAACGGAGCAGCATGTCCGATCCAGAGTGGTCTATCCAATTTACCCAGTGACTTTTTTTTGGGGTAAATTACTTATATCACCCAACCTATGATTCTAATAAAGAGACATTCTAAAGTTGACAACAATTACAGCCGCACCCAACTAACACCATTAAGTTTAAAAATTTCAGACAATTTTACCCTTGTTGTATTTACAAACAAAATAGGAAGAAAATACATTTTTTTATCTTTTCAAATGGAGAATGATATAATTATAGAATTACCCCTACAACCCTTACATTAAAAAAATCACCTGTCTACTGCATATGAAAATGCAAATGATGCATTGATGTAGGTGAAGCAACAGGCCAAGGACTCAGATAACGAGAAGCCCTAGCTTAGGAAGCTTGCTAACTTCTACTGGATCTTGCTCTTCGGCTGAAGTAGAGGAGCCAATTTTCCACTTCCACAACGCCATTGCTACCAATTTTCCACGTCCATGATGCGTGTTTTTCCTTTTCTCCCATCCTCGGCGAGACGTTACAGATAAGCCCAAGGATAGCTACTTGTCACGACCCGCGATCCACTTAGTTACACTAAGGCCGTGACATACTGCTGATTATTCTGCGAAACGTTGGCTATAAATAGATGATGGGATTTCTTTTGAAAAGACTCCAGAACAAAGTCTTGCTGGTAAATTGGAAAGGTGTGGAGGAAACTTCTCATTAAACACGATTGATCATTTCATTGTCAATTTCATTTTCATTTTTCATATGTTCCATGGTTGAAATCTGGATTCAATTTGCAATCACATCTGCTTAGGAGAATTGGATCTGGGCAATTAGATTTAGATGCAAGTTTGGATAGTTGGGATCGGATTTGAATGTGAATTCAGATATAGCCTTACGGGTTTATGACGGATATAGCCTAACCAATGCATTCCTTACCTAAAATAATAAAATAAATTGTAAGATGTATTTCTTTCCATTATGCTTTTGTAAATTGTAAGATGACACATTATGAGAAATATGGTTTTGTATATTTTTTTATTTGAATTGTTTTAACTGGATACTAGGTTAAAAATTGAAATTGAAATTATTTTTTATACATCAGGTAGATTTTGGTTCAGATGTGAACAGAGTAGTTGGTAAATTGATTGAAATTTAATAATAATATATTCGATTCAAATTTGATCCATTTATATCTCTAGATGAAACTTGTGGAACAATAGAAAAAATAATTTGGACATTCATAGAAAAGGGGAGACAAATGACAAGAGCTTTGTGCTTCCATTTAAGAACTAATTGAAACTATTTTACCACTTTTTGTACTAATCTGTTATGGGTTTTTTAGTTTTTTTTTTTTTTTCATTAAAAAAAAAACCAAAAATTCCATGGGTTTGTAGGACCTACTTCTCCCCTTATACATCCTCAGTTAAGGGTGTGAAATCTGGGCCTGGCTTGGTAGTGTAGAACAAGCTAGCCTGATATAACCCGAACTGAGCCCTTAATGGACATGTTTCAGTTTGGGCTTGTAAAGCTCGATACCGTTTCAGACCAGATCGAAATCGAAACAATCCGTCCCGGCCCAATAAGAAGCCCAAGCTAACCCGAACTGATAATAACCAATCCGAACACTAGTAAAGCCTGTTAGGAAGTCCGAGCTAGCTCTAACCAATTCTTTTTGCTGCTCAAATAATAACCAACCGATCAAGGATCTAACAATTCTAACCCGATTAATGCAAATATGCTATCCATTATCCAAGCTTAGATATCCCTAAGATCAATCAAAACTCAACCGCTTACAATTGTATTAAATATAAACAAAAAATGTCACAAAAAAATTATTGTTGTGCGAAAATAGCTACATGCGAAGGTAGTCTAATAAGCCCAATAAATTCAGCCAGGACCAAACCGCCTGATATCATCTGGATAATCCAGCCTGATAACAACTCGAAATCGGACTAGCCCGTTAATTATTGTATCCAGCGCAGCCTACTTCAACCCGAAACATTTAATGAACAGATTTTGGTCTGGGCTTGTAAAGCCCGACACCGTTTCAGTTCAGACCCTTTTGGATCTTCTTCCCACCTGTGGGTCCCAAAGATGTGGGTGGTTACCAGGTGGAGGTGAACTTTTTTTGTTTTCTTGCTAATGATAGGTATCCAGACCTTTGGCCTGACTAATCCCATGGGCCCATACTGACCCCACAATTGCATGGACCAGATCATTTTAGGGTTGAATGAGAACCATTCCACTTGCACCCATGGCAGGAAAGAAAGATCACTTAACACCCCATGTGAGTGGCCTAGGAGTATCAATCAGTCAGTCTTGGTTGGGCCTAACTGGTCCCCACCAATTTAACATCTTGTATTGTGATTGACATGTTTAACTAATAGATTTTGATTTGCGAAACATTGACTCATTTATATTTAGTCCGATTGGTCTGGGTCCCTAATCGATCTTATGTTAATTGATTCAATCGTTTTATTAATGTCCATAATCAGTTATCTTATTCGGTTTTATGTTCGATTATGTTATTCGGTTTTATACTCAATTATAATCGATATATTTTGTTGTAAATCTAACTCATTGATTTGTCTTTACTCATAAATGAAGAATGTATGTGAATAATGGTAAAAAAAAAAAGACGGATCAAAGTATGTATTTTAAAGAATATTTATATATGACCGTAATAGTTTCTTAGCATCATTTGCTAAAATCATGTCACCTTAGAGGCTAGGATATCAAAAGGCCCATTACAATCTCATTTAGTAGGATTGTATTTGTTACAAGTTTCACAAATAGGTGGAAAAATAGGTGGGAAAAGTAGGTGGAAAAAATAAAAGAAGAAACTTAAATATGTCTTTAATCGATTTTTAGTCGATTTATGCCAACTCAAGCTTTAATCGGTCGGTCCGATTGGACAACCATCAGGTTGCACCCTTGCACCGTAAATAACCTATTATTAATCGGTCTGGTCCTAAGACCGACACGTTTATTAAACGGTTAGGCTCGGTGGGGTTTTTAACTTGTCGGTCCAGCTCAGGGGACATGGTGCAGTCCGAAAATTGACACCTAGAGTGGTCTCATGGTAGTAAAAAGAGTCAAATTCAGTACCTTTTGCTTCCTGAGGCGTAGGCTCCTTGCCAACTCAGCTACCGCTTTGGGGTTAGTGGAAGTGAATTGAACCCAACTCCCCCCCCAAAAAAAAATCCTAAATTGAACTGTTACAAATAATGAAGAAACTAGTAGATTTAGATAAGAAGCAACGTAAAATAAACCAAATTTGATACCCGAATATTCTGTTTGATAACCCGCTACTAATTCTTCCTCTGCTTCTGGTAAATCAAAAGGTAATCTCTCACATTCTGCTAGGGAAGAAATTAGAAAAACGGCAAACCCTACAGGTTGCCGCCATAAATTCCACTTCTGCCTTCTTCCATAATAAATTAGAGTGAGTGAAGTACACAGTCTTTCACTCTGTTTAGAGTAAGATCGATCTGTACTAAATTGCTAAAGCATTAAGATGGGATAAGCATTACAATCAAAGTGCGCATTATAATTGCTTCTCTCACTACTTTTTAGGGTTTTCCCCCATCTTTTATTGCCCTTATGAGTTGTAATTGTTGGATTTGGTGTTTTGTATTTTATTAGGTTCATGCAGTTATAAGGGTAGTACTTGTATTAGGGTTTGGATCTATTATATGTACGAAAACAAACTTGTAATTGTGGGAGATTAGGGTTTCTAGGTTTGCCTATATATAATCTCTGTGTGGAAAAACTTAGGCAAGACTGGACCGACAGTAGAGATAAGCATGTCAGGTGGAGAGCCGATAAGGCTAACAGATGAGATAAGTCTGTCAGTGGAGAATTGGAGAGGTTTCTTGGCAATAAAGATTTCTTTTTTCTCTGATGGATATAGGCATCCTACGATGGGGTGCTGAACCACATTAAATTCTTCTTGCTTGCATCTCCCAATCCTAACAAGTGGTATTAGAGCTAAGGTTCGGTAGATCGGTCACTGATTGAATTGAGGTGCGTGGAAAGTATAAAGAAGGAAAAAAAAAACCACGCTTAGGTTTTTGTTTCTATTTCTACTGTAATGAGACTCAGGGTTTACCCTAAGTTTGCTCTTGAGATCCAATCGTTTGTAGGTTTTGCGGTGGGAGTCTGTGGAGTCGCAGGTGATGCGAGGGGATCCGCAGAGACTTGTGTAGCTATGCTCCATGCGGTATCGCATGAGATAGAGGATGGGATTAAGGCTCATGAGCAGAGGGTTGCATCGCATGTGGGAGGCAGAAACTATAGAGAGAAAAGTTTATGGGTATTCGATGATATTGGAGATCCAGAGGATGGTGGTCTAGCTCGAGCAAGAAGTCGATTTTCGGTAGAGGATCTGTTGACAACCATGGTGTTCATGGCCGACGTGTTGTCGTCGGAGGGAGGTACTCCAGAGGCGATGTTTGATTTGTTATCGGATGTGCCTGTTATTCCCTGTGATGATGCGATGAAGATGCACATATCGGTTCTGCTAGGTGTGGTAGAGCTCACTTTTGTTTGGTAGTGGCTCCTCAAAGGACCTAGTTTCCACCGTCTTTCGCTAAATCCTGGCCGGCCTTCACCCCCTCGAGGGCGCCTTCAGGCGCTTCAGGTCGATCTCTTTTTGCGATGTCTACTTGTTCTGGTATTTTCTACATCCAATCACAAACTACACGAAAGTTGCCCCTTTTTCATGGGGATTTACCCATCACAGAGATGCACAGAGGAACAGAACGAACTTCATATATCCCTTTTCCACTCAATCCAAAAACAAGATCGGACGTTATTCCGGTTCGTCTCCATTTTCGTGAAACTTTTCCTCAAGCAAGGCAGCCGATAAGTCATCGAAGGGTTTGTGTGAATAATGGAATGGTAAGCATTACTGGCGACTCCGCTTCTTCAGTCCATCAGGGATCGGGCAGGAGCATTCCATTCATTTCATTTCATTGCTAACCCGAGCCCCCAACCCCGAAAGGTCAGCCTCCGTAATGAAAAAATGAAAATACCCGTAAAAGACTGAACTGCCGCATCTTCTGTCTCTTTGTCATCAGAATGTAAGACTGCTAATTGGAGAAGCAAATTCTCCTCAATTCTCTTAGTGGAATAGGACTATAAATCACTAGAAATCGAATACGAATTTCGAAAGGAAAAAAGGATAATTCATTCTCAGAGAGGCTCTCTATCGACAAAGAGTTTATCAGGCAAGAGTGCAAACAGTGTCTACGATAGGTGGATCAAACCTTGAGACCAGAACCAGAGTTTTTGGGTCTTGTGTAGGTGTTAGGCCGGATAGTTGTGGAGTGCTAGTGGGGGCTGCGATAATGTCGCTGGTGATGGCTGATGGATCTCTTACATCAGTGGCAAGGTTTGGATCTGGTTCGAGAGGATCTAACCGGCGTGAAGGTGAACCTACGCTAGGTTACCTATGCCAGTTATGTTCGGATATGATAAGGCATTCAGCCATTATCGCATGTGCACTGGATACTCCTCAGGCAGTGGGTGAGGAAGATGATGAAATCAAAACATTATTTGACGCTGGAGATCTACTATCTCCGATGGATATTTCATCGAATCAAATCCCAAGAGCAATGCAATGGATCGTGAATGAAGTTGCAGAAGGTGTTGTTCACGGAGATGGAGAGGACGGTTAGTTGGGTTCTTTAAGGAAAAAAAAAAGGAAAACAAAATGTTTAAAGTGTAATGATGATACTTTGACCTTCAGGGGTTATCCAATATGGTTCAACTTGATACGACAATAGATTTGCGAGGGAGTTCTGGTAGGCCTCAACTGGTGGTAAAGGAACTATACCAAGCGATATTGCATGTGGGTCTTGGTGGTAGTCAAGTGGATGGTCATCAACGGCTGGAAGACCCTGATGGAACTGATGGGGTGATGGTAGTTGTTCGTGGACTTGGTCGGATCGAGTGTTGGATCGACGGTGGATTTGAATCCTGATACGATGAGCATAATGGCCAGTTTATGCTGCACCGTGGGGTAAAGAAGACTGGCGAGCTGAGAGGGACAAGGAGTCGGATCTCTAGGTCTGTGCTGGAGGTGCAGAGGTGAGAGGCTAGGGTTTCAGGTGCAACTGGAGTTGCAGGAAGACTGTGAGTGACGGTGATCTTTCCGGTGATACTGCAATAGTGGGAGAGATGGAGTCACATCACTTCGTACGGTGGTGAACTGTATGGGACACCCAAATGGGGTGTGGGCTATGCCGATTTGGGTGTAGCAGTTTGGTAGAGATAGGTTTATAGAATCAACATCAACGGATTCTTCTTCAAGGTGGCTTGTAGAATCCAAGCTATGTGGAGATTTGTTGGGTTTACTGTCTTGTATTTTATGGGCTCTACGCAGTTATAAGGGTAGTACTTGTATTAGGGTTTTGGTCTATTTCATATACGGGGGTAAACTTATAATTGTGAGGGATTAAGGTTTCTAGGTTTGCCTATATATAGTCTTTGTATGGGAAAACCTAAGCAAAGCTGGCCTGACAATGGAGATAAGCCTATCAGGTGGAGAGTCAGTAAGATTGACAGATGGGATAAGTCTGTATGTGAAAAGTTGGAGAGGTTTATTGGCAATAAAGATTTCTCTTTTCTCTGGTGGATGTAGGTATCCCACGATAAGGTACTGAACCACGTTAAATTCTTCTTGTTTGCATCTCCCAATCCTAACAGAAATGACCATGACCG
Organism: Protea cynaroides; assembly: GCA_028583415.1. Taxonomy (NCBI): domain Eukaryota; kingdom Viridiplantae; phylum Streptophyta; class Magnoliopsida; order Proteales; family Proteaceae; genus Protea; species Protea cynaroides. The sequence continues at coordinate 74,897,111 of CM053265.1, read as the reverse complement.
AATACGATGCGTCTGCAATTATTAGTTCTTCATCTTCTTTTCTGCCTTTCCTTTCTTCCTTCCTTGGCAACTACAATTTCCAATTGTGGAGGTACCTGTGAAACCCTAAAGGATTGCGACGGTCAGCTAATCTGCATCAGTGGAAAATGCGACGATGATCCAACAGTAGGAACTCATGTCTACTCCGACGCATCCTCCATTGCCGGAGGATGCAATTCTTCAGGCACTCTGATCTGTGGAGGTAAGAGCTATTTCACATATGATTGTTCACCTCCTATCACTTCCTCTATGGTAGCCCATCTTTCACCCAATGACTTCTCCGAAGCCAGTGGCAGTGAAGAATCAGCATGCGATGGAAAGTACCATAAAAACACAGAACTGAATGTATTTGTCTCCACTGGATGGTTTGATGGAGGTAATCGCTGTGGAAATATGATTTAGATAACAGCAAAAAAATGGAAAGAAAGTGAAAGCTAAGATTGTGGATGAATGTGATTCAATGATATAGCTGCGATAATGAAGGAGATGTGGAAGCACCTTGTGCTAATGACATCATCAGTGGTTCTGATGCTGTTTGGGAGGCGTTAGGGCTTAATGCCACTGATGGTGTTGTTGAGGTAACTTGGACTTTGGCTGACAGGGTTATGTCCTATGTCTGTATTCTTACTAGCTGAAATGCCCTAGAAAAATGGGCACAATTGTAATTTTTCTTAAAAATCAAGACTTATTTCTCTGTTCTTTTGGGTTGGAAGACAACAAAGGATGTGAATGGATAACAAAAAATTCAAATCGATTCGAATTAAGGGAACCTGAATTCTAACAATCGGATTCAGATGGCTGGGGTCAAATTCGAATATCAGTCAAACAAACATGATTATATCCATATAACCTTAATTTTTATATAGTCATTTAAGGTTTCGTCTCTTATTTATTAGGGGGAACTATATATTTGTTTTAAATTAAAATTTTCTCTTATTTTCCTTTCAATTTGTATTCTAATTCTATTTTTAGGATTCAAATGAGATCTTAAAAATATTTAGTTTTTATACATCTGTCGGATGGAGAGAATATATATTGGTATGTGCACTGAGTAATCCCAGCCCATCTAATTTCAGCTGGAGGGACTGATCGAGCCGAGTGAGTAACCGTATTGCTGGGTGAGCCTAATCTAACATGTTCTGGCCCAACCCAATTTTTTTTTACCCAGATTAGGCTGGGTTAGCAGTTGAGAAATGGCAACAGGAAGTTAGGCCGGGTTGAATTAAAGTCAAGGCCTTGGGTTTAGCTGGTGCGGACTGAGCTCAATCCATCTGCCAGTTAGTATATTTTAATATCTACTAATTCGATATCATTTATTTAAATGCATCTGAAAATTGAAAATCATAATTACACATAATTCAGTGATCAATTGGACATTTAAACAGATATTTGGGCTGGGCCTGATTGGGGTGAGCAGGGTTAGGGTTGAGGATTGGCACCCTCATACTGGACTTGGGTCGACACAAACCTGACCCAAGTTTCACCCCTACTAAAAGTTGGCAGATAGGTATTTTGACCGATCGTTAGAAAAACTAATAGTGTGTTTATTTGCATTCTAGGTCAATAACACATCTTAAAGTGAGAAAAACAACATTTGGTATGTATTCTCATTCTTTAATCATGGAATCCGGTAGAGAGCACGATCCATCCTAGAGTACACTTTTTAGAGAGCTCGGTTTTCTTGGATCATGGTATCAATATCATGGTATCAATAGCAGTCGATTTGTATCGGTATCGATAGTGGCTGATACGGATATGATTACTGATTCCTTCCTTTTCTTTAGTACCTTTTAATTAGTATAGTCCACATGTCACTCCATCATTGGTTTTGTATCGATCCGATACCAATCTTGTACACGAAGGCGAAGGCCAGGGATAATTGATGGAGACACTGCAGTGGCGGACGACGGGGACAATGGTCTCTCTTCGTTGACGATGAGCTTCAATTCGATCCTAGGGTTTGCAAAGGAGGGAACGAGAGATATATCGATCGTGGGCAGTTACGAATCTATTCATGGGAAGAGAAGGAGGGAATTAAAAATTGGAAAAATAAAGAGGGAATTAAAAATTGGGAAAATTAGGAGGACTTGTACATGAATAGTATATTATACCATCTTCTAAACCGTATATCCGATAGTATTTTGTACCTGTCGTATCTAAATCATTTTACACGATTAAACGACGGTATTATTTAATCGTAGTAACTAAATATCTTTAAATCATATATAACCATACAATTATGACGGGAATACCCAGCCGTCGTATATATATTATATACGACGGGTTTCTAATATGCGTCGTAAATACTAGATTTATACGACGGGACACTATTCCGTCGTATAAACTTATTAAATCCGAAGGTTGTCAACTACCGTCGTATTAGAGAAATTGTATATGACAGTCTGTTTTACCTTTCGTTAATGACTATCTTTTGCGACGGCCACACATTATCATCGTAAAATTCCATCACAAAAAACCCTTTTTGTTATAGTGATCGATACCCCTTTCGTCACTCAAATTGACTTGGACATTTATGACTAGATATACTAACTATACATGAATATGTCCTGAATTTGAGCTCTACCAGAATATTAGACTATAGTTACATTGCATAGGAAGTGATACCTTAGCATGACACAACCCAATTATTTTTTGTTGGATTTGTAATAGGGGGCTACTAGAGGACAAGCCTTGGTGTGACGATAAGGTTGTCATATTGCAATCTAGTGTCATGGATTCGAAACATAAAAATTGTAAAACTCGCACTCCATTAACCCGGTCTAATCGTGTAGTGTCAGGTCTTCCCATCATTGCTGGATCAAGTGGACCGACAGTATGAAGTAAGATCACAAACCAAGTATAAAAAATTGACTCAACACTCTAAGAACTATGTGTAGGGTCGAATACTTGGGTAGGTATGGTCAACCATACGGTAAGAAACTAAGATCACAGACCAATGATGCTACAGTCGATGTTTTCGACTCTATGGTCAACGGATTCTGCGACCTTATGTCTGATCGTAGGAGCCCAAATCAGACTCCGAATTTAAAAACTTTCATAATTTGAAGAGGATCTATTTTCTATTGTTAGAGAACTCTATATGGAGAGTTTCTCTCTATATAAAGGACGTCCCTCAATACTTTTTCACTCTTTTAGAACATTAGTAACCCTAGAAGAAGAGAAGGAAGAGAAGGAAAATGAGAGAAGGCTAAGGAAAAGGTGTTGCTGAGAAGATTTTAGTTCTCTATTATAAGCAAATGTATGAACCTAATCTCTAAAGATGTAAATTCTATGGAATAAGGTTTCTATGGAGGATTGGAGATGTCAACCTATTATAATCCATGTGATTCCTTGAGTAAATCCCAAGGATAACCATGAGGGATGAGTTTGGTGATAATGGTGTGAGGACAAAGATTGATGGATATTGGGAGTCGCCACCTAGATTAAGGTCTAGGACCTCAGAATGTATGTGTAGTCTCACCCTAAGGTAAGGCTTCAATTGACTCATGACCCTTAGATTGGATTTTTGATCCATCAGAGATTGGGTAAGCATTAAGTTACGATTATGGGAAGGGATTAGACACCAAACCATTCGACCGAGATCGGTCTCCTATACCTTTCCTATGCTAGACTTTATTTATTGAACCGAACCAAACCAAGTGGTTTGATATCATTGAACCGAATCTAGGTCCACCAGATTGCCTACGTATCTCAGACTTTTTCCAAAAATCAGATTCACCATCGTAATTCAGGTGTGATTAAAGTTTATGACTATGATTTATACTTGTGCATGATTAAGTTCATTGTTCAAGTTGAAGTTTATGTTTGAAATGATGAAAAATCCTATGGGTTAGGATCTGGATAGTCCATGCGGACTGATAGATAGTTCTAGTGGATCTAAGAATGGATAACCCATGCGGGTTGAACTAGGTATTCCTAGTAGGTGAATGGATAGTCCAAGTGAATTATGAATCTGAATTTAGATTGATTGAAATCTAGATAATCCTTTCTAGGTCTGAATGTGGATAATCATATCTAAGTTGAAATATAGATAATCATTTCTAGGTCAAAATATGGATAATCCTTTCTGGGTCAGAATATGGATAACTCATTTTGGGTTGGAATATGGATAATTTATTCTGGATTGAAATGTGGATAACTCTTTATGGGTTGAAATATGGATAACCCTTTCTTGGTCGAAATATGGATAACATTTTTTGGGTCGAAAAGTGGATAACCTTTTCTGGGTTGAAATGTGATAACCCTTTTTGGGTTGGAATGTGGATTGTGGATAACCCTTTATGAATTAGAATGTGAATAACTCATTCTAGGTTGGAATGTGGATAACCCTTTCTGGTCAGAATGTGGATAGTCATTTCTGGGACGAAATGTGGATAACCCTTTCTGGTCGAAATGTGGATAACCCTTTTTGGGTCGAAATATGGATGGATATCCTAGTGGAACTATGGATAGTCCAAGTGAACTAAGCTGTGGATCTGAATTTGAGATTCTCCCAAATGACCTACGTATCCTAGGGTTTGTTCTAGGAATCAGAATCCGCATATTTGAAAAAGTGGGATAACTTGTTCTAGGTTAAGAATTTAGAATCTATTCTAGGTTAAGGATTTAGAACCTGTTCTAGGTCTAAGGAGCAGCCTGTTCTAGGTTGAAGTATGCTGATGGGTAGGGATCGTCCTAAACTATCATTTCATCCTAAGCTCTAATTTTGGAAGGTTTTGCAATGTATTTTCTTTCTTTGTTAAAATTTTTATTATTTTCCATTATACCCTTATCAAGAATGTGAGTGTCTAAATACACGTTCCCACGCCTAGATTGTCTTCTAGAAATGTACATATATGACAGTTCAACTAGGGTGTTGTAAAAATAAAGTTATTACCAAAAATATAATATTCTATCTAAACATGATAATGCATGTAAAATATAATAATATAAACATCATAGATGCACAAATATTGACTCAGATCATATCATGCTCAAATTAAGAACCAACGGTTCAGATTTCATGATCAATGGTAAATTTCACATAAAATTTAAGATTAAGGGTTCAACATCAAATGGTTAGATTTTTCTCATAAAAAATTGAACATAACAGATCAGATTTCATCTCATTAAAATTGGACATCACAGATCAGATTTTCTCTCATTAAAATTGGACATTAAAAATCAGATTTTCTTTCATTAAAATTGGACATCAGAGATTAGATTTTTTTTCATTAAAATTAAACATCACAGATCATATTTTTCTCATTAAAATTGAATATCACGATAGGATCTATTTTATCTCATTAAAGTTGGACATCACAATGGAATCCATCTCATTAAAATTGGACATTACAGATCAGATTTTCTCTCATTAAAATTGAACATCACAGATCAGATTTTCTCTCATTAAAATTGAACATCATAGATCAGATTTTCTCTCATTAAAATTGAGCATCACAGATCAGATTTTCTCTCATTAAAATTGAACATCACAGATCAGATTTTCTCTCATTAAAATTGGGCATCACAATGGGATTTCATCTCCTCTCATTAAAATTGAACATCATAAATTAGATTTTTTCTCATTAAAATTGAACATCATAGATCAGATTTTCTCTCATTAAAATTAAACATCATAGATCAAATTTTCTCTCATTAAAATTGAACATCATAGATCAGATTTTCTCTCATTAAAATTGAACATCATAGATCAGATTTTCTCTCATTAAAATTAAGCATCACAATGGAATTTCATCTCATTAAAATTGAACATCACAATGGGATTTCATCTCATTAAAATTGGGCATCACAATAGGATTTCATCTCTTTAAAATTAGACATCACAATGAGATTTTATCTCATTAAAATTAGACATCACAATGGAATTTCATCTTATTAAAATTGGACGTCACAATGTGATTTCATCTCATTAAAATTGGACATCACAATAGAATTTCATTTCATCTCATTAAAATTGAACATCACAATAGGATTTTATCTCATTAAAATTGAACATCACAGATCAGATTTTTATTAGAAAAAACATCCTAGATGAATCTCAATGTTACTGTTAATCTCATACCAAAGATGAAAACTTATCACGAATATTGTGTCACTTATTTAATCTAAGAAATTAAGAAGAGTGTCATATATTTTTTGACGATTTGAAAATATCTTTTGTTGAAACACTCTAATTTTGATGGAGAATTCTTTCTTTTGTTAAAGAATTTTTGATTATTATATAAACAAAGTCACTTGATGTCCAAGGATTTCACAAGCAATCAGGGTGCTCATCCCAGCTGGACAGGTATACCATATCTTGGTATTTTAAGTTTTTTTCTCCCCTTGCATGTGTGACTTTGAGATGTTTTTATATCTCTAGGGTGGAGATGACCAGCCATAAAGTCCAACCTTAAGTGAGATGCTAGCCTCTTAATGTCATATCCAGATTGTCTTTGGCATACCTTGACAATTACCACAAGCATCCCTAAATAATAAAAAGGGACACAAAATACAAAACTGTTATTTTCATAAAATCAAAAATAAAAATAAATAATATTTTATATTTATAAATAAAAAATATTTGATGTAAAATCAAACACGATAAAGTTATTCAAATTAACAGTTTGTAGGTACGCATACACTCTTATAATTGTCAAGTCACTGACATGAACATTAGGCACTAAGATCACCATTCAACGTACATGTGGTCTTTTCATGAAGGACTTCACAGAGCATATGTGCACTGACCGTCGAGAGACTAGTCCTCATGTCTCCCATAGTCTGAGCAATTTTGACTTGCACCCCTCAAACCTATCATGGTCCAATCAATGCCTATGTAAGCACATAACGCATCATGATAGGTGCGATCAAGCCAAGGACTACAAAGTGGTTCATTTGAATAATCATCTAGAAAATCAGTCTATCAATAGAATAGACAAAAAATAATGGTACCATATAAAAAATGTATAAGCCACAAAACATGTAAGCCACATGTCACACACACACACACACATATATATATATATATATATATAAACAAAGAGAATACATAAAAACAACACAATCAATCTGTGTTGGGTCACACAAATTCAACAGTCTCCCACTTGGCCTAACACAATCCCAGAGCTATTACATGGTTAATAAATACACCAAAAGGTAAACCTTTTATAAAGGGATCAGTCAAGTTTGATTGAGATGACACTCTCTCAACAACTACCTCATTCTTCTTAATAACATCACGAATGTAATGATATCGACCTTCAATGTGCTTGGCTCGAGAATGACACTTCGGGTATTTGGTGATGGCTATTGTAGAATTATTATCACACAAAAGTGGAATAGATTTTTTCACACAATCTACTATCAGTAATTCCAATAGAAAGAAAAGACATTTTTTTACCTTTTCAAATGGAGAATGATATAATTACAAAAATACCCCTACAAACCTTACATTAAAAAAATCATCTCTCAGCCGCATATGAAGATGCAAACGATGCATGGATGTGGGTGAAGCAACAAGCCAAAGACTCAAATGACGGGGAGCCCTGGCTCAGGAAGCTTGCTAACTTCTACCAAATCTTGCTCTTCGGCTAAAGTTGCAGAGCCAAATTTCCATCTCCATGACGCCATTGCTATCAATTTTCCACATCCACAATGCGTGCTTTTCCTTTTCTCCCGTCCCAGGTGAGACGTTCCAGATATGCCCAACAATAGAATTGATCAATCGTGTTTAGTGTTTGGAGGAAACTTCTCACTAAACACGATTGATCATTTCATTGTTGATTTCATTTTCATTTTTCATATGTTTGATGGTTGAAAATCTGGATTCGATTTGCAATCGCATCTATTTAGGAGAATCGGATCCGAACAATCAAATTCAAATGCAAGTTCGAATAGTTGAGATCGGATTTGGATGTGAATTCAGATATAGCCTTATGGGTTTATAACGGATATAGCCTAACCAATGTATTTCTTTACCTAAAAAAATAAAATTAAATTGTAAGATGTATTTCTTTCCCTTGTTTTTGTAAATTGTAAGACGACACATTATGAGAAATAGAAAATAAAATTGTAATTTGGATTTGAATATTTTTAACCGGATACTCGATTAAAAATCAAAATTATTTTTTATACATCAAACGGATTTCTAATAAGATGTGAACAAGTAGTTGGTAAATTGATTGAAATCCGAATAATAATATATTTGATTCGAATTTTATCCATTTATCTCTCTAGATGTAACTCGTAGAACAACAGAAAAGATAATTTGGACATTCATTTAAAAGGGGAGACCAATGACAGGAACTTTGTGCTTTCATTTTAAGGCTTCCATTTGGGAACTACTTGAATACCACTTTTTGTATTAACCTTCTACGGGTTTTTTTTTTTTTTTTTTTATATTTTTTTTTTGCCCTTCGGTTTGAGAAAAAAAAGGAAAACCGATGGGTGTGTGAGACCCACTTATCCCTCATACATCCTCAGCGGCTCAGCCCTTCGGTCCTCTTCCCACCTGTGGGTCCCAAGGATTTGGGTGGTTACCAGTGAACTGAATTCTGTGGATTCAAATCATCTCATCCCTGAGATTTGAGAGGCGTGGTGATGACCCCATTGGATGTTCGCCATGTGGATCCGACCCTTCCATTCGAGTCGACAAACCGAGCCGACAAGAGAGTGTCGGCTCGAACGGATGGGTCGGATTCATCCGACTTCCACATGGCGACCATCAAGTGGGATCGCCGCCACGCCTCCGGAATTTTGGGATGAGACGATTTGGATCCGAATTCTATCCGTCTTCCATAATAAATTAGAGTGAAAGTGCGCAGCCCCGTAAATTGAGGTTCACTTTGTTTGGTTTAGGATCGATCCTCAGTAATTTTTCATTTTCTTCAACGATGCCTCTGCAATTATTAGCTCTTCTTCTTCTCTGCCTTTCCTTTCTTCCTTCCTTGGCAACTGCAATCTCCAATTGTGGAGGTACCTGTGAAACCCTAAACGATTGCAACGGTCAGCTGATCTGCATCAGTGGAAAATGCGACGATGATCCAACAGTAGGAACTCATGTCTACTCCGACGCATCCTCCATCGTCGGAGGATGCAATTCTTCAGGCACTCTGATCTGTGGAGGTAAGAGCTATTTCACATATGATTGTGTTCACCTCCTATCACTTCCTGTATGGTAGCCCATCTTTCACCCAATGACTTCTCCGAAGCCAGCGGCAGTGGAGAATCAGCATGCGATGGAAAGTACCATAACAACACAGAACTGAATGTATTTGTCTCCACTGGATGGTTTGATGGAGGTAATCGCTGTGGAAATTTGATTTAGATAACAGAAAAAAAATGGAAAGAAAGTGAAAGCTAAGATTGTGGATGAATGTGATTCAATGCGTGGATATAGCTGCGATAATGAAGGAGAGGTGGAAGCTCCTTGTGCCAATGATATCATCAGTGGTTCTGATGCTGTTTGGGAGGCGTTAGGGCTTAATACCACTGCTGATGGTATTGTTGGGGTAACTTGGACTTTGGCTGACAGGGTTAGGTCCTATGTCTGTATTCTTACTAGCTGAAACTGAAATGCCTTAGAAGCACCGAGTGAGTTACTGCATTGCTGGGCTGGCTAAATCTAATATTTTCTGGCCCAGCCCAGTCTTTTAATTTTAGCCGGGCTAGGCTGGGTTAGGGGTTGAGAAATGGCAGCAGGTAGTTAGGCCTGGTTGAATTAGGGTCAAGGCCTTGGGTTCAGCTGGTGCGGGAGTGAGCCCAATCCATCTACCAGTTAGTTCCTATATTTTAATATCCACTAATTTTTATTTTTGGTAAAATATATATATCCACTAATTCGAAACTCGTAAAACTTCATAATTACACGTAATTCAGGGATAAATTGGACATTTAAACAGATATTTGGGCTGGGCCTGATTGGTCCTGAACCTGATTGGTTTGAGCCGGGTTAAGGTTGAGGATTGGCACCCTCATACTGGACTAGGGTCGACAAAAACCTGACCCAAGTTTTACCCCTATTAAAAGTTTGCAGATAGGTATTTGGTCGGTAGAATAACTAATAGTGTGTTTATTTGCATTAACACATCTAGAATTGACAAAAACAGTATTTGGTATGTATTTTCGTTCTTCGATCATTGAATCCAGTAGAGAGCACGATCTGTTCTAGTACGCTTTTTAGAGAACTTGGTTTTTTTGGATCATGGTATTGGTATCGGTCGATTTGTATCTGTATTTGATAGTGGCCGATACGGATATGATTACTGGTACCTTCCTTTTTTTTTACTACCTTTTAATTAGTATAGTCCACATGTCACTCTATCATTGGTTTCGTATCGATCCGATACCAATCTTGTATCATTTCCCAAAGTGATTGATACCCCTTTCGTCACTCAAATTGACTTGGGCATTTATGACTAGATATACTAGCTGTACATGAGTATGTTCGAATTTGAACTCTAACTGAATATTAGACTATATTTACATTGCATAGGAAGTGATACCTTATCTTGACACAACCCCAACTATTTTTTGTTGGACTAGTAAGAGGAGGCTACTAGAGGATGAGCTTTGGTGTGACAATAAGGTTGTCATATTGCAACCTAGTGTCACGGGTTCGGAACATAAAAATAGCCTCTCCGCGTTGCCTAGGTAAGGCTGCGTACATTCTGCCCCTCTCAGATCATACAATAGTGGGGGTCTCGTGCAATGGGGAGGGGGCTACTGTAACCTTACCGTATTAGATACTCGAATAAAAAACCTAGGAATTCCCTTTGGTTCATTACAATGTCGTCATGGAGGGACCAAATGCTTCAAATTAGACCAGAGCGTAAGGATAGGTGTGTCAACTTTTGGGACCGAACCGGTAGCCTAGACTAAGCCGGCCCAAATTAACCAGATACCGACCTGGTTGAACTGTTATTGGACATGTTTGGGGTAGAGGTATGACATATCCTATTAGTTCCAGTCTGGTCTAGCTAGCTTGAAACCAGCCCGAAAAAGTGGACTGAGGAGCCTGAACTCGATAATGGTCCAAAGCAAACAGATTTAGACCAAATATTAAACCCTAGCTTCACTACTTCAACCTTCTAGATGGCCTTAACGGGTTTGCTACTGGGCTTTCAACCCGATCCGATCCGATAACTACCCGAAATCAAAACGCCCGTTAGTTAATGTGCACAGTGCAACCCACCCAGCCTAATTCAACCTTCTAGATGGCCTTAACGGGTTTCCTACTGGGCTTTCAACCCGATCAAACCCGATAACTATCCGAAATCAAAACGCTCGTTAGTTAATGTGCACAGTGCAGCCTACCCAGCCTGAACCTCTTAATGGACATGTTTCAGTTATGCCTTATAAAACCCGACACCGATTTGGCCCAGACTGGCCCGTTGACACCTCTATATAGGTTCTTGGGTTGCAAGGGTAGTTAAAGAGAAGGGAAATGAAAATTTTAAACTTAAAAGCTTGGCTTTTAATTATATCACAGGAGTATATAACTAAGTCCAAATCATTCCATTTTTAGAATTAACTTAGACTTCATTTTATGTCTAAAATCCTTGTATTTGAAAGTAAAATAAATTTTAATCTAATAAATATCACTACTTAATATGATATGAAATTTATGCAATCAAGTTATATTTCCTTTCTTAAGTTTTAAAGTTTCAATTACCTCTCCTTTAAATTCGCTTCGACCAAATTGAACCAAAAGAAATCTAATCTCTCTCGCTGTCTCTCTCTCTCTTTCAAAAAACAAAACTAGATTCTGGTTTATTTCTTTAATTTCACTGCAAATATCTGTTTTACCAATGTAAATCCTAAACCAGTTTGTACGGTTTATCATTGCGATTCTGTTTCAAACTTTATATATTTCCTCCCCCACCCCCCTCCCCTCTCTCTCTTTCTCTCTCTACTAGTGTAGCTAGGTGGTTTCTTTCCTATAAAGGTGTTAAACGGTTTATAATCGGTTTGACGGTTCGATGTTGTGTGGTGAGGTGTATAAGAGGGTAAAACCCAAACCGAATCGATTAACTAAACGATGTCAAAATTGAAACTAGAACCGATTAGTAATCGATTTCATTTACTGGTTTTTAGATGGTTTTCCATTAATCGATTTTGATTGCGGTTTATATCGATTTTGATTGTAGTTTATAAATGGTTTAACGCATCGGTTATAAACCCTTTGTTGAGCACAAGTCAGAAATCAATGTGTTGTCTTGATTGGTATTTTCTTTCTTTCTCCTCAAATGTTGAAGCTTTTCCAGTTTTTCCCTTTAATCGCATTATCATGCCCATTATTTGGAATCTCTTGACTCATGGACAATGGCCAATGTAGGCCAGTTTTAAACATTAATGTAGCTTCTTAAAAATGCAAATGCCAGAGCATTCATAGAAAGATCTTAAATTATAAAATTATAAAATAAAGTGGAATAACATAAGCTTTGAAGCATACCAAACTATTAACTGATTGTGCAAAAAGTGGAAAAGAATCATGGATAAGGAAGATGAATTTTTGTTAGTCTAAAATTTTTACATATAAAACTATTCAGTTGTGTTGATCTCATATTTTCATTGTGTTGGATATTAAATTTTTATTTTTTTGCTAAGAATCCAAAATTTTTTGTATTAATGAATGAAAAATAAAAAATAAAAACCCTAAATGGGAGATAACCCCTACCAGCAATGCTATCAGCAGGGGATCACCCGGGCAAAGAACCACAACTAATGAAAATGGTATCTAGGTCTATGGGTGGCATCCCACACAACGTCACAAGCCACAATGTCAGGACAAGTAGTCCAAACATATGATTGTCTATTTCTAGCTGCTAATTTAGCCAATCTATCCGCTACTATATTAGTTTCTCTAAAACTATGCAAGTACCGAACATCATGCTGGGCTAGCACAATAGATATAGCAATCCATTCTTGCAAGAGAAACCATGGAAGATTAAAATCACTACACGACATAACAGTTTTAAACCTAGGTGTTTTTCCTGCATCTTTTGGATTCCTATTATGTTTTTCCATTTTAGTTTTATGGTTTAGGCATTTGGGTTGGGGTTGGGGTTTTCGAGAAATAATATATTAATTGGGATTGGGGTTGGGGTTGGGCATTGGGATTTGGGGTTTTGAGGAAATGATATATTAATTATGGTTGGGGTTGGGGTTGGGGTTATGGGGCAATAACAAATTAAATTATTGAGATTAGGGTTTAGTTTTTAGGGAATTAAACGGTTCATTCTATTCGTTTTAATTAGTGTCTGGCTAGTGTAATTCACCAGTTTAAACGGTTTCAAATCGAATCAAACTGAATCGATTAACTAAACGGTGTCATATTTCAAACCAGAACCGAATCGATTACCAAATGGTCTCTCAGTTTCGATGTAAATGGTCGGTCCGATTTCGGTAAATGTTTTCAGTGCAAACATTGCACCCTTACTTTCCTATTCTACAATAAATTTCCTTTTTCTACTTCTACGAGCAATTCTAGTTCTCTCTCTCTCAACTGGGTTTTACTTCCAATTTTGTTATATGTTGTCTACTATATATATTCTCCCCTAATTACAGAACTACAGAAAGCTAAGGAGAGAAAAAAACGGAGAAGAGCTTCTGGTTTCTCAAGTTATAGCGAATGCGTAATAAGCCAGCCTTTTAAGAAAGAAAGTTAGAAGGTCCAGGGCACTCAACGAAAGGGGGGCACACTGAGCACGTACAAGAAATTGGCCCTGCTCCGTCTGTAGAGTAGAAACTTTTTGAATCGTTCCTAACGAACGAAATCACAAGTTCGAAAGTCCCATTTCTATTGATAGCTACTTCGCTTTTGGTATAAGGTATTGTTTGCTTCTCCATCTTTATCTCTTCAATTAATTAGTTCTCGTCGTACTACTGTGATCTTAGGAGTGATACAATAACCCATCTGTTCTTCAATCTGTAATCTTTAATAATCTCTTCCTTTTCATCTACTCTTTTAAATTGCTGGTTTCTTCGGTTTTTAACATTTTCTTCCGAATTCTCCAAGGGTTTATTATAGTGAATCTGTAACAATTCAATTACATTAATTACATTCCTTTTCATGTTTTCTCTTATGGTAATCTTTTTATTAAATCAATAATTTGTACTTTTCGCTTCTTCCTATCATTGCAGAACATTTAATCTCTCAAGATGGTGATCGTTGTTAGCCTGAAACTTAAAAAACCTGCGGTGAAGAAGAATCTCAGTCGCCCACAAAAGGTGGCACGATTACTTAAAATGGAGTTCAAAAATCATAGGGAATTTCTGAAGGCAATGGTAGGTATAGAGTTTGAATCCCTTGGTATCAACCCTGTTTTGAATAATCAAGAAGAAATGAAGGAATGGATTATAAGTAAAAGGCATCAATTGCTGAAAATTGAGAGGCAGAACAAGGAGAAGATGGAGAATACTATTACTTCTTTGGAATCCAGAAGGAAGATGATGACAACCCAGATGGATGAGGACACCAGACAACAACTCACAACACCAACAATGCCAAGAGAGCTTTTGAATGCAATCCATAAACATGGAGCTGACGATGTGATGTGGGTAATAGAAAAGGCACTAACAGCTACTGATGTGAGCTCCCATCAAAACCGTCTATCTATACCAGAAAACAAAATAGGGTCATAGAAGTTCTTAACTGATGCAGAAAGAAGGCAAGCTTCATAGAAGAAGATACATGTAGATGTGTTGGTTTTGGGAATAGGATCCAAAAAGCCAGAGTTGTGGAGTTTGATCTTTAAAAAATGGCTGACGAACAAAAGCGCCATTTATGTATTAATCAAAAACTGGGGCAAGTTGGTGGTGGATAGTAACTTAGATATGGGTGGTACAGTCCAAATCTGGTCTTTCTGAGTTTCACAAAATGGAGGACAAAATGGGGGGAGGAAGAAGCTATGTTTTGCAATTAATGTTCTTCACAAATGATGTTCTTTATTCAAGAACATCTTTTTTGTTCTTTCTTCAAGAACATCTTTTTCAGTTGTGGTTCATATTAGTTTAATTTTGTCTTTAATTATAGCTGTTATTGTATTGTACTGAGTCTCTAAATTTTTTATATCTTCAATTGGGTGATAGAAAGATTGAAATCGTTTCTTTCCTGATTTTCAATGCTATCATTAGACTATATTAATCAATGATATTTGACTTGTTCTTCTTGGTTCTCTGTTTCAATTTCTAATCTGATTTCTTCATTTTCTATTTTTTTGCTTGGCATTATTCCAAACATATGAAGTGTTAGGAAAAAATCACTCCCACACTTGATCGAACTTATGAGAAGGTAACAAGTATATCACAAAAAATATTTTCAGTCCTAACAATATGTGCAAATAATGAATATAAATCAATCACACATGAGACACAAGAATTTAACGTGAAAAAACCTCTTCAAATCGAAGAGTAAAAAACCACGGGACTCAAAAACCCAAATCAAAACTTCACTATTATCAAATAGAGGTTACAAAACCTAGTTCCAATTCTTCCAATGGATATACAACCCCAATAGCAACAAGAAGTAAAACTACTACTTGAAGAAACAAAGAGATATAGAAATTTCACCCAAAGAAATAGATGCTGTTGTACGGAATGAATAACTTGACTTAAAAAAACTCCAATAACAAATCTGACCGTATAGATTGACGAACTATGTGTTCTCTACCTGCTGTCTAAAAATCAGCCCAATCGGACCACAGATGACCTCCCGATCTTCAGCTTGATCATGGCTGCACAAATCATCTACGCCCAGGAAAACTGCTGCTCTCTTTCTCTTCTTCTTATGATGCTAAACCCTAACCCTAATCCGTTATTTCCCTATTTAAAAGATTAAATACAAGACAAAAAAGAATGGACTTAAATGGGCCTAAAACACACAAAGGTTTGGGCCTTTATCCACATAGGAAGGGAGCCCAAAAACCCAACAAATCTCTCCCTCCCAACTATGTGGAGGAACTCGCCAAACCGGCGATCAAGCAACAAGTTTCAAACTTATCTCTTGGTAAAGACTTTGTCAACATATCAGTACCATTATCATCCGTATGAACCTTCTCAAGTTCTAGCAATTTATCATCCAAAGTATCGCGTATCCAATGATACCTCACATCAATATGTTTGGACCTAGAATGAAAGGTTGAATTCTTACCGAGATGAATAGTACTCTGACTACCACATAACAACACATACCTCTCTTGTGTAAAGCCAAGTTTTTGTAGAAACTTTTGCATCCAAATTAACTCCTTACTTACTTCAGTAGCAGCAATGAATTCTGCCTCTGTAGTAGACAGTGCAACACATTTTTGCAACCTAGATTGCCAAGCCACTGCTCCCCTTGCAAAGTTGATCAAGTAACCTGAAGTAGATTTCTTTGAGTCAACATCCCCTGTCATATCTGAATCTGTATAACCAGTGAGAATTGGTTTCTCACTTTCAAAACAAAGCTTCAAATTGAAGATGCTACAAAGATATCTCATAATCCACTTCACTGCATTCCAATGCTCTTTTCCTGGATTAAAAAGATATCGACTGACTGTGCCAACGGCATGAGCAATATCTGGCCTAGTGCATATCATTGCATACATCAAACTACCCACTGCTGATGCATAAGGAACCTTTTGCATATATTCTATTCCTTCTTCAGTAGAAAGACTATGCTTGATACTTAATCTAAAGTGTGAAGGAAGAGGAGTACTCACCATTTTAGCATTATTCATATTGAATCTTTTAAGTATTTTTTCAATATATTTCTCTTGTGATAACCATAACTTCTTGGCATTCCTATCATGTACAATCTTTATGCCAAAAATCTGTTTTGCTGGCCCCAAATCTTTCATAGCAAAAGATTTGTTCAAATCATGCTTCAACCTGTCAATCCTAGAAGCATCTTGGCCAATAATAAGCATGTCATTAACATAAAGCAATAGGATAATAAAATCATCATCAGAGAATTTACGAAAAAATACACAATGGTCAGAAGTAGTCTTTTTATAGCCATGCTCCCCTATAACAAACTCAAACTTCTTATACCACTGCCTCGGTGCTTGTTTCAAACCATACAAGCTTTTCTTCAACTTGCACACAAGTTCCTCTTTTCTTTTTCTCTGAAAGCCTCTAGCTGCTCCATATAGATTTCTTCTTCTAAATCACTATGAAGAAAAACAGTTTTCACATCCATCTGCTCAACTTCCAAATCAAGACTGGCGGCTAAGCCAAGAATAACTCGGATAGAAGACATCTTCACAACTGGAGAATTTTTTTTCTCAAAGTCTATCCCCTTTTTCTGACTGAAGCCCTTAACAACCAACCTAGCTTTATATTGTGGGTATGAAGAACTATCATCTTGCTTCAACCTATAAACCAATCGATTCTTCAAAGCTCTTTTTCCCTTTGGTAACTCTACCAGCTCAAAGGTGTGGTTGTCATGCAAAGATTTCATCTCATCTTCCATAGCATTAACCCATTTAGTCTTGTCTTCAATTTTCATAGCTTGTTCATAGCACTCAGGCTCTCCCCCATCAGTCAAGAGTACATAATTAAGTATATACTCATTTGAAGAATACCTTGTAGAACGTTGATGAACTCTTTCAGATCTTCTTTGTGGAACCACTGGTGGAACTTTAGGTACATGCTGTTAATCATCAACATTATCATCAGAGGAAACATCTACATCACCTACATCCTCTACATTATCACTAGCAAGTTGACCACCATGAGTATCAATCTCTGTATCATCATGAACTGGATTTGGCCTACCCAAGGGAATTGTATCTAAATCAGTTAAGTCACCACTATCAGTAAACATAGTCTTCTTGGCCTTTTCAATATCATTAATTGTCTGATCCTCACAAAACACCACATCACGACTTCTAATAAGTTTCTTCTCAACTAGATCATACAACCTATAACCAAGGTCATCTATACCGTAACCAAGAAAGATACACTGTCGTGTCTTAGCATCTAGCTTCGACCTCTCATCTTTAGGAACATGCACAAATGCCTTACAGCCAAAAATATTCAAGTGATCATATGACACATCTTTGTCAGACCAAACTCTGTCAGGAACATCACCATCCAAAATAACAGCAGGAGATAAGTTAATAACATGTGTTGCAGTAAGCAAAGCCTCACCCCAAAATGATTTAGGTAAGTGTACTTCTGAAAGCAAACATGCCACTCTCTCAATCAAAGTCCTGTTCATCCTCTCAGCAACACCATTCAACTGAGGAGTCTTTGGAGGAATTGTCTGATGTCTAATATCATGTTGTCTGCAATACTCATCAAATGGTCTACGGTACTCACCACAATTGTCTGATCGAATACACTTCAACTTTTTTCCAGTTTGTCTTTCTACTAATGCATGAAACTCTTTGAACACACCAAATACTTGATCTTTGGTCTTCAAAGTATAAACCCAGAGTTTTCTGGAATGATCATCAATAAAAGTTACAAAATAGATAGCACATTATGAGAATGTACCTTCAAGGGGCTGCAAACATCAGAATGCACCAACTCTAATAGATCTAATTTCCTTGAAGGAGGATGACTCTTGAAAGAAACTCTATATTGTTTTCCAACCAAACAATGAGAACACATTTTCAACTTTGCATTCTTTAATCCATAAAGTAAATTCTTCTTGGCCAAAAGATTAAGTCCTTTCTCACTTATGTGACTAAGTTTCTTGTGCCATAACTCGGTGACATGATCTTCTTCCACCACAGTAATCGCATCCTTAGAAAGTTTAGCTTCCATCACATACAAACTGGAATACTTCTTACCATGAACTACAATCATAGAGCCTTTGTTGAGCTTCCATTTTTCATTACCAAAGGTGTTGATATAGCCCTCATCATCAAGCTTCCCCGCTGATATCAAGTTCAGTCGAACATCAGGAACATGTCTCACATCTTTTAATAACAAAGTTGTTCCATTGTTAGTCATCAAACAAACATCTCCAAAATCAACAGCCTTTGACAAACCATCATTACCCATCTTCAATATACCAAAATCACTAGAAGTGTAAGAGGTAAAGAACTCCTTCCTTGAAGTAACATGATGCGAAGGTCCACTGTCAACAATCCAACTTGTCTCATGGCATGCTAAGTTGATAAAATTCTCATTACAAACAATGACAAGATCATTAGAAGAAACAGAAGCGACACGATCACTATTCTCATGATTGTTCTTGTCTTTCTTTAAATTTTCATTCTTCTTATCTCTTTTATATTGGAAACAACTCTTCTTGATATGCCCTAATTTGTCACAATAATGATATTTTTTATCTTCATATCTTCCTCTTGACTTGTTACGGCTTTTATCTCTACCCCTTGGACCCTTGCTTTTATTTCTTCCTCTATTCTCGGTGTATAAAACCTCAAATTCTGACGATGAACCTTGAGACTTTCTTCTCATCTCTTCATTCATGACACTACTTTTAGCCATCTCCATTGTCACAACACCATCTGGGGCCGAGTTACGAAGTGACATCTTAAATGTCTCCCAAGAATCCAGCAAAGTTCCTAGCAACCAAAGAGCTTGAATCTCATCATCAAACTTTATACCCATAGCCGACAACTGTTGAAGAACACTTTGAAATCCACTCAAGTGATCGGTGATAGTACACCCTTCCTTGTACTTCAAACTCATCAATTTCTTAATCAAAAACAATTTATTATTACTGGAATTCTTGGCATATAAAGATTCAAGTTTATCCCATAAGGTCTTTGCATTTGTCTCATCAGTAATGTGGTTAAGGACATTATCATCTACCCATTGCCTAATGTAGTCAGAAACTTGTTCATGCTCAAATTCTCATTCCTCATCAGACTTAGAGTCGGATTTTGTTTTAGCAAACACGGGTAAATGCCAACTCTTCATATATAAGAGATATTTTATCTTTCTTTTCCACTTATGATAGTTAGAACCATTCAAAGTAATCATTCTACTTGTATGTGTCTCCATCATTCAATCAAGCCAACACAATAAGAAATCAACGAACTTAGCTCTGATATCACTTGTTAGGGAAAAATTACTCTCATACTTGATCGAACTTATGAGATGGTAACAAGTATATCACAAAAAATAATCTTAACCCTAACAATATGTGTAAATAATGAATATAAATCAACCACACATGAGACACAAGAATTTAACGTGAAAAAACCTCTTCAAATCGAAGAGTAAAAAAATACGAGACTCGAAAACCCAAATCGAAACTTCACTATTATCAAATAGAGGTTACAAAACTTAGTTTCAATTCTTCCAATGGGTATACAACCCCAATAGCAACAAGAAATAAAACTACTACTTGAAAAAACAAAGAGATGCAGAAATTTCACCCAAAAAAATAGAGGCAGCTGTATGCAACAAATAACTTGACTTAGAAAACTCCAATAATAAATCTGACCGTATAGATTGACGAAATATGTGTCCTCTACTTTCTGTCCAAAAATCAGCTCAATCGGACCACGGATGACCTCCCGATCGTCAGCTTGATCACGGCTGCGCAAATCACCTACGCCCAAAAAAACTGCTGCTCTCTTTCTCTTCTTCTTATGATGCTAAACCCTAATCCTAATCCGTTTTTACCATATTTAAAAGATTAAATATAAGACAAAAAAGAATGGACTCAAATGGACCTAAAACACACAAAGGTTTGAGCTTTTATCCACATAGAAAGGGAGCCCAAAAACCCAACATGAAGTAGATCAGTAGTAGTGGTTAGGAAAAAGAGATTTGGCTTGCATCCAGTTGTTTGTTTTGGCTTCTGACACTACAGCCAAAATTGGAGTTTGGCTTCATTTGTAGAAATGCCTTAGATCCCTTGTCGCCTGTGCCATCGATTCCGTCAGCTATTGAAGCTTCAAAAGATGTCGCGGAAGAGAAAACAGTGATTCCGCCGGCTATTTAAACTCTATTTTCTTTTCTCAGTGTCCAAGCATATTAGAGTTCATAGTCCCCCCTTTTGCAGCACTTCTGAATATTTCGAGTTTGACCATTAGATCACATGATCAAATTATTTAGACCATGGTTCTAAATCTAGGTACTAGATATGAAGGTCATGTCCAAATCAAAATTGAATCGATGTACAAATTCAATGGAAAATCGATACATGTTTGGCCCTCACTAAAATAATATTAAAACAGATTGAAATCAAGATTAGTCAAGTCCAAAACCAATACGAATCAATCGACCAATCCGATACCAAAACCTTAAACTATGATTTAGACAATGAACTATTAATTTGGTCTCTTCTTGACATGGTTACCCTGAAAAGCCATTAATAAAACAAGACCCAATACATACAATATTTTCCAACATATACTAGCTAGTAACTGGGGGAAAAATCCATGCTAATAACCATTAGAAAACAAAAAATGGATCGTCTTTTCCAACCCTTCATATGTGTATACCTATATTAACCATTTCCCACGTTTGGAAAATATTCATCCCACCTGATAACCACCCACATCCTTTGGTCTCATGTTTTTATGTTTCAAACCAATGACACGAGATTACAATATGACAACCTTATCACACCAAGCTTGCCCTCTAGCAACCCCCTCTTACCAGTCCAACAAAGAATAGTTGGGTTGTGTCATGCTAAGGTATCACTTCCTATGCTATGTAACTATAATAGTTAAGTTAGAGCTCAAATTTGGACATATTCATGGATAGCTACTCATAAATGTCCAAGTCAATTTGAGTGACCAAGAGATATCGATCACTATGAGAAATGATACAAGATCAGTATCAGATCGATACGAACCAATGATAGAATGACATGTGGACTATACTAATTAAACAGTACTAAAAAACGGAAGGTACCAGTAATCATATCCGTATCGACCACCGATACAAATCGACCGATACTGATACCTGGTAACCAATAAGCATAATAAATTTTGCCTGTGGGTCCCAAGGATGTGAGTGGTTACCAGGTGGATTGAACTGGATTCTGTCTGTCTTTCCATAATAAATTCTAGTGAAGTGCGCAGCCCTCTCAAATTGAGGTTCACTTTGTTTGGAGTTGGATCGATCCTCTGTAATTTTTCATGTTCTTCAACGATGCCTCTGCAATTATTAGCTCTTCTTCTTCTCTGCCTTTCCTTTCTTCCTTCCCTGGCAACTGCAATCTCCAATTGTCGAGGTACCTGTGAAACCCTAAACGATTGCAATGGTCAGCTGATCTGCATCAGTGGAAAATGCGACGATGATCCAACAGTAGGAACTCATGTCTGCTCCGACGCATCCCCCACCGTCGGAGGATGCAATTCTTCAGGCACTCTGATCTGTGGAGGTAAGAGCTATTACACATTTGATTGTTCACCTCCAATCACTTCCTCTACGGCAGCCCTTTTTACAACCAATGACTTCAGCGAAGCCGGCGGCAGTGGAGAAGCGGCATGCGATGGAAGGTACCATAACAACACAGAACTGATTGTATCTCTCTCCACTGGATGGTTCGATGGAGGTAATCGCTGTGGAAATTTGATTCAGATAACAGCAAAAAATGGAAAGAAAGTGAAAGCTAAGATTGTGGATGAATGTGATTCAATGCGTGGATATAGCTGCGATAATGAAGGAGATGTGGAAGCACCTTGTGCTAATGATATCATCAGTGGTTCTGATGCTGTTTGGGAGGCGTTAGGGCTTAATACCACTGATGGTGTTGTTGAGGTAACCTGGACTTTGGCTGACAGGGTTAGGTCTTATGTCTGTATTCTTACTAGCTGAAACTGAAATGCCCTAGAAACATAGGCACAATTGTGATTTTTGTTAAAAATCAAGACTCTTATTTCTCTCTTCTTTTGGGTTGGAAGCCAACCAAGAATTTACATGGATGGCCAAAAAATTCAGAATCGATTTGTATTAAGGGAACCTGAATTCAAGCAATCAGATTTAGATAGCTGGGGTTGGATTCGGATATCAATCAAATAAATATATGATTATATTCGTTCCGTTTAACCTAGTGTTAAAATGCGTAAAACGTATATAGCCTTAATGTTTATATAGTCATTTAAAATTTTGATTTCTTATATTTTCTTAGCATAAACTATACATTTGTTATACACTAGGGTTTTCTTTCATTTCCCTTCCAATTTGTATTCTAATTTTTGGATTTGAATTGGATTTTAACAAGATTCGGGTTAAAATATTTGGTTTTTATACATCCGTCGGATTCTAGATCGGATAGTTGGTAATTAAAATTCGAATTTGGATGATAATGTATCCAATTCAAATTCAATCTATTTACATCCTTACCTTCATCCCCCACGCGCCCCTTCTTGCACATTGCACCTGGGTCGGAAGGGTTGGTTGGTCGGAGAGAATATATATTGATATGCACACTCAGTAATCTTAGCCCATCCAATTTCGGTTGGACCAACTGGTCGCGCCGAGTGAGTTACAGTATTGCTGGGCAGGCTAAATCTAATATTTTCTGGCCCAGCCCAGTTTTTTAATTTTAGCCGGGCTAGGCTGGGTTAGGGGTTGAGAAATGGCAAAGCAGGAAGTTAGGCCGGGTTAAATTAGGCTCAAGGCCTTGGGTTCAGCTGGTGCTGGACTGAGCCCAATCCATTCGAAACTCGTAAAACTTCATAATTACACATAACTCTGGGATAAATTGGACATTTAAACAGATATTTGGGCTGGGCCTGATTGGTCCTGAACCTGATTGGTTCGAGCCGGGTTAAGGTTGAGGATTAGCACCCTCATACTGGACTAGGGTCGACACAAACCTGACCCAAGTTTTACCCCTATTAAAAGTTGGCAGATAGGTATTTGGTCGGTAGAATAACTAATAGTGTGTTTATTTGGTATGCATTTTCGTTCTTCGATCATTGAATCCAGTAAAGAACACGACCCGTTCTAGTACGCTTTTTAGAGAGCTCGGTTTTTTTGGATCATGGTATTAGTATCAGTCAATTTGTATCAGTATTGACAATGGCCAATACAGATATGATTACAGGTACCTTCCTTTTTTTTACTACCTTTTAATTAGTATAGTCCACAAGTCACTCTATCATTGGTTCGTATCGATCCGATACCGATCTTGTATCATTTCCCAGAGTGATTGATACCCCTTCTGTCACTCAAATTGACTTGGACATTTATGACTAGCTATACTAGCTATACATGAATATGTTTGAATTTGAGCTCTAACTGAATATTAGATTATGGTTACATTGCTTAGGAAGTGATACCTAAGCATGACACAACCCAACTATTTTTTATTGGACCGGTAAAAGGGGGCTACTAGAGAGCCAACCTTGGTATGACGATAAGGTAATTATATTGCAACCTAGTATCACGGGTTCGAAACATAAAAATAGCCTCTCCGCATTGCCTAGGTGAGGCTGCATACATTCTACCCTTCTCAGATCCTACAATAGCGGGAGCCTCATGCACTGGGATGCCATTTTGGTAAGAGGGGGCTACTGTAACCTTACCATATTAGATACTTGAATAAAAAAACTTAGGAATTCCCTTTGGTTCATTACAATGTCGTCATGGAGGTACCAAATGTTTCAAATTAGACTGGAACGTAAGGATAGGGGTGTCAATTTTGGGACCAAGTCGGCCCGAATTAACACGATACCGACCAGGGTTGAACTATTATTGGACATGTTTGGGGTTGAGATATGACATATCCTACTGGTTCCTGTCTAGTATGGGCTAGCCTGAAACTGGCCTAAAAAAGTGGACCAAGGAGCCTGAACTGGATAATTGCCCAAAACAAACTGATTTAAAGCAAATATTAAACCCTAGCTTCACTACTTCAACCTTCTAGATGGCCTTAATGGGTTTCCTACAAGGCTTTCAATCCGATCTGACCCTTTCAACCCGATCCGACCCTATAACTACCCGGTGAAACCGGAACGCCCGTTAGTTAATGTGCACAATGCAGCCCACCCAGCCCAAACCTCTTAATGGACATGTTTCGGTCTTGCCTTAAAAGTCCGACACTGATTTGGCCCGGATTGACCCGTTGACACCCCCATTAGGTTCTTTGGTTGCAAGGGTAATTAAAGAAAAAGGAAACAAAAATTTTAAACTTAAAAAAGTAGCTTTTAGTTATATCACTGACTATATAACTAGGCTTCACTTTGCATCTAAAATCCTTGTATTTGAAAGTAAAATAATTTACATCTAATAAATATGAAATTTATGTAATTTATACAATCAAGTTATATTTCCTTTTTTAAATTTAAAAGTTTCAATTACCTTTAATTTTATATATTTCCTTTACCCCCCCCTCACTTTTTCTCTCTCCACGCTAGTGCAGCTAGGTTTCTTTCTTATTTTGTAATCACTTTCTTTTCTCTCTCTCTCTCTCTCTCTCTCTTGGAAAAAGATCCTCTGTAGTGAACCACCCCTATAGTGAGGATCTCATCCACTCAAAGTGGATCGACACGTATCCCGATGCACTTACATGTGGATCCATTTTTAGTGAGTGGGATTTTCACTATAGGGATGGCTTCACTACAAAGGATCCTGATCCCTCTCTCTCTCTCTTGGTTTTTACTTCCTATTTTCCTATTTTGTTCATATGTTACCTTTTATATATTCTCCCTTATGTACAAAACTCCAGAAAGCGAAGGAGAGAACGAAGACGGAGAAGAGCTTCTCAAGTTATAGCGAAGGCGTAATAAGCCGGCCTTTTAAGAAAGAAAGTCAGAAAATCCAGGGTACTCGAAGAAAGGGGGGCACAATGAGCAAGTACGAGAATTTTGCCCCGCTTCTGTAGGATAGAAGCTTTTCGGATCATTTCTATCGAACGAAATCACAAGTTCGAAAATCCCCTTTCCGTTGATAGCTACTTCGCTTTTGGTAGAAGGTATTGTTTGCTTCTCCATCTTTATCTCTCTTATTAATTAGTTCTTGTCGTACTGCTGTGATCTTATGATTGATACAGTAACCCATCTGTTCTTCAATCTGTAATCTTTAATAATCTTTTCCATTTCATCTATTCTTTTCAATTGTTGGTTTCTTCGGTTTTTAACATTTTCTTCCGTATTCTCCGAGGGTTTATTATACTGAATCTGTAACAATTCAATTACATTAATTACATTCCCTTTCATGTTTTCTCTTCCGTAATCTTTCTATCAAATCAATAATTTGTACTTTTTGCTTTTTTCTATCGTTGCAGAACGTCTAATCTCTCAATATGGTGCTCGCCATTAACTGGAAACTTAAAAAACCCGCGGTGAAGAAGAATCTCAGTCACCAACAAAAGGTGGCACGATTACTTAAAATGGAGTTCAAAAATCATCGGGAATTTTTGAAGGCGTTGGTACGTATAGAGTTTGAATCCCTTGGTATCAACCCTGATTCTGTTTTGAATAATGAAGAAGAAATGAAGGAATTTATTATAAGTAAAAGACATCAATTGCTTAAAATTGAGAGGCAGAAGAAGGAGAAGGAGAAGGAGAAGGAGATGGAGAATACAATTGCTTCTTTGAATCTAGAACCTAGAAGGAAGATGATGACAACCCAGATGGATGAGGACCCCAGACAACAGCCCACAACACCAACAATGCCGAGAGAGCTTCTGAATGCAATCCATGAACATGGAGGTGACGATGTGATGTGGGTAATAGAAAAGACACTAACAGCTACTGATGTGAGCTCCCATCAGAACCGTCTATCTATACCAGAAAACAAAATAGGGTCAGAGAAGTTCTTAACCGATGCAGAGAGAAGGCAAGCTTTACAAAAGAAGATACCCGTAGATGTGTTGGTTTTGGGAATAGGATTCAGAAAGCCAGAACTGTGGAGTTTGATCTTTAAAAAATGGCGGATGAACAAAAGTGGCATTTACGTATTAATCAAAAACTGGGGCAAGTTGGTGGTGGATAGTAACTTACATATGGGTGATATAGTCCAAATCTGGTCTTTCCGAGTTTCACAAAATGGAGGGAGGAAGAAGCTTTGTTTTGCAATTAATGTTCTTCACAAATGATGTTCTTTCTTCAAGAACATCTGTTTATCTGTTTTCAATCGTGGTTCATACTAGTTTAATCCTGTCTTTAAGGTTGTTATTGTATTGTTTTGAGTCTTTAAATTTCTTTTATCTTCTTTGGGTGATTGAAAGTTTGAAATTATTCCTTTCCTGATTTTCAATGCTATCATATACTCTATTAATCAATGATGTTTGACTTGTTCTTCTTGGTTCTCTGTTTCAATTTCTTCTCTGATTTCTTTATTTTCTTTTTCCACATGGCATTACTCCAAACATATTAGGAAGAAGAGATTTGTCTGATTTGTCTTGCATCTAGTTATTTGTTTTGGCTTGTGATACTGCGGCTAAAATTGGAGTTTGGCTTCATTTGTAGAAACGCCTTAGATCCCCTTGTTGCCTGTGCCGCCGACTCCGTCGGCTATTGAAGCTCCAAAAGATGTCGCATAAGAGAAAATAGTGACTCCGCAGCTATTTAAACTCTATTTTCTTTTCTCGGTTTCCAAGCATATTAGAGTTCATAGTTCCCCCTTTTGCACTTATGAAGATTTCAAGTTTGACCATTAGATCAAGTGATCAAATTATTTAGACCATGGTTCTAAATCTAGGTACTAGATATAAAGGTCATGTCCAAAACCAAATTGAATCGGTGTATAGATTCAAAAGAAAATCGATACGTGTCTGGCCCTCACTAAAATAATATTAGAACAGATTGGCATCAGGATCAGTCAGGTCCAAAACCAATACGAATCAACTGATCAATCCGATACCAATACTTTAAACCATGATTTAGGCTATGAACTAGTAGCTTGGTCTGTTCTTGACATCGTTACCTTGAAAAACCACTAATAAAGCAATATATACTAGCTGGTAATTGGGGGAAAAATCCATGCTAATAGCCATCAGAAGACAAAAAAAAACAATCTAAAAATGTGGAGCAACGTACGAAATGGTTGAAATTTTGGTTTGTCTAGACCTTGATATGAAACCACATGAGAATCCAAGGAATACACAATTTTGTTGAACTGTGTAAAAAAAATAATCAAAATCTCAATTTTTTTAATTAAAATGATCAAAATGTTACATTTTTTTATGGCCAAAGGTTTTGTGTTTTTACCGTCAAGTGAGAATAGATGAACAATGTGTAATATCAAATTTATCCTTTCTTGGTGGATGAAAGGTCCAATATGTGACCGTATATGTACATAATAGTATACACAAACAGGGTCATTCTTTTATATAAAATACCAAATTTCTAGTAAAAATGAGTTAAAATTAAGGAAAAGAATTGAAATTACTAAAATGCTTCAAATTTGTTAAAAAACAAACAAATCTATGTTTGGGATTATTGGTGCCGCGCTCACTACCGGTCTTACCTGTATGGGTTTCGGGGTTACTGCATTTGTATGTAGTTGTTGGGAAACTAAAAGGGTTTCTTCCTTGTTCGATATTTGGTGAGACTTGCGTTTACAAGTATGAGAGGTTTTCTGTCTCTTTTTTCTGGAGTTCTTAGGATACTTATACTCTCTGACTACCAGGCTCTTATTCTCTTCTTTTTGATGCTCACATCGTTTCATTGGCCTCTGCCATTTCTATTGCTCGGACGTACCGCCTGAGAAGATACATCCACCATTCTTGTTTACTTTCCGTGGTATTCGACGTTATTGGGTAGCAACTCATGAGTTTTTTGTTTCTTGAGATGTTTCATGTTTGTACTTATTTTGTTTTGGCTTTTGATTTTTCCCGGTGGGCTTTTGGATCTCTATCTCGTTGTTTCTCGTGTGAGGATAAATAAGTTCGTTCCTGTGTGGATTTGCACCCAAAAAAAAAATGTCTATTAAGATTCAAACCCCTCCCAAACTCATTATTAAGTTTTCAGAACAAAATTGCTAAGAGATATTTGGGTTGAAAGTTCAAGAATGTGATAAGTCCCTACAACTTATAATCTTGATTTTATTTATTTATTTATTTATTATTATTTTTTATATTAAATTTGGGCAATGTTTAAAAGCCTACATAAGATTTTCATATTATAAGCTTTTTAAAGTTTTAAAATAAATTGAAACATCTTTAATTCAATCTCATAACAGCAATTTTCTTGAAACCTGTTTCCTTAAAAATTAAGTGAATTAGTTCATTATGCCCAAATGATTATATATTAGTCATGTTGACTCTATTTGGTTGCAAGGGAAGTTCAAAGGGAAGAGCTCTAATACAACATGATTGTATAAATTGGGAAAAATTTCATGCACCTCCCCTGTACTTTGCCTTAAAGGCGACAAATCACGAGTTTGATTTTAATTACAACTGCACCCCACATTGTTAGCTTGACTAACAGAAAATATTAAACGACCCATTTACCTCCCTTTTTCTATTCTATGTACACAATTATTCCAACACCCATCTGCCTCTTTGTTCCTCTACAAATAAAAAACTTAGAGATCCAATGGATCTCTCCAGTGATTTGTAACTGAAAACACAGATGACAACCTTTTCGATTGAGGAATTCGGCATGAGAAACCTAGAGCAGCGACGACATCTTTGATGAACCTCGGTTGACACTGAGAGGGGGGTTGAATCGGTGTCTTCAAAAATTCTTCTAAACAATTCCTTGAAGACAAATGCTACTGAACTGATGCTTCACTCACTAACCACAACCACATTATCATAGAAACAATCACATACACAGTCGCATGCAAAATCACTTCGCTACCATAGAGTGGTCAGGTCTACCATGTTGTGCACACTCATTCTTTCCTTGATAATTCCACAACTGGATACTCACTTGATGTACGAAAGTTCAAAATCAGATTTTCCAATCTTCAAAGATGTCATAACAAGTTCCATTTTCTTCTTTGGTGTTTTCACAAACACCTTGAGGGTATGCCTCTTCTTTTTTTCTTCCTTAGTGTTTTCACAAACACTTTGAGTGCATACCTCTTCTTAACAAACTCAAAAACACCATTGATATAACAAGAAAGTTCCACCATGTTTTTGCATGTCTTCAATACCCCATTAATGACTAAAAAGAATATTGGTGCCTGATTCAATGTAAAACAATTACCATTGCCCCCTACAATCACTTCTCAACCCCTTCTTCCCGTTTTCCATGTTTTTTCTTTACTTCAATTTCGTTCCCAGCAGCTCGCTCTCTTTAAATGAGGAAGATGACCATTTGAATCACTTGATTCGAAGTTAAAATAAAGGAGATATGTTGATTTAAAGATGATGAATCAGATATCATAAAAAGGCATCTTCTCGCATGTGTAAGTATACATGAGAAGCACCACAATAGTCACTTAAAGTGACTAAATTTTGCATGAGCCAATTAAGTGATTTCTTGTAGCGGCAGTGTATTTTTTATGCATCATGCAATCAGATATCATAAAAAGGCATCTTCTCTCATGTGTACGTGTATACACGAGAAGCACCATAACTTAAGTGACTGAATTTTGCATTTGCCAATTAAGTGATCTCATATAGCAGCAGTGCATTAATTTTCATGCATCTGATCTTCTTTACATGTCTTCCACCATAGGATAAGAACAAATGTTTCATGATCTGCCAAAAATACCCTTATAAAGATTCTAAGTGACCTTTGTATTCAACTTTTTGTACAAAAACATTAATGGGTGAGAGAACTTCCGGTAGCCTTTTCTTTCACCTGGAAATAGACCAAACACCTGGTTGCATTTTCAACACTTAGCCAATTTTTAGAAATGGCTCCCCTTTTGTGTGCGGTTGCAATGTGCATGGCCATGGTGTGTGACAGCAGCTGCTGTGGCATGCTATGTGCTCACAGCATGGGCTGCTTGCGGATGGGCCAAGTGGCTTGCACCCATGGTGGCATGCACTTGGCCTTGTGTGTAAGGCATGCTGCCTGGTGGCTGATGGTAGTGCCAATGTGGCTGTTGATATGCCATGGGGCTGATGGCCTTGCTTGCTGATGGCCTTGCTGTCCATGCGGCTATGCCATGTGCATGGCTGCTACTGTGCTGTCGGCATAGCATGAGGTCAGGTGCCATGGCCGGCTGCTATAGTGGCATGCCACCTCACCCGTGTGTCCCACCCAGAGACTCCTCCTTCTCTCTTTAGTTTCTCTCTCTTCCTTCTCTCTTTTCATTCTATGCTTGCCACATCAACTATGATTGCCACATCATCAGTGGGACCCACTATGGGACCCATACTCTCTATTTTGTCTCTCCTCTTACTATGAACATGTGTGGGTGCTGTCCACATCACCAGTGGGGCTACACACATTCTTTCTCGTCAAAATTGGCTTGTTTGCCAACAATTACAATAAAGTCCAACAATCTTCTCTCTATAATCAATTTCCTCTTAGAATCTCATCATCCCTTATGCAGTTCGAATCGAAGCTCACCACCACCTATTATGAGAGGACCTGCTGTTGGGTTTGGTGTCTTGTATTCTATGGGGTCCACGCAATTATAAGAGTAGTACTTGTATTAGGGTATGAGTCTATTATATGTACATGGGTAAACTTATACTTATGGTGGGATTAGAGTTTCTAGGTTTCCCTATAAATTGTTTCTGTGTGAAAAAACCTAGGTAAGGCTACAAGGGCTGTAGAGGATTCTTCTCTGACAGTGGAGAGCTGGAATGTTGTAAGGCTGACAGATGAGATAGGTCTGTCAAGTAGAGAATTCTGTAGACTATTCTTGGGAATAGAAGAAAGTCACTCTTTTTTCTGGTGGACGTAGGCATTCCACGATGGGGTGCTGAACCACGTTAATCTTCGTGTTTTTTTTCTTGTTTACGCTGTCTCTCAATCATAACAAGTGGTATCAAAGTCAGGTTTCGGCAGATCAGTCAGTGATTTGAGAGAAGAAGGGAGCTACATGGAAGATATGAAAAAGAAAAAAAAAAAAAAGGTTTATGCAAGATCTACTCTTGTGGTTTGCAAAGATTGCGGTAAGTTGAGGGAGACAAGTGCTTGGAGGATGATTGCAAAAGGTGCAGGGATATCCAAAGGTGCCGCCAGGAGGAGCTGCATATGTGTTTGGGAGTTTGGTTTATAGCATGCGATATCATCGCATGTGGGCAATGCTACCAACCAGATCGCAGCGGTGGATCAGGGTGCTTCTGGTATCAGGGCACCGCATGATTCAGAAAAGTGGCCAACGTTTCACGAAGGTGTGTCCAATGAGTCGACAACCATGGCGATGAGGTATGGTTCAGCGGTGGACGTAGAAAATTCAGAGGCGATGGCAGTGGCAAAGCAGGCAATCCCGACTGGGGCTACGACGATGTCGCTGGTGATCATTGAACGATCTTTTACATCAGCGGTAGTTTTTGGGTATGGTGTGGGAGATTCAGGGACCCTCACCGTGAGTCTGTCGTCGGAAGTGAGACTTTTGTCGAAAAGAGAAGAGGTGCGTCGGGGTGATTCAGACTGGAACAGGGTACCCACTTCTAGACTGGAACAGGGTACCCACTTCTGGTTTTGCAGAGACAGGATGACATTGGGTTCTTTTAAGGGAAAAAAAAAGTAATAAGTGTAATGATTAGTGATTACACTTTGGGTGTGATTTTTTTAAAATTTTTTTTTGTGTTTACCACGCGTTGCCTTTGGGAGAAAAAAAAAAGAAAAAAAAGGTGTAAAAAGTCATCATTACATTTTTGGATGGGATTTTTTTTAGTTTTTTTTAAAGTTTTTTTTGGTTTCCACCGATTGTCTTTGAGAGAAAAAAAAAAGGAAGGAAAATGAAGGAACAAGAGCGAGATAATAGGCGGATCTGAGGGACTTCCATTATGGAAGGAGTATCCAAAGTTACGATTTCTAAAATGATTGAGGTAGATTCAGTGATGCAGACTTGCAAGGGTTACCGAATATGGTTCAGCTCGGTATGGTAGCGGGTCTGCAAGGGACTCTGGTAGGCCTCGAATGGTGTTGGAGCGACTACACCAAGCGGTATCGCTCGTGGGTCTTGGTGGTAGTCGAGTGGATGGTCAGCGACAGCTAGGAGATCGTGATCGGATTAATGGAGCGATGGTAACTGTTTGTGGACCTAGTCAGATCTGGTCTTGGATTTGACGGTGGGATTGAATCCCGGCACGGTGCTCATAATGGCCAGTTTATACTGCACCGCGGGGTAAAGGAGGACTGATGGATTGGGACAAGAAGTCGGATCTCTAGGTTTGCATTGGAGGTGTAGACTTGAAAGGCTCGGGTTCCAAGTGCAATTGGAGTTGCAGAGGCCTGGGATGAAGAGTCAGTTCTCAAGGTCTGCATTGGAGGTGCAGTGGTGAGAGGCTCGGGTTCTAGGTGCAACTGGAGTTGCAGGAAGACTGTGTGTGACAATGATCTTTTCGATGATGCTGCAGCAGTGGGAGAGATGAAATCACTTCACATCGTACGGTGATGAGCTATACGGGACACTCGGATGGGGTGTGGGCTATGCTGGTTTGGGTGTAGCGGTTTGGCAGAGATAGGTTTACAGAATCAACATCAACGGATTTTCTTCAAGGTGGTTTGCAGAATCCAAGTCAGGTGGAGATTTGTTGGATTTGGTGTCTTGTATTCTGTGGGGTCCATGCAGTTATAAGGGTAGTTTTTGTATTAGGGTATGAGTCTATTATATGTACGGGGATAAACTTGTAATTGTGGTGGGATTAGGGTTTCTAGGTTTCCCTATAAATTGTCTCTGTGTGGAAAAACTTAGGTAAGGCTACAAGGGCTGTAGAGGATTCTCCTCTGACAGTGGAGAGCTGGAACGCTGTAAGGCTGACAGATGAGATAGGTCTGTCAGGTAGAGAATTCTGTAGACTGTTCTTGGGAATAGAAGAAAGTCACTCTTTTCTCTGGTGGACGTAAGCATTCCACGATGGGGTGCTGAACCACGTTAATCTTCGTGTTTTTCTTCTTGTTTGCGCTGTCTCCCAATCCTAACACCTGCCCACAGACATCCACAACCATTGCGATGCTCTGTTTTGGTGTTCGTGTAATTTCGACTACAATACAAACCTTCCAGCCTTGGCAGATTCCTCTACTTCTCATCATTTCGTTCATCAATCAACGTTAATTTGTGCTTCGATCTCTTATCCTCAGTTGAAAATGATCAAGATTTATACAGGGTTTTTGCATTACTTCATTGCTTTCATTCTCATATCCTTTGTTGTTTTTCCCATGAATGAATCGACAACATATTTTTACCATTAAAACTTCAAAACAAGAAGTTAAAATTTGAATGTATTTCCTATTGTATTTTTTTTTTCGTTCTCTTCTAGCAATCCAAGTATGATTACAATTTTCCATACTTATATTGCTCTCTCTCTCTCTCTCTCTCTCTCTCTCTCTCTCTCTCTCTCTCTCTCTCTTGTTAATAAGCTAAGTAATGGAGGTTTTATTGCTTTATTTCCATTGTTGATGTTATCTTGTTTTTCAAAGAAAAAATTCGAAGGAGACCAAAACATGCCAACCAAGATGCTCGGTGTCATCATCGAAAATTGGCTGGACTCCTAATTGCAACACATGTCACAGAAAGAAGACAAATAAGTGTAGAGGTATTTATTGAGCATGGAATGGCCCTATTTTATGGGACGTCGCCTAGTAGTTGCATGGATCTCAGGACGCCTTCTGAGATCCTTGGGAAGGCATCGTAATAGATTGAGAGTCTAAGTGCATTCTCTCCCCGAAAGCTAAGGGTCGTGACCATCCAGGCGAGCTTCGTGGCTGTCTGACGTGAATCCCAGGGTCGATTTGATGATAATTGCCTAGAGATTCCATACGAACGTGATCGAGTTCATTTCAACCTCTTCTGAAAGGATGACACGTGGAGATAAACGCTTGAACATAGGTTATCCTTTAGCTACCTGAACAGGCACAATTTTTGCAAGTTGATGGCCTTTTTTCTATCTAAGGGAAGAATGGATTTGGGAGTATGGAACTTGAATTGTACTCTGCAACAAGTAATAATGGGAGTATGGAACCTAAATTGTACCTTGCAACAAGTAATACTATCTTCTTCTTGGCTTTCTCTGCACTTCTTCTTCCTTGTTTTCGGTTATAGGAAAATCATGGTGATTTGAAACTTTTTCTTCTTCCTGGTTTTAAGTTGCAGAAAAATCATGGTGATTTGAAAATTAAAAATGGGGTTCCAATCCGAAATAAGCTCTGGCATATATAAAGTAAAGTTGCAGGCTCTCTTATCTTCCTTAGCCTGCATTTTCTACAACAATCTCCCAGATCCAATAGGGTAGTTGAACCAATAAGTCTGAATCATCATCTAAGCATACCTGAGATCAAGGAGTTAATAAAGGATTTTTAGCCATTATGCTTGAGGTTAGACATCACATTGTAAGAAATATTTATCTTGAATCAAATTAAAACAAACATACCTGGATCCATTAGCATTTGTAGGAGAGATTCCACCGAAGCTTTTTGAATAGTCCACAGTCCTTTTGCCTTGTCAATCTTATCTGCTCTCTTCTCTGTATATGTTCGATGATAGCCAATAATGGGAATTGGCTATCTATATAAAGACAGAGAGCAGGGACCAACTTTGTTAAGAAGGATAATTTGATCATTCCCATAATCAGGTCAAATTACCAGAAGGTCCCCAAGCAATTACACATTAAAGTGGATTAATTGAAACCCTCCCATAAAGAGTACCATCTAATCACAGTCGTCCATTCAATATTCTTTCATTAATCCTACACGTACAATGTCTGGTGCAAGCCCATATATGATGAAAACATTACATTCTCCCACTTGGACTGCATCAATACATTGCTTCAACCATGGATTAAAAAATATTATGATCACATATAGGAAGTGTTGAAAGTAGCTCACCTTAACAATACACCATTGTACCAAGTAAAAACATAAATACCTCATCGTAAGCGTCATCACGTCTTAAATCAACGTGGGACACTATACGTCAAAGTGTTAGCACCCTTATCTATTTTTGGGCTACAAATAGTGTAAAAACTGGGGTATGGAAGTTGCATTCTCGATCATCGAAAATATCAAATCCAAATTAGTTCAGACTTCCAACTGAAGTCATTAGTTAATCCATCATTTTAGAGTCCACTGGAATCATTCTTGATATGGCAAACTACCACTAGAACTACCAAAATAGCTACTCCATATAGAAGCACATTATTGATACCTCACACTGAAGTATCATGGGATTGGATCCATAAATCCCATTACACTAGTCCAAGTTCTCAAACTGAGTAACTCTACTAGCTGTGTATACATATAAATACAACATCTAAGATATGAGGAAGGTAATACATCAAACTACCTCTACTATCATTCGAGGCCTGCCTTTACTCTCATTCAAGGCTTGCCTTTACTCTCATTCAAGGCAAAATATGTACATGTATAAACAATGAAAAATCAAAAGAGCACAATAATATTTATTCAAAAATAATAAACATTGTCTGTGTCTATAAAATGTACTCCCACTAACTAAATACATCCAAAGATTTAACTAATCCCATACGAGCAAGATGCTCTTGAAAAACATTTATAGCCAAAGCTTTTGTCAATAGCTCAACAATCATGACATTTATAGAGATTTGTTCAACATAAATCACCTTTTGGAACTTCTCCCTAACAAAGAGATACTTTATGACAATGTGCTTTAAACTAGAAGTATTCTTGTTATTTTGAGAAAACTACGCTGCAGCAGAGTTATCACAATACAACTTCAACGGTCTGGCTATAGAATCAACTACTTGAAGACCTGAAATGAAGTTCCTCAACCATAGAGCATGAACTATGGTTTCATAACATGCCACATACTCTACGTGTATAGTGGAAGAAGTAGTAATCGTTTGCTTCACACTCTTCTATGATACTGCACCACCAACCATCATGAATGTTGACTTTAGATCATCTACATATCCAGCATAATCAGAATCTGAATATCCGATCACTTCATGAATATTAGTCCGTCTAAAGGTAAACATGAGGTCTCTAGTGCCCTTAAGATACCTCATGACCTTTTTTGCTACCACCCAATGAATCCAACCTGAATTACTCTGGAATTGTCCAAACATACTGATAGCAAATGCGATGTCAGGTCGAGTACAAACCTGAGCATACATGAGAATGCCAATAACAAAAGCATCTAGTATGTCTTTCATTTGAGCCCGTTCAACTTCATTCTTTGGGTAATCAAACTTGGTGAGTTTATCGCCCTTTGTAACATTTAAGGAGGCACAATTAATCATGTTAAACCTCTGCAATACTCTATCAATATATATTCTTTGTGACAAGTCAAAAACACCACATGACCTGTTATGAAGAATCTCTATCCACAAAACATAGGATGCCTCACCAAAATCTTTCATATTGAAGTGGTTGGACAACAATCTCTTTGTCTTATATAGCATACCTTTATCATTACTTGCCAAAAGAATATCATCTACATAGAGAACTAAGAAGATAAATCTACTCCCATTGATCTTGAGGTATATGCACTGGTCAAGAACATTTTCTTTGAATCCAAGAGAGGTAACAACTTGGTCAAACCTCAAGTACCATTGTCTAAGAGATTGTTTCAAGCCATAAATAGACCTTTTGAATCTACATACCATATTCTCATTGTCAACTGTCATGAAACCAAGAGGTTTTAGTACTTCCTCTTCCAAGACTCCATTAAGAAACACAGTTTTCACATCCATCTGATGCAGCTCCAAGTCAAATTGTGCAATCAGTGCCATAATTATCTTGACAGAGTCTTTGGTAGACACTGGAGAAAAAGTTTCTGCGTAATCTATACATTCTTTCTGACTGAAGCCTTTTGCTACAAGCCTGGCTTTGTAGCGCTCAACCTCTCCTCTAGCATCCCTTTTGGTCTTAAACATTCACTTACAACCCATTGTTTTGAAACCCTTGGGAAATTCGACTAAGTCCCAAACCTCATTAGTTTTCATGGATTCCAATTCATCATGCATGGCATCCATCCACTGAGAACAATGTACACTATCAATAACCTGTTGAAAGGAAACAAGATTTGTCTTAGCTCCAATGTCATACTCATGCTCCTGTAGATATGTGACAAAGTCACTAGGGATGCTGAACTTTCGAGTCCGCTCTGACCTCCTCAAAGGAGGAATATTGACTATTGGCTCATTAAGAAAGAAATCAACAACATGAGCTACAAGAATAATATATGTAGGCTCCACATGTTCCTGAGCAGGAACAAGCACAATAACCTACTCAACAGGTATATAACTAGAAGATGATGATCAGAGACTAGGAATTGGAACTACAATCCATTCCTCCTCAAAAGTAAAACTACAAGGCTGAGAAGTCTAATAGCACATGTCATCCTCAAAGAAAACAGCTCGCTCAAACTCAATAACTCTGGTAGAATAAGATGGATAATAAAATCTATATCCTTTTGACCTCTCTGGATAACCAATGAAATGTCTACTTATGGTCCTGGGATCAAGTTTCTTCATCTGATGATTACAGGGCCTTACTTCCACTATGCATCCCCAAACATAAAGATGATGAAGAGTTTTTGGAACTAATTTACTTGGCACTTATTCAAGATATACACTACAATCTTCAATGCATCCCCCATAAGAAGTTTGGTAAGTTAGACTTACTTACCATACTTCTCACCATGTTCATAAGAGTATCATTTCGTCTTTCAGTGACACTGTTCTCTTTTAGGGTACCAAGCATAGTGTACTAAGTATCAATGCCACAGTCCTGTAAGTACTTTGCAAACGGTCTAGGGTTACGACCAATTTCATCGTACCTACCATAATACTCTCTGCTTTGATTAGATTTCACAACCTGCCTTTGTCTTCTTTCCCATTTTTAATTCAACTTCAGCCTTAAAAATTCTAAAGGCCTCAAGAAATTCAGACTTCTCTTGAATCAGATACACATATCCATAACGAGATTGATCATCAATGAAGGAAATGAAGTAACGAAATCCTCCCATTGCTATAGGAGTGAAGGGACCACAGATATCAGTATGAATTAGGTCTAAAACTTCTTCCTTTCGGAATACCCTTTTTCCTCTAGCTCTAGTAAGCTTTCCTTTGATACAATTGACACATGTCCCAAAGTTAGAAAATCAACCTTATGCAGGATTCATCCTTGATTAGATGTTTCATTCTAGATTTAAAAATATGTCATAAACGTCTATGCTACAACATAAAGTGGTCTTCATTTGACAATGGACGTTTAGAACCCAAAGCTACATTTACAGTAGATGAATGAATTGTAGGTGTAGGAGTAGCAGATAATTCTAGTTTATAAAGCCCATCAGACAATGAAGCAGAACCAATCAATTTTGATCCACAATAATAGACATTTTTATTATTTATAATGTTGAAAACATAGCCTTTATAATCTAACCTTGAAACAAAAATAAGTTTCCATCTAAGCGGAATACAAATCACATTGTCTAATTCCAAAACAAAATCAGAAGTCAAAACTAAATCTACTATTCCTACACAT
Source organism: Protea cynaroides (assembly GCA_028583415.1). Taxonomy (NCBI): domain Eukaryota; kingdom Viridiplantae; phylum Streptophyta; class Magnoliopsida; order Proteales; family Proteaceae; genus Protea; species Protea cynaroides. The sequence continues at coordinate 74,857,650 of CM053265.1, read as the reverse complement.
TCTACTTGAATCTTCTCCCCATTCCCTACGTAGATGTGCAGCTCCCCATCACTTGGTTTCCTCTTGTTTCTTAGATCTTGCACAGAATTCGTAATATGAATACTAGCGCCAGTATCAAACCACCAAGAAGTGGGGAAAACATCAACCAAATTGAATTCAAAATAGACGAGAGCTAGAGAAGTTCCTATGATCAAGTCTTAAAGCTGAGTGACTAGTTGAGCTGTATTCTTCTCTTTGTTGTTCTGTAACTTGTAACGCTTAGATTTCTTATGTCTTATTTTTTTGCAGTAGTTGTATTTTCCTTGAAATTTTGTAAACCTCTGAGTATTCCTTTTAAAAATTTTATTCTTTGGTTTGTAGAACTAACCAGTCTGCTTAGATTTGCTAGATTTCCCTTTGAACTTTTTTCCCTTCAAATCTGCCTTCTGGGTATTTTTATTACCCTCATGCACAGTTAATTGAACTGAGTGTCCTTTCTTCTTTTTTGTCTCTTCCTCTTGAACAAGAATGGTAGTCATGTCATCTATAGTCCATTGCAGACTATAGATATTGTAGAATGTTTCGAGGTTGTCAAAACTAATAGGAAAAGATTTTATAATCTAACATACCAAGTGACTATCTGCAATGGGTACTTTCATCTTTGAGAGTTTGGTCGCATACTTGGTCATTTTCAGGGTGTAATTGTGAACTCCCCCTACTCCATCATACTTAGACGATATAAAATTCTCCAATAAAGTACCTCTCTATGCTTTGTCCTGTTTCTTGAATTTCTTGGCAACTTCAGACAAGTATAATTTGGTAGCCTTCTGATCAAGGATACTCTCCCTGATAGCTCTATCTATACTATGCTGAATGACCATCAAGCAGAGTCGGTTGGATTCCTCTCAATCAGTGATAATTTTTTTTGTTTCAAAGTCAGCAGACTTAGAAGGTTTAGGAGTCTCATCATGTCACAATGAAGAGTCTAGACGCATAACAACAAGCGTCATAGTAACAGATTCCAGCCATTATTTATAATTAAAACCATTAAGTTTCTTAATGGATGCAAGGTGGAAAGCCAAAGCTGGTAAACACAAAACAACAATTTACCAGTCAATACTCATAATCAAGTATTTAAGAATACAAAAAAATACCATTAATAATAATAACATCAAGGAATCTGAACAAATGGGCAGTTGATCAGATTTCTTCCAGTCTCGTTTTACAAAAAAAATAAGAAAATCCCATAAGAATTGGGTGTAAGGTTCACGTCATTGGGGTCACACCTAAGATGGCAAGATTGCCCAATATGCCTTCCCCATAATTTGAGCAAAGCGAGATGCCAGAAAACAATCTTCCTCAGAAATCTCGTCACCTGAGATGGCAAGATAAGGACTTCTGATTCTGAAAAATTCATCAACATCACCCCCACTCGATCGAGCTGACCGACCAAACGAATATTCACCTGAGATGGCAAGAGCACGACGTTCGTCATATGGTCTCCTCAACGACAATCTTTCAATACCGTTGGTGGCAGTCCCATACCTCGAGAAACTAGCCCGCCGAATGAAAGTATCGTAATTCAAACCATAGAATCCCATCAACAAGATTGCAGCAATCTTTAAATACTGTCGATGACAGTCCCATACCTTGAGAAAGTAACCCCGCTAAACGGAAGCATCGTAACTTAAACCATGAAATCCCATCAACAAAGATTGTTCACTAGGCCCATGGGTTCAGACTTGGTAGCTTTAGATATTATAGACTATTTTAGCATTTATTAGGAAAAACATTCCATACCTAAGTCCATAAAAGTATCCCACTATGAAAACCCATAATTTTTATTATTTCATGGCATATCCCCGATGGAACAAAACATTGTCCCAAATAATGGCTTTTATAAATGTTAAACTAAGCCCTAATCACATTACAAAGTTTCTAATGATTTCTTATTATTTTATTTAATACTTACTTTTTATGGTGTTTGTATTTGTCACTAAAACAGTGGACCTTATTTCTGTTTAGAAAAAATTCCATCTACACCCCATCAAGGATTGCTAATATCATCTACACCCACAAGATTGCAAAAACATTACCTAGGTCCACTTAACCAACATAAATCACTAACATTGTTGAATAATACAGTTTTACCCTTTATATTATAAATTAAAAAATTAAAAAATTATGTTGATTTACTAATTTGACCTTTAAATCAAAGATATATTTTCTCTCCCTCTCTCTGCCTCCCTCCAAATCTCTCTCTCTGCCTCCCTCCAACGAAATCGTATGTTGATTTCAGATTGATTCTCAACCCTTTCTCCATCGTCAATTACGTCGCCAAGATCTGGATATACCCTTTCTTTCCAACCCAACCATTTCCCTCTTCACTACGAATTGAGTTGCAGAAAAATTGAAGAGAGAGAGAGTTATAGAGAAATGTGTGAGAGAGAGAGAGAGTTGCAAAGAAATTGAAGATAAAAAAGAAGAAATAAGTTGAAAAAATTTAACAACAGAAAAAAAATTGAGAAAATTTGATCGAACTCTCTCCTCAACGTTCCAAATCCAATGAAACTCTGCAAGAGTGTGAGTTTGGATACATGATCGAGAGCAAAGAAGGAAGGGTTTCAGAGATTTTTTTCGAATCTATTCGGTGTCTTCGGTGGTGATCTATTTTCTCAAAACCTATTGCATCGATTTGGTTGGAGAGAATCTGGATCTTTCCTTTTCTTTCACCAAATCCACAGAATCAAAAGCAAAGCCCTTAATAGCCTTGGTTTTTTCGTTATCATCCATTACAACTACTTCTTCTACTACGACTACGCTGGATCTATTGTTCTTCTGGTGGAGGCACATCTGTAACAAATTTGTTTCCAATTGAAGAGGGATATCAATCACTGTTAGTGAGATTTTTGGGTTTGATTGCTTGTGAAACCGCAGTTAAGTGGATATAACTTCTCACCTTTTTTCATCTGGGTTAATAATATCTCTCTCATCCCTTGTTTCATTTTTCTTTCTTCCTGAAATTATTTTCTCGGTTGCCCTCAGCATGTCAACCATCGGATTCTCTCCTGATGGAGAATCCGATGGGCTTTGAACCTGCAGAATTTTTTTTTTATAAATTGTTTTTGTTTTCATTACAAATAGTTGCATTTCTCTCTCTCTCTCTCTCTCTCTCTTTCTCTCTCTCTCTCTCTCTCTCTCGGGCTATCTTTGTCCGACTGACGTAAGAAAAATATGTCTCTTTAGGGGAAGTGGTTTCTGTCCGTTTGTTTTGTGGGATTTGCTGGAGTCCCCTTAGTTTTATTTTCCTCTTACTTTGTGTTTGGACTTTTTCGGGTTTTGCTTCTTTCCTTTGGTTGTCAAGAGTTGCAGAGGTAGAAAATGAGGGAAGTTCTGGATGCTAGGTATTGGTGTCACATGTGCTCTCAAATAGTGAATCCTGTCATGGAAGTTGAGATCAAATGCCCATTCTGCGAGAGCAGTTTCGTGGAAGAAGTGGATAGCACAAGTGATCATGATAGTGACGCTGATCCGGGTTCTAACTGAGCACTCTCCCTTTTGAGATCGGCCTTGAAAACAATCAACCCAAGAACGTCGTCGTCGAGAGTTGGATCCACAGATCTCACAAAAATGGGAACTAGAGTGAGAAAGATTAGGAACTTAAGTAGCTTTCTCATTTTAATCGTTATCTAAGAAAAATATCACACTGCTATTGTTGAACTCAGATAACCTCATGGTAGACACCCAACTCAAAGCTGCTTAATGTGAAGGAGAGATACTAAGATTGACAAATCTTAGAATACAAATAACAGAAAATAGCATAAAATTAGAGACAACAAATCTCTGAAACCCTTCCTTTCTTTCCACCAATTTTTTTTTCTCTTTTTCTCTATGAGAGTGAGTTCTACTTTGTTGGTTTGTTGAGATCTGATTTTCTTCTGGTGCGAGTTTGCTACTCAGTTGTTCTTAGTTTCGGTTCAATCTTGCTGCGACGATGTGCGTTTCTTTGATTCTTCTTGATTTTTTCAGATCTGAGTTTCTTGTGTTCAGATCTAAATTTCTTATTGTTCTAAGGGCAGCCATCGATCAAGATTAAAGAAGAAGAAAAAAAAGGGTAAAATAGTCTTTTACTTGAATTTTAAGGGTAATAATGTCAATGAAAATTTTCATTTAAGCTGACATCAGCAATTAATGGGAATTAACAGACGGAGTGGACTTCTTCGATTACCATAGCAAAAGTTTTGGGTAGTAGATGATGTTTTTGCATTCTTGTGGGTGTAGATGATGTTAACAATTTTTGATGGGGTCTAGATGAAATTTTTTCTTCTATTCATTTGTATATACAGTGGCGTTTAGATCATAAATGTCACTACAACAATAACTACTCTAGACTTTTTAACGATGTTTATCTAAATATCACTGAAAAATACTACCCTGAACATTTAACTACGATTATATAATACTATCATAAAAAGTGCAGTCACTGTTCGGTTCATAACGTATATGTATTTACATATAACACAAATAATTCATTATTTCTAAAAGTGATAGCAAATATATATATTTCTAAATGTCACCGCAAAAAAAAGAAAAGAAAAAAAAAAAAAAAAAAAAAAAAAAAAAATATATATATATATATATATATATATATATATATATATATATATATATATATATATATATATATATATATATATGAACAGAATATTTCGGTTTAAGGTCGAACCAAACCGAACCAAAAAGGAATCGGAGGTCCAACCAAAACCTGGTTCAACCAATCGACCATTCGGGTCAAAATACAGGTCATCGAAGCGACTCATTCGGGTCAAATGTCGAGTCCCCGGGTGGCCTAGATGGGTCTATATTCAGGGGCCCGGGTTGACCAGATGGGTCAATAATCATGGGTACATGTTCGGTTCTCTGCTAAACCCAAGTTTTTTTTTTAATAAATAAATCAGATGATCTTTCAAAAGGAATAAAAAGCCTTGAAAAACTTTAAATTTTCAAACACCTTGCCATTAGAGTGATCGTTTCAGAAGATTCCAGTTTATTCTCCAACACGTTCAGAGAGACATGTTCAAATTGAACACGTGTCCATGAACGCTTCAACAGCTCCCATGATCTACAAGGGAATCCGGTGATCAATTCTCCACCACCAAGAAACGATGGAGATGCCAGAAAACAGGGCAAGAAGAGGCTGCGGCTTGCGACAGCCTGTTGCTTGAGGCGGCCTGCTGCTTGCAGCTATCAGAGGGCTGGCCTGCGAGCTAGCATCTGCTAGCCTCTGGCTTGCCTGTGGGCTTGCCTGCAGCCTGTTGGCTTACCTGCGGGCTCGCCGACTGCCTTGCTTCACCAGCATTTTGGCTTGTCTGCTGGCCGACACACAAAAATATTTTTTTTCTTTAATGGTGAACAGTGGTCCGGGAACATTTCAATCTGATTCGAGCATCATGGCTCTGATACCACTGTAAAAAAATATTTATCTCGATCAGATTGATGAATCTAATAGACTGTATATATTTGGAAATGCACACACAAATACATAATCAAGTTCCAACCAATATATAAGCCTGCATTTTCAAAAACATTCTCTCATATCCAAAACGCCCCAATAATTTCGTGTTCCTTTTTATTAAGTAAAAATTATATGATAGAGAAAATACAAATAATGAGAGGAAGAGAGAATAAATGTTAAGGATTGTCTCATTTTTATTTCGCTTTCATCTATGCAACTCAGAATCAACTCTCGATTCTTTGAATTGAAAAAAGTTTACTTTCTTTAGTTGTAGCGAAATGGAGGATAGGGAAACAGAGAGACGAGGGCAAAAAACATAGGCATTCTCAATTCTTCGACCTGATGCCACAGGAATAGGGGTGAAATTTTTCCAGCAACTCCTCCAATTACATACCTTCTTCACATACAGGTGACCCAAAAATTAGGGTTTTGGTGAGATTGAAAATGATAAATAGTGTTATTTCTGTGAGGGTGTTATTTCCATTAGAAGGTCAAATAAGTAATTTTAACATGGGTTATCATTTTTCAGTTTAAAATGAGAAGGGTATAGATGTCTAGAAAAAATTTGAACTCTCTTTTGCTAGTTAGTGGGTGCATTTAATGATTTATGAAACCAACGGATGGTAAGTGATGTTTCCCAAACTATATATATATATATATATATATATATATATATATATATATATATATATGTATATATATATATAACAATATGGATTATCATAGTGTAACATGGGAAATTCCTTCCACACTAGTGGTCTGGGAACCTTCCCTCCTGTCTAATTTTTTTTTTTTCCATTATCTGGTTTGATTGCACGAGGGAGATCACCTGGAGTCTAACTAGCTCTTGGATCCGCATCCTCTCCTACCAGTGGTTCTGAGATGACAGTGGCAACCTGCCCTGGATGGCCGCCATGTGGCTTTCGGTGAATCCTAGACCTACGTCTGAACCGACACCTAATCAACAAGCTGAGCCGACAGGGGGTGTCGGCTCAGACGTGGGTCTTGAATTCACCCGAGAGCCACGTGACGATTATCCGATATAAGTTGCTCGTGTTCTTTCAAAACCACTGAAAGAAGACGATGTGAATCCCTAGCTCCTCCCCCACATGGGTACACTCCCTTGTATCTCAGATTACCAAAGTACCGTACATCCACGGAGAGTGAGATCTAATCGTATTGGATGATGCGAGATTCAAGGAGATGTTACCCACATGGGAGACGAACCGGACTCGATCACCTGCAGCTTGGGTTATTTAAGAGCAAAAAGGCATGGGATTTATAATAAAAAAATATGCTGGTGATATGGCGGATGGTGATGATCCAACTAAAAAACCATTTCAAGCACGTGTTTGGTTGTATTGTAGGACCATCCTAATATCCTATCAATTCTTGTCTGCATGGCAGATCTTGCACCATGATAGGATGAGGTGGTCAACTTAAGATGCATTATTTAGGGTGCTTGATTGGACTTAGGACATGCCACGGACAAAAGTACACTGAAACCACCATCTGATTGTACTCTGGTACATAAGAAAAGGACAAGGATTGGTAATTTCACCCATCATTGAGCTAAATAAGAAAAAAATTGTCTTCCATCTCAATCACTCTTGATCTGTTCTAGTGTGATCTAGGATCCGCATCGTCTTCTCCTGGTCATCCTGGGAGAACGGTGGCAACCTTCCTCGAATGGTTGTCACGTGGCTCTCGGTGAATTCGAGATCCACGTTCGAGTCGACACCCCCCTGTCGGCTTGGCTTGTTGGTTGGGTATCAACTCGAACGTGGGTCTCGAATTCACCGAGAGCCACGTGGCAACCATCCAAAGAAGGTTTTCACTGTCCTCCCAGGAGACCACTAGGAGGAGATGATGTGAATCCGTGTGATCTACAGTTTCTGCATTGACAAGCGTGTCTTTCCATCCTTCATTCATTCAACAAAGAAAATGATATAGATTAAAATGCATACTTGAAGGCCTCTTTTGAAGATTTTGGTATTTGTTTAGTCATTCAGTTAATGATTGACAATTGATCAACTTTGCCAATTAAGATAGACATGAAGGAGGGTGACTAAGGTCTTGAAACAATATTTGACTTGAGTGAAGTATGAAAATAGAAAATCAATACATGACTTGTAATACCTTTTTTTTTTTTTAATTATAATGCAAGTTGCTAATTTTTAACAAAAAAAAAATGAAAATAAAAAACCATGCATTAAGGTCTTTCTAATTGAGGAAATTCTCCAAAATAATCATAATACGGGTTTTCCTTTGTTCGAGAATTCACAGTTAGTGAGATTATACATAATTTTCAAGAAGTAGGCCTAGCCTAAAGTGGGATTGGACTCCCTTCCTTGTCAATCCTTAGATCTTCCATTGTCTAAGTGTTAGTGTTAGAACGATGACTGACACCTCTTCTGTTGATGTCGCGACAGGAAAGTAGCTCGATCTCCGAAAGTGAACTTTGCTACCTACATCAATTAACTCAAATAAACAACTAAAGAGGAATTTTTCGTACGAACAAAACATGCCCTTAAACAAGACTGTTTTTTCATACTATAAATGAGATAATACAACCTATATCATGAGGGTCTTTATATTTTTATTTTATTTTTTCCTTATATTAACTAATATTAAAGTGAAATTCTATTTGCATCTTTTTTCTCATCTTAGATGGAGCTTGAACCTATGCAATGGGATTGAGAGCCAATAATTTTCCAAGTCTTTCATATCCTCATGAAGATCTAATTTTAATTAGGATATTTTTTTTTTTCTTTTCTAGAAGATAAAATTTAAATGAACCCCAATTGTTTTAATATCATAATATCAAAATATATTATTATATTCCAAAGCCTTGAAAACACAATTATTCTTTATGGTTGGTTGTGACAGAAGACTAATAATACATGCTATTATAACTATATAATAGGAATAAATAATTACTTTAGACATGTAAGAGTACAATTGATAACCCATGCTACATGCTGCATGATCAACTCTTTGTTTTTTTTTGTTTGGGTCTCTCTAAAAATATAATAATCGAGAGACCATTGAACATATCACATGTCAAATATGGACAAATTATAAATTTTATAAATATGAATAACAAATCATAAAAATCTAGACACTCTAAGTTGACTCAAATCTCCTCAAATCTATAAGGGAGTTGAGTAATAATGATCATGGATCATGTAATCGAGTATTGGTTTTCGATTTGGCCAATTCTTAATCCCATCTTAATTTATTATTATTTTAAGTAGTAGGGCATGGCTAGATTGCACTATCGAGCCCACACCATGTAATCCGACCAGACCAGAAATTGACACCCCTATCTAAATGTATTCATCCAAAATCAATAACCCAAAAAAAAAAAAAATGATATACAATATTATAGCTAGCCACTCATTTGTATCTTTTTATCTATCTAGTTGGCACTGGGCCATCTATCCAGAATAAGATCTACATGTTTGCCTTTATTATTATTATAAGGCTATATATATACTTATCAATTTTAATAAATCTTTTATGATTAAATTTTAGAAACTAAGCATACAGTAAGGTCTACATTTTACCAAAATATCTAGATTTGTCGTTGAATGATTATATTTAAAGCTCAATGCAACTCATTAAGGCTCTCTTTGCTTTGTATTATATAATGTATTATATAATATATTATAAAATTTATGATTATTTGGTATGATTTATAATGTTTATTTATAATTAAAATAAATTGATATAATTTATTATCTACAAATAGGTGAGTAGCTGTTTATCATTATTAGAATAATCTATTAGGTGATTGTCTATATTTCTCATTATATAATGCATTATGTTTAGTGGTACCAAACGGTCATTATTTATTACTCATAATCTATTATCATAATTGATTTGTCACAAATAGTTCATAATTCATTATATAATACAAACCAAAGAGAGCCTAAATTAACCATAACCATGTATCCACATATCAATTTTAATAAATCTTTTATGATTAAATTTTAGAAACTAAGCATACAGTAAGGTCTATATTTTACCAAAATATCTAGATTGGTCGTTGAATGATTATACTTAAAGCTCAATGCAACTCATTAAATTAACCATATCCACAAATCATAGATTCCTCTTCCCCCCGCCCCCCCCTTCTCTCATATGATTTTAGAACTACCAGTGTGAAAACATCAGCAAAGTCAAGTTTTGATGAACAGAGACTTTTGGACCTTATTCTTGTATTTGATTGCATTGGACAAATCCACTTAAAAGCATCACTAGAAGAAAGAGATCGATCGTCTCTTGTCATTAGTCATCGAGCGGATGGATTAGGTTGCATCGACATGTGTTCTAACCACTCTAGTCCGTCCGATGGACAATAGAAGACGATCCCGATCCTCACTAGAATAAAATGTTAACATGGCAAGAAATGTTAAACTCAAGGGTACGTTGGCAACTTAAATGTTAGATGCTGCTAACATGCACCATAAGGAGATTCAATCGTTGTCTGATGCGTTAACTGTTTTATATAATTAATTCTATAATAAGTATCAACAAACCCTTTCAATTTTTCTTTGAGAACTATTATTATCGTCGGGTTTTGGTCGATCTCTTGATTGAGACACTTGCCACACAAGAAGAAAGACAATTGAGTTGGGCAGGTTGAATAACCTCGGACGACTCTGATGCCTAAATCAACTCAAAGGCGATAAACAAATGAATTCAGGGAGAAGGGCTGAGTTTAGGTAGAGTAAGGCTTTCAGTAGCAAAAGCAATATAATAGCTTGATAACTTAAAAGTTCGGTCCCCTTACTTTCATTGTAAGGGTATTTATAGAGCATAGAATGACTCAGGGATGTCTCCATGTTGTTGCATTGATCCCGGGACTCCTTCCGAGATCTCAGGGGGTTGTCGCGGTAGAGAGGGAGTTTTCTTGCATGTTCTTCCCCCGAATGGAGCAACTATACTGGTGTAGGGTTAATCAATGGTTGTTCGATAGAGATCCCACCACCAGATCACCTATAATTGCTTTGAGATACTCTTGTGGAGTGATGGAGCACGTATCGTTTTCTATGGAGAGGGCAAAATGTGGAGGTAACCGCCCTGAGGTGGGTACCTGGCGAGTTATCTTTTCGGGTTGACTTTCCATACACGGATCACTATCTGCAACCATAGAGTTTTGTATGATTCGATTTTTTTTAAGATGCGGACACATGTCTACCTGCGTACTCTATCTGTGAGGCGCCACATGTCGATGCCTGATTGACTTCGTTCTTCTTGGTCCTAGCAATCAATATGAAAACATCAACAAAGTTAGGTTTTGAAGAATGAGAGACTTTTGGACTCTGTTCTTGTATTTGATTGCATTGGACAAATCCACTTAAAAGCATCACTAGAAGGACAAAGATCGTCTCTTGTTATGTCAGTCATCCAATGGATGGACTTGCATTAGCATGTGTTCTGACCACCCTAGTCCGTCTGATGGACAACAGAAGACGTTCTCGATCCTCAATAAAACAAAATGTTGATATGGCAAAAAATGTTAAACTTAAGGGTAATTTGGCAATTTAAAACATCAGACGCTGCAAACATGCACCAGAAGGAGATTCAATTGTGGTTATGAGGCGTTAACATTATATATAATTAATTTTGTAATAAATATCATCAAACCCTTATATATATATATATATATATATATATATATATATATATATATATATATATTTATTTATTTATTTATTTATTTATCATGAAATTTTAAGGTAATCTTTACATAACATTCAATAATCTTGTTGGGTGTTTTATATACCATGTGATTTGATGATCATCACTTTTTAACTACTTTTTCCAAGGCCATGATGGATGTTCCACCACCTTTGGGTGGGTTGGGTTCTTCTTGGAGTCCACATATGAAACAGACCCATTTGAGATATTCATCTCTAGATTTCTAGGTGGCTATGCATCTCACATGCTTTTTTTAATATTATTTTCTCTCTCCTCCCCCTGATCATATGGGTCACATACTCGGATCCACATCGTCTCCTTCCTGAGATTCAGGAAGAGGGGTGGCGGCCTCGATAGATGGCCGACACTGGCTCTCGGGTGAATCCGAGCCATCCATTCGAGCCGACACCCCTGTCGGCTCAGCTTGTTGGTTCGGGTGTCGGCTTGGATAGAAGACTCGAATTCACCAGATAACCAGGTGTCGGCTATCATCCAGGCCGCCATCCCTCCTCCCGAATCTCAGGGAGGAGACGATTTGAATCCCACATACTCACATGTGAATGATACTGACTCACCCACACCTCTCCATAGTTAATATTATATAATAGTGTGGTCATGGTTAGTCAACATGGTTGAACCGGGCCGGTCTAAAGAAGTGGAGATGTGGGCCCCACCATGGACTATAGCTTACGTGGACACTAACACAGATGTCATTAGATTAACGGGTTAGGAATCCTCAACGCCCTAATTTAATAAAAAGTAGACATGCGGAAGAATCAGACAAGAACGTAGGCCATACACACCCTTAAAAAGGTATAAACTAAACTATAAAAACCATAATAAAAACAGAATAAAAAAAACAGACGACGACTTTAAGTATTTGACGCCGCCCGTTTCTTTTAAAATTACATAAATACCCCTCATTATTTAAAGTAGAAAAACTTTCCAGTTAAAAAAAACACCCCCTTGTCAGTTCCTCCCAAATCAGCCACCCGGATGGATCTGCTGCTCCATTGACACAGGGACTCTGAGAGCAAGAGAGAGAGAAAGAGGGGGAAGAAATTTCCAAAATACTTCTTTTTCGATCCTTGCAGAGAGGTGTGTCAGGTTGCAGATGATGATTTGGTGGGAGATGTTGTTAGCAATGGAGAGCGGTAGTTGTTTTCCTACGTTTTTGATGGCTGTTTATATCGCTCTTGGCTGTGTCGATGGTCTTATTGCAGCTGTTGCATTCTTTCAGGTATTTTCTTTCAATCTCGAAACTCTTCCTTTTGTTTCTTTTATTGGGGATCCTATGTGATTGTTATTTGACAATGTGATTATTATGCTTGATTTTCTGAATTAAGTTTTCTTTTGTTTTGTTTGATATAACTGGAGAATCCGACCTTTTATGAAAATTTGGATTGTGGAATGAGTTCCTGAGGCTTTGATTCCGACAATGTGTGCGTTTCTGTTTAGGAGAGACTTTTTGCGTGTTCAAGATAGAAACTTTGGTTATGGTTTATGGTTTTGGCGAAGAATGTGATCGTTTCATGGTTGATGGAGACGCCTGGGGGACTGGTGGCGTGGTGGCCTATTCTGATTAGTTGAGCTTGTGCTCGTTTTGGTTTTAAAGATAATGAGTGAGAGAGATGTTTTGTTACCATTGAAAGGACATGATCCCCTGCGTGTTGAGTTCTTCATTCTTGTTTTTCTCTCTCTCTCTCTCTCTCTCTTTTTTTTGGCGGCGGGGGGGGTGCGTGTTGAGTTAGAGGGATGTACTTTGACGGTACAACTCAGCAACCTCATTCAATCCTCCCTAAGGTTTCTCCATTTAATTAATTTATCTTTGTCTGCAAATGTTGTACAAGCCTTTCTATATATCAGAATCATCCTCAGACAGTACTTTCGTAAAGATAAGCATGTGTATATCAAGTGAGGTACGGGTTAAAACCGCCAGCTCCATAGTTAATATCATTATGCGGGCAGTGCACTCAAGACCTAAGAGCTTAAATATACAGACTAAATTAGATGTCTGAAAGACCAGAGAAAATATCAATAGTTACTCTTGCTTTTCCTTGAATTAAAAAATCCAAAAATTTTCAGCTATTTAAGGATGTCTATTGGAGTTTTTTTTCCCCTTCTATTTCAAATGTTTATTTTTGGATTCTGTAGCTCTTTAGACATTGATTGGATGTTTGCAGTTATATATTTATTTTTATATTCTGTCTGAGCTGCTTCTTCTTCCACTTCTACGGCTTCTGCAGGGATTTGGTGAACTTGTGATCATATTTTTTTAACTTGGAACTCAAAATTCAATGGAATGTGATTCACAACCCCACCCAAAAAAAAAAAAAAATTGAATGTGTGAAAGTGAAGGCATGATACTCATATGTTGATCTTGAAACATGAATGCTACTTGTCAATAGACATGCCATTAACGAAGTTAACTATGTTTAACAGTTGATAAGGATTCACATGCGGAATCAACAATTAGGCTGGACACGCCAAAAAGTAAGCAATATCTTTCTTGTACTTACGTATCCAAAAAAAAAAAAGTTTCTTGTTCTTTCTTTACTTGACTTTTTGGTCACTTTATTTGTTTTCTGCATAATAAAAAGTTGACAACTGATATTTATTTTTGTTGAATTGCTCATTACTTTATTTATTTATTTATTTTTTATGATAAGCAACAACAGAAACTTTATAATTCAAGGTACAAAGAATCTTAAGCCCCTACAGACAATATAATACACCCAAATGATAAAAAGAAAAAAAAAAATACAATACAAGAGGAATGAAAGATAATAACTGACTCCAGCAGAGGTATAGAATTCCTTGCACCTCAATTAGGCCTAGAAACACCCTGTCTGGCCAATGTAAATATGAAGTCATTTCCAGATATTGGTATCCTGTTGAACGAGTTCTTCACTTGGGATGCAAGGTATCTTCTATCCCTAATGACATGGCAAACATCCAAGGCTTCTCTATCAGGCCTCTGAATGCAAAGTCCTAATAGAAGTAGGATTCCTAGTCACTAAGCTCTGAAATAGAAGCAATTGATGAACTAACCATTCTTCAAGGCTTAAAACCACTTGGAAATGAAATTAAGGAATTAAGGAGTGAAGATGAAACTCTTAAGTAAAACTTAATTTAGTAAAATAACACAAAACCCTGAAGTAATTTCATGATGGACTTGAACTGTTAGGTATTTGCCATAATATTTTCATAATTGAACAATTTAGGGTTATTAGATAGACATTGGAATGATCTTATGATCTAACCATACCAAAATTAAGTCAGACAAGTTTTCACCTAAAGACATTTGGTTATAAATTGTGAGATATCTTAGAAAAGCACTTGGATAGGCTACCATGCAATGTATTTGGTACCTATGCACTTTCTTCATTGGTACCTTCCTATGGCTCGACAGTTGGCATCCTCATGGCGTGCTCTTCAACACTTATGGGGAAAGTCTTACGCTTGGCTCTGGCATTGGCAGAATGGTCAAAGTTCAGCAATTATCTGGGGCAGTGGGTGCAGGCTTCAGCCATCCTCTTCCCATAACTTGATCATCACAAGGAGGCCCAATGGGAGTGATGATCTAGTGACGTGGACTTTGCCAAATTTGGGTGAGCCTTCTTCTTCTACAGTTTGGGACTTAGTTAGGTCTAGAGGCCAAAAGGTCCCCTGACATGACCTCGTTTCGTTTCATGGCTCTATTCCCCACCACAGCCCCTGACACGACCTCATCTGGTTCCATGGTTCTATTCCCTGCGACAGCTTCTTTGGTTGGAGAGTTCCCATGCTCTCGTTTCCGACACAATCCCTTCTCTTAACAAAAAAGCATTTCACCAACTTCCTTATGCTGTCTTTGTTGGAAAGTACCAAAGGATATCCCCCATCTCTTATTTGGCGGTCCCTTCTCCTCCCAACTCTTGGACCGGATTCTCCTTAGATGCTGGCCTACTTGAAGATGGATTCTCAAGTTCGAAAGGGAATGGAAATGGATCATAAAGCCTTCAAAGGGAAAACCTGTTGTGACACTGTGGGCAGGCTCACTTTTAACGCTTCCATCGACCATATCTGGAGGGGAGGAATCTTAGGAGAGGACCATTCCTTAGATTGTGGACAGCGTAGTTTTTGAAATTCGTGCCAGACTCATTCTCATTGAGAGAGATTTCCTGGATACAGCCACGAATAGTCACGTTGCTAGATCGTGGGATGTCCTATCCGTCATCCTGTAGTAGGATTTCCCATTGAGAGCTAGGTAGCTCTTTCTTTCTTTCTTTCTTTATTTTTCTTTTTCCTTTTTAGCCCCCTCCTTGGGAAGTTCCCTTTTTTCTGTTGTGCATGTTGACTACAGTTATTTATTCACCCAAAAAAAAAGTTATTTGTCTAGTGAGAGGCGATAGAGTAATAATGTCACTGTTTTTTGGTTAAAAATTTTCTTTGGATTTCTGCTTCCTTTACACCTTTATCATTCCACAGATGCTTTTTAACATTATTTACTAGAGTGTAGACATTTATCATCGTCCTTATCACTTGTAACAAAATAGAAAAATAAGAGAAGAAGGAGAGAATAGATATGCACTGCTCCTCTCCTTGTAGCTTGTATTTATAGAAAATAGAAAACAACTATTAGATATGATCTAGGACTCTACAAGTCAGAGTCTTAGTCACAAACTAAGACAAAGTAAACTCAAAATTGGTAAAAGAAACTAACAAGTCTAATTGGTAAAGGAAACTAATAAACTAATTAGGAGTCCATATACTAATAGGAATCCAAGTCTTAGAAACTAGCACTAACTACTTTGACTAAATCAAAGCAGTGTACGATTACAATTTTATTACACTAACATCATTAAAACCTAACACG
The DNA here is from genome assembly GCA_028583415.1 of Protea cynaroides. Classification (NCBI taxonomy): domain Eukaryota; kingdom Viridiplantae; phylum Streptophyta; class Magnoliopsida; order Proteales; family Proteaceae; genus Protea; species Protea cynaroides. The sequence continues at coordinate 74,841,589 of CM053265.1, read as the reverse complement.
AATTATTTTGGGTCAACTATCGAGATCCTATTTCTCTATTCTTCCAGATCAAATAACAATTGTATTCATATTGTGTGGAAATCTAATCTAAGCATTTTGGTTTTGTTCTGCTTTCTTCACTTCTGTCTCTTATTGTTGTCCTAGGTTAATGGTTAATCTCTATTAATCTCTCATCTTCTCACTCCTCTTATCCCCTTTGCCCATCAATACTTTCTCTCTTTCTCTTTCTCAGTTATTTTATGTGAGTCTACTCCAGTAATTTCCTACACAAACCAGGTGATATGCTTCAGATTATGTTTTGCATCATTTTATTAAATTTATACTCTGACATGTTTATGCTTGAGAATTTTCATTTGGTCCTTTGTGCAATTTTTATGGGGTAGAAACTTGATTCTTTTACATAAGTGATTCACTTTCATGATGTCAAATTTATATTTTTAAATCTGTTAGTATATTCTTTTTCCCATTTTAAGCGTAGAGGGCTGGTCTTTGATGCAAGTAAATGTCTATTACAGGTATTCCATCTTATGATTGGCATTTCCAACATAGGTAAGGCATCATATGTTGAACTACGGAGATGGTATCTAAGAAATTTAACCTATTTTTTCATTTCTTTTTGAAATTTATAAGCTGGCATTAAGTTTAATTTTCTCAAACATGGAAGTTATTTGTCATTTTGATAACTCTGAGGTTCTTTTGCTATCTCTAATCCCCCTCATTCATGTTCTGTTGAGTTTCTGATAGTGTTGAAGTTTACTCCTTTATTTAATTTTTTATTGCTAAATGATTAAAAAAGTTCACAAATGGAGCATTTCTGTATCATCATATTCTTAAAGATGACAACAATGTTGAGCTTCATTGGTTGATAAAGGTTGTCCTCCCATATAAATAGATGTAAATTGTCATATAAATTTCCTCTATTCTTTCTCCTTATGAAAAGAAACTGAAGATATCCAATGTCTTACCATTAGACATTTAACTTTTTTTTTTTTCTTAATATCGCTGGAGTTGGTTTGTAAAATGGACATTGGCACTTGGCAACCCCCCCTCCCCCCCAAGAGAAAAAAAAATCACACACAGCATGCTGTCCGATGTAGGACAGCAATGGGGTCACCCTAAATTGAAGCTTAGTGAGCTGGCTGAATTAATAATGGTGAATTGAGGGAGACTTATGGCTGTCTTATGATATGTTACATGGTTAAGAAAATTGCTGCAAATAGAATGGAAGTACAATAAATAAAATTGATAAAAGATGAAGAGAGAGCTTACCCGCATCATGTGTATAGTTTTTATAAGAATCACATTTTAAGGGCTTGAAAGCATCGAAGACTTGGCTAAAGATACCAAACCACTATTTCAAAGGCTGAACAGTTTGATTTTTTTTTTGCGGATACTGCGAGACCTGCATTCTTAATTACTTTGAGGAAAATGTGTAAGTGTTTCCAATGTTGATCAATAGAAGTAGAATAAATCAAAGGGAAAAATATCATCGATGTAAACAATGATAAATTGAGAATATGGATTAAATATTTGATTCATAATATTTTGAAATTCTGAAGTCGTATTGTCCAAAAGGGACTACAAAAGCAGTTTTATATTTATCTTTTTTAGCAAGTTGGATTAGCCAATACCCAGGTTTCATATTCAATTTGAAAAAAAATATGTGCTGTATGAAGTCCATTAAGGAGATCTTTTTTATTGGGGAGAGGATTATGAATCCATTTAAGAACTTTATTTAATGGTTTATAATTAATTACGAAATGAGGTGATCCCTGTTCAATCACAGCATTACCAACTACATAGAAAGCGGTGCAACTTCATGGGGATTTTCTAGGTCGGATGCGACCTTTAGCCAAGCGATCCTTTATCTCATTGTTACAAGTTTCTAGCTAGCAAGTGGACATCTGAGCTGCGTGAGCTTTTGTTGGGATCATTCTTTTTGAAAAACCTTCCTCATAAGGAAGAGTGACAACATGTGTTTGTCTAGACCAGAAAGCATTTGGTACTTTCGCACAGACTTGTTCAAGTTGTTTATGGAAGTCTTGAACTGAGAGCAAGAAGGCCGGAATTGCAAGCTTTCATTCGGGATTCTTTTGTTGCACCTCTATATTGAGAGAGAAAATGAATTTTTATGTAGCTTGTATTTGTCGCTGAAGAGTATTTAGAGAATGAGTCTTGGGTTCTAATAAAGCAAATTTGCGATGATGACCATTAATAGTCGTCTCTATTCCAGACTCATCAATTCTTTGAACGGGATATAGTAGATTCAAGAATGGTGTTCCAAGGAGTACCATAAGAGATAATCTTTGATTATAATGAATGAAGTATTTAGACAAATTCCATTGTTCTAGATAGCGGCATTAGATATTAGATAATTTATAATTTATTTTCATTTTCGAACCTTTAGCTTTACCAGTTTTTTTGAGTGGTTTTGTCAAAATACTGAGTAGGAAGTAACCCCTTCATTTATACAATTAAGATCTGCGCCTGAATCTATTATGGCAAAAGTGTTAAAGCTATATTCTTTATGAACAACAATGGTGACCATCACATACCAACGATGATGTTTGACTTGTTGCCTAACTAAGACTTGATTATTAGGATCAACGGTCATCTTTGGATTATTTGGCATCTGTGGATCCTTACTTGTGGATGGTTGGTTGTCAGAGGTTAATCATTCTTGGAATAAATCTTCAAGTTGGGAATTTAATTCAAAATTTTCCAGACTCAATTCAAGAGTATGCACCCTTTTGCCAAAAAATTCTAATCTGCACCCTTTTGCGTAAGAATTCTAAGTTCAAATTTCACCTCAGAGAGCTCATGTTTTAACTCTTGTAAAGCAGGTTCTTTTCCTTTAGATGTGGCCTGAACTCTATGAATAATATAGTTAAAACTATACTCGTCTGGTTGTGGTGGAAGAGTTTTCTCTATTTGTGTTGGTATACTATTTGATTTAATTATATTGATATATTCCGTAAGCATTTCAGCTTTTACCAATCAATTCGGGAATATTATCAATGGCTCGTAATAGTAATGTCTCCAAAATTTTAATTTATTAATACTTAACCCATTCATATTTAGTATGGCTTATAAGGATCACATGTACAATTTGTATAGAGATCACAGATACAGTCTTGTGAGGATGAATTGGATGTGATCAAGTCCTCATCATCATGGATAGCGTGTGGTTCTTTTTTCCATAATATTAATAGTAACAATAAAAAAAGAAAGAAGAGATATACTGTTATGATGTGTGAGAAACACTGAAAAGTAGTATATGTCTATTTGGTTTATTCTATATTTCTTGAGATATCTTCTACACTGAGAAGTAGTAGATGTCCATTTTATTGGTGCCATTTTATGGCTCTTTTGTTGAGACACCATCTGATTTTTCCATTCAGCACTGATTTTGATGTTTCTCTATTATCACATATAATACCTGCATGATTTCAGCTTCTTTTGATACATGAAGTGAAGTATCTTAATCAATCCAACTAATATTACCTCAGATATGTGATATCAATTCCTTTTTGACGGATTCATGATGTCAAAGTTTTATGTATTTTGTAATTGCTATCGGTTTATTCTGTTTGCATCTTGAACTTGGGTGCTAACGCTTGGTACTGTAACTTCATTCTGGTCAGGGTACTGCATATACTTCATATCGACTATTGTTGCTACTTGTAAGGGATGGGTTTGCTGGTCACATGGTTGTGCATTTGTTTTGATGGGTATGCTCTCCTTGTGCCATTTCATCATGTTTAGGGCCATTATTACATTCAAACATCCATGGCTGGAAAAGTTTTGAATTAAAATGGTTCCTTTCTTGCAGCATGTCCAAGCATTCTCTTCCTAGCGGCATTTCTGCTACTTTTATCATTCTGGTATTTTTCTTCCTCCCTCCTTCCTTCCTATATTTTTTTTATTGATTGATGGTTCTCGTTTTTCTTTGGGTATCATATAGTGTTACCTATTGTTTTATTAACCTTTCATGAGTTTGGAAGTCACCTTTTGATGCATATTCTCTTACATGCGCTCTGTAAGCGTTCTAATGTCTACAGCTATCACCAATGAATGTATTTCTTCAACCACATTTCTTTTTTGGATGGGAAACAAAGGCTTTTATTGACAATATTTGTATGCGCAAGTGGCCAACTGGTGCATGCTATAGCCAGCATGCTCAGTTGGATTTGTTTAGTTAGAAGTATATTAATTGATTCTCAACATGGATACATATTTACTCTTTGAAAGATCAAAGATGATTGAGAAAGGTTGGCTAACTCTTTCAGTCAGGACTCTACCAGACACAGACACACAAAAACCTCTTCCAGTAGGGATGCCCTATCCTCTAATAAGGAATCAATTTCTCTTAGAAGTTCAAACTCATTGCAATGACCAACTTTTTCTTTTTAAAAATCTCCTATTTCTTTTGTGTCAAATCCGCCAACATATCACGAAAAGACTATTTTCTCAAAATACTACCTACCACTTATAACAAACAGATATTGGGCCATGTAATGAGGGTGTCTAACATTGAATAGTCCACAATAATACTGATGCATGGGCATCTAGGTTAAATTCTTCACTAGATCTAAATAGAGTGGCTAGGAATTACCTCTCCTTGCAGAATGGAAAACATTGTTCTTGTCCTTGGGATTTATCGAGGTGATGGATGATTATGAGCAATCTTAAGCTGGAATAAAAAAGGAGCTTGGAGTTGGTGCATTTGCACCATCGGTTCATTGGGACCATAATTACAGTAGAAAAAAGTTGGATTACTATTATTATTATTATTATTTTTTTAAATTTTGGAAATAGGAAGTGTAGAGGTTTTCTTATTTAAATTGTGGTTCTCTTGTCCTGCAGGAGAAAGTTAGAAAAGGGGTGTTGGTATAGGTTTAGCCAGTTTCAGTTTGGTTATATTTCTACTATTTAAGAAGGCTGGTCAATGTATTCCTGCATAGATCCATTGTATGGCATGTTTTTGAGTCAGAAATTGATGTAGGCCTGTGTTTCCATTGAAATATCTTAGTTCCTTATTGCTGTTGTAATTGGTGCCGCTAATTCAATTCTTGCAGTTGTTAAGGAATTTTCTGCTTGTTCTATACCGAGTAATCCTTGTGTAAGTTGACGGAAGTCATGGAACATCTTCAAATCCTATGATATGCATCTAAAATTACATTTGGAAGATAGATGTCAGTTGATGGCCTAAAATCAATGGGTCTTGTTGGAGATACATATATACTTGGCATTATCGCAGGTTTCAAGGCCAAGATGTTTCTTCTTATTGTGTGGATCAGAGACCAACTTGGGTTATATGTTTGGGTGAAAATTCAGTGGGATAGTACCTCTTTAAGTCTTGTCTAGCTTAAATTTTCAGACCAGAAAGAGATACTGTTGCAAGTCGTGCTCTTTGAAATTTTCTGGTTTTTCTAGAAAAGAAGATTGAGAATTCTAATTGGTTGGAATTTTCTGACCTACCTAATATACTCCATTTCAAGTGAGTAATGGCTTATTCTATTCATCTTTGAGTCTATTTTTATGATAAAAAGTTTCGTGAACTTTGAAATCATTTGATATTCTTAAGATAAGTGTGAATCTCCTGCAAATTTCTGGTTTGTTCGCTTTGTGGCTGTTGCTTGACCCATCTGGTTTAACGAAGACCAAAAATTCAGTGACACGATATCATTTGGTTTGTATTCAAGGCATTATTGATTATCCCCTATAGTTTCAACTTAAAACAATGTGTTATTGAACCCTTTGGTGTACTCACAAGACAACGGGGTCAGCCTGTCCTGCTATGTTTTGTTGTTTTTTGGTGGGTTGTTGAATTTAGTTTGTTATATTTCCCTTTTGGTCACACCCATCAGGATTAGGGTTTTTCTGCACCAGTTCTACATGAAATACTCCCACATTCTTATAACAAACAGAAATGTGTAAATAGATGTTTCATACTCCTCTTCCTTTCACTGTTATGCCCCAATTACTATCTGGTTGCCTCTCTTCCTCAAATTATCTAAATTGAGGATCTTGTCAAGCACAGCTGCCACTTTTTTTTTTAGGGGTATCAATCTGGATAACCTTGGTTGTTGCACTAGATTATAGATAAGATTTTTTATCTGCATTTCCTACATTGTAGTTGTAAAAAAGTACTTAAGAGTACAAAATAGTACAGCCCCCCAGAGAAACAGCTTAATGAGCAAGCCCCAAAAAACTACAATCAACAAAGCATACAATGTGGCTCACTAGATTATATATCAGCATTTCGATCTGATGTATTTAATTTGTTGTTTGTTGCATGTCTTACTTTTCTTGTTACTTTATAGGCCTGGGGAAACACTAAATAGTGGTGGAAAGTGCATTTCTTTTATTGTTTGACATGCTGATGTGTACATTGGCAGGGTAGAGTTTCAACACCAAACAAGATTATGCATCAACATTTTTGTCAGATTTTCCAAAATGTTTTCTGTGCATGTCTTAATGTCTGAATCACATGAAACGAGGGAATTTGATTGTTAGATTTCGTTACGAATTTAATCCAGATATTCTTATATTATAAATTCATATGAATATCTCTTCATAGAGTTTTATATAGTTAGTGTTTCAAGCCTAAGAAATGCATTTCCATTTATAATCTATGTTATATGCTTCTTTGGGCATTGATTTTATAGGGTCGACCTTTGCCATCAGGCAAATGATGAAGATGAGGACGATGAAGACAATAGTTTTCAAGAAGCCTTGTTGGAAAAGACACAGGTTAAAACAGGTTCATCCAACAGGGATAGTCGCAGAAAATGCTGTCCTTTCCATGCCATTCATGTTGGAAGCCGGCAAAAATGTGTGATTTTGGTATGGCAGTGATAAAGTAGCACTGAACATGTACCCTATTTCTCTTGCACAATGTTTCTTGATATATTTCATTTTTGTTTATCATGGCCGGACTTTGGAGTAATATTCTTGACCAAGTAAACTGATATTTCATATTTGCTGCAAAAATTTCAAGACCATTTTGCTGCTTCTTTTCCCAGGTGATTGTGTTAGTGTTTCTTTTTATGATGGCATTCGCCGTGCTAATCTGGATTGGTAGGGGGAAAAATCATATTGATTCTTCTTCCGTGGCTCGGGTAAGGTTTTAATTCCTGAAAGTTAATTTTCTATGAACCATCCTTGCATAAAATTCCCCTGTATTTCTTCTTAAATAAATTTCTTGAATTACTTGAAACATTTTTGTAACAAAATAGAAAATAAGAGAAGATGGGGAGAATCAATGTGTATTCATCTCTTCTTAGCAGTCACTACTTATAGACAAAATAAAAGGGGAAAAGTGAATTAGTGATAGGTCAAGGATTCCACAAGATAAGGAGTTCTAATTACAAAGTAAATAGGAGTTCCACATGTCAACATGACAAGGACTCTCATGACAAAGGATAAAGAAAAGTAGTTCTATTCTAATAAAGAGAAACAGTACTATTCTAATTGAGAAGGGTATTCCACAAGAGAGGGTGGATTCCAATTCCATTAGGAGAGTAAAAGAGGATAAGAGATAACAAACTAATTCTCTGCTGCCACTTGTCCAATGAGAAAATATCTGCTGGTTTGACCAGCTACCACTTATCTTCTAACGTATCTCTGACACATCTGGAATGGGCCCACAAATGGGCCCATATTCTTCTATTTCTGTTGTTGGTTAACAGTTTTATAAAGAGGGGGAAATTGAGATCAAACTTAAGTGCCCATGTATAAGGAAACACCATGTAATAATGATAATCTTGAAGGCAGTAGAGGCCACTATGAATAGATGAGGTCTGACCAGTCCCTATTAGCTCAAACCATTTGCCAAACATGTAGGACCAGATGTTCATTAAGGAGGCCAAAGATCCATCTTCTGAAATTAGAAGGGTCTTGCAAATCCAGGTGGGATGGTAAGGTTGTCATATTGCAACCTGGTGGTTGCAGGTTCGAAACACGGAAACAGTCTCTCCACATTGCGGGGGTAAGGCTGCGTATATTTTGCCCCTCCCCAGACCCTACAGTAGTGGGAGCCTCGTGCATTGGGATGCCCTTTGCAAATCTAGGTGGGAGTGTGGGACCACCCTAAGTCTGTACCATAAACATCATCTGCCAAGCTGACAGCTGTAATATAAGCAAATCTCAAAACGATGTGGAAGTTGTGGGTCTTCTACTCTGATTGAATGGCTTTGTCAAACGGTTTGGGAATATGTCAAAACACATCTTGTACTAAGGATGTGATCATCTGACGGCACTTTCTCCTCCCCCACCCCCAATTGAGTTTGGCATTGTTCAGCCAGTGGAGGGTGGGGTGTCATTCTCTTTGATTCTCCCCCCGCCTCCCCTTTTTTTTTAGGAAGTAAAAAATTATTGAATTAAAATAGAGAGAATTGGGTGGGGGGGGGACAAAAAACTGAACAGTGTTGAGTACACACCAAATGATTATGATATCTATACTACTCAATCAACACTAAGGCTAACAATCTGTTGCAAATTCACCCCATTTGTAGTCTTTAGATCCTTTGTCTTATGCCTTTTATAATTTAATTAATCAATTGCGATTTTACTAGCTCAAGAAGCTGAACAACTGAGGGCTTCCATTAAAGACAGTTGTCAAGGTGCCAAGGCAAACCAAGGCTTTGCCACGTTGGGGGCCTGACGGATGCCCTAGGCTACCAAGGCCCCAATTTTCCAATGCGCCACTGATGTGCATGGACGCCTAGGCGTTGCCTTGACAACTATGATTGAAGACACAAATGGTTGACCAACTCTGTTTGGATTCTTTGAATAAGTGTGCATCTTCCTAAATCCCTGCCTGTGGCTCCAAGGAGAATACTAAAATATGTGAAAATGTTTCAGCTTAATTATGAAGTTAGTTCGTGTTATTTTTTATTCTTATTTAGATATTATTTAGCTAGTTTCTGTATTTTTATTTAAATTTGTATACTAATTTATTTGCTCCAATAACTGTCTTGCAGGTATACATAGATATCTTTTCTGTGGCAATGCTTTTACTTGGAGGAGCTCTGGCTTGCTATGGTGAGCCATTATATTCTTAAATGGTTGTGCTGTCTTATAATCTTGGTTTTTACACTTTGTCCCTGAATGGACACTACAAAAGGAGGAAAATACTCCAGTCTCTTCTAATGTTAGTGATAGACATTTTTTAGAATTCTATACAAATGCTAGCCCAAAAAACCTTCTTAAACCCTATATGCGGGACACCATGATTTTGGAAGGCTCTTCCTTCCCTTTCAATCCTGGGGTTCCATACATGGCGGCTGGCAAGCCTGGCGTAAGAGGCTACAATTTCTTTCCCTTTTCTAGATACTCTTCCGTCCCCCCCCCGCGGCCCCTGCCTGGCCTCAGCGACAAAGCAATTTAGGAAAAGAAGGCATTACTCGGTTTATTCCCATTTTAAACTGAAAGAAAACACCTCATTCCTCACACTAAAAGCGCAATGAATCAGTGAGGGAGCAGACAATAAAAAGGCAGGCACCTCTACGGATAAGGTAGTAATGGTGAGGATACAATCCTTATCAGCTGCTAATGAAAACAATTGTTTTCTATCTTTTTGGGGCTTGTAACTCTTGAGAATTTAGAGATCAGAGCTTGTCTCATATTCTTGATGACAACCCCCAGCGTACACAAGATCAAGTCCTAAAAACAACAATTTGAAGATTGTTCTTGTCCCAATGAGAACCAGAAACTCCTCTCTATTTTTAAATATTAAACACATATTTAGGAATAATATATTTAGTACACTTCTGCAGTCCAGATCTTACAAAAGTCACGTGGGAGCAATGCAAGCATCAGCTAGTTTGCAAACTAAAAATGTTTTAGGGATTCTAATACTTTACTAAATCTTTTATTATTTTACCTGTACTTTTTTTCTACCAAAAGATCTATCCATGATATCAATGCATACTAACTAGAGATGAGTTGACTTTGTACTATTTCCTTGAATGATCCAACGTAAATTTTCTTTTCAAGTGCAGGCCTGATATTATTCTTGAAAATGAGCAGAGTACGATCTGACAAAGCTTCGTCTGAGATGTGGAAGGTTCTGATCCCTATCTCTTCTTTTTTCCGCAATTTTTTTTTAGATATGAATTAGTCTATGACTCTTAAGTAGTTGATTGTTGCTTTTAAATATTATGTCATGTAAAATGAGCAACTTCTATTAATGTTTTCTCTCAACTTTCTTTTGCATTTATATATAAGTGTATGAGCCCCTTCTAGCTCTGTCTGTGCTAGATGTCTTTTTGAGTCCTGTATCTTCTAAATGTTAGAAAATTTGCTACTGGTTGCAGGTTGCAGGTCTGGCTGTTGTCTCTGTTGTATGTTTCACATCCAGCGCTCTAGTGGCTCTTTTTAGTGATATTCCTGTAAGTACTTTTTGTCTGGAAGCCCCAGTCTTTCATAGATTGACAGTTTAATTTTGAAATGTGTATTTGTATTCTAAATAACGTGGTGGTTTTCCAAATCTCATTGCAGGTGCTTTATCACTGGGATCAGATTCATCAGAAATCTGACAACGGCGTAAAAACTCCAATTCTAATAATTATTTTTTACTTCATAGGTACTTTGGTTTTCCTCTGAACTTTTCATGTTAACTTGTTAAAGTTAGAACCTTAATTTACCTTGTTAAATATCCCAACACCCCCCCCCCCTCTGGCTCCTCTTTCTCCTTCTTAAATGAGAGTTCTATTAATATTTGAAGTAGTGGTGGGTGGTATTCAGGGACTTCACTTGAGGGAGAGGGCACTCTTTTTAATAGATATTGGGGCTTAAATCTGGGGTTTGCGCCTGTCTCTATGTGTGTCTCCTTGCATTCAATTGAGTAAGAAAGGCATTCTTACAAAAGATATTGGGGCTGAAATCTAGGGGGTTCGCTGTAGTCTCCCTGTGTGTGTGTGTGTGTGAAAGATTCTTGCAAAAGATATTTGGGGGGTTAAATCCATGGTTTGCTCCTTTGTCTTTGGGTCTATGTGTGCATGGGAAGGTAATGGCATCTTTTATTAGTTGAATAGGTCTATTAATTTTTTTTTATAGCAGATAATACCTCCATAGTCCAGTTTATATCAAGCCTGGACCCTGGTTCAATGCAGTTCATCTTTAGGCTTGAAAATCTCTTGAGCTGGCCTGAGTTGCATCCCTACTTGTAGTCTCATCACTTTGTTTACAACCATTAATCATGTATTGATTTCTGGAGTGCCCAAATTTTTTAAGTGTTAGGTTTATCTTTCTAGATTGGACAATCACTTTTTTTTTATTAAATACAGAAAATAAAATGTTGGGGTATTCATGAAAGTGTGACTATTATGTGTATTGTTGTACACCCTTTTGTGTGCTTCTTATATCTTCGAACTAGTGCTTTCTTTTGTCCTCCCTTCCCTAGCAGGTAGGCTAAGATAATTAACTTTCTAATCGGGCATATCAGTAGTTCTAACTTCTACCTAAACTGCTAGTAAGACCATATACAATGGCAAGAGATCAGGGCTTAATTAAAATCCTACCTCGACTGAAAAATTCAAAGTTGAATCTTAACCAGATTGAGGACAGCCTAAGGACTTCTTTCTTCGGGTCAATTTTGTTCCGCCTCAACAAAGCCAATTTCAAATTTATCCCAACACCTATACATGCATAGAGCCTATCAAACAGTGCATAGAATGTTTCTGCTAAATCCATTATATGAATTTCATGATGTTTTGCCAGGTTCATCGGTACCCTCAGCTTTTATATTATGGGTTATGAGAGAATTGCCACCCCCCAAGACTAGACAAGCTCAGTCCAGTATAGTGACTTTTATCAGAGAGAGACCAGCAACCATGCATCATCCCCAACACTGGACTACGGCTACAAGCTCACAGAAACAGGTTTTGTTCTTGAATCTTATGCTGTCTTACACAAGCTCACAGTTGCGGACCCTACTTGCAAGTCCTTTATACAATACCTCCCTCCCCCTGCAGACTTGGATTCCGATTCAATTTTAACTAGAAAATTATTGTTGAAACCCTTGGGAGTGATGTAGGAGTTTATTTGAAGCGTTAAGTTGATGCTGCTTATATCTGAATCAAAGTAGAGTATTTTGGGCTGCACAGTTTACTTAAATAAAAGTGTCATATTGAAATTTGGAAGGATCATTATTTATTGTGTTTGGAGAACTTTATGGACACCATAGTTGTCAAGGCGCCAAGGTGAACCAAGGCGTTGGAGGCCTGACGGGGTGCCTAGGCGATCAAGGCGCCTGCCTAGGCTACCAAGGCCGCCGATTTTCCAAGGTGTCACAAAGCCACCTGGGCGCCTAGGCGATGCCTTGACAACTATGCACATGGATCCACTTGGTCAACGGCCCTAACCACGGCACAGCATACAGAATTTTACCTTGGTTGTTTAAGGGAGCAACCCTTGCTCTTTGGGATGGGTTCAGTTTCCAACCATATGGTAGTTCAGTAATTTTGAGAACTCTGTGCTAATATTTTCAATATGGTAACTTTTGAATTATTCTTTTGGGAGTTTTTAGGAATATTCTCAAAGATATTTGTGATACTTGTAAAAGCTAGTTTGAGCACCTAAAATAAATAAATTAGGAATAATATTGTGGGTAATGCAAACCAGTCTCAACTAGAAAAACGAGAAATAAACTTGCAATCACAAGATCTTCAAAAACAGAGTAACTGAGTAACTTAAGGAGAAATTTTATAGCTGTACATAAAAAATTCAGAATTGTCCAACAGTCTTGTTGAGTGATTTACTTTGAGTAACTCTACTGATCTGCAGCATTGCAGGAATCTGAGATCAGGTAATACTGTAATAGGTGCACAGAGTAATCCTAGTGTAACTAGGAAAGCAGAGCAGCAATGCTAGTTCTTGAGTACTAGCATATCAAATTTGAGGCAATTTTATGCAGGAATCAGGATTGGAAGAGATAAGAGACTATAAAACAAGCTAAAAATATGAGCTGAAACAGGGGTACCACAGACTTGGGAGATGATGGAAATCAAACTTGTAGAATATTAGAAATTAAGATAGAAAAATCAGAAGAAGATAAAGAAGATAACAGGGCAAGAATCCCCCTGCGGCCTTCCATGGAATCCACCAAGTTAATTACTGAAAATCCTCCCACGGAAACAGCCTCTCTGTGAAGCGAAGTGGAGGTAAGGCTGCGTACAACCCCTCTCCAGACCCCGTAGTGGTGAGAGCCTTGTGCACTGGTTACTCCTCCCAGCACATTCACCGTTAAAAAAACTGAGAATTGGAATTCATTTAATCATGGGCGAGGCCTATGGCCTGTACAACTACTTGTAACTTTGGACTGGACTCAATCAAGGACTGGGTTGGACTAAGCTAAGACCTTTTTCTAGAGTCAGGCTGAAAACTAAACTTATAGTAACAGACCTGTCACTCAGCTTAGAAAGAAGCCCATTCCAATTAGGTCTGTATGAATATAATCTGAAAGAAAATCAAGTGGACTGCTATTCTTAGATTCCAAATTGACATTAAAATAACAAAAGCTCCTCAACTCCCATAACCAGACCTATCCTGTACATATGACTCCTAAATACAATAGGAAACTACCATAGGCATGCAGGTACCATTTTCTCCTTCTCTTCTTCAATACAACATCAATGGAGATCTCTAAGTACAATTGAGGGACTTAGTTACATTAAGTAGGGAGTTACATTAAGTAGGGTTAGGAAATTTTCTAATTTGATTTTTAAGTCTTATTCAACAAAAGATGGGCTTGACATTTGACAGCCATTGTCTATCCATTTATTTATTTTTAACTCACGAGAATTTTTTTGCAAATGAAAAGGAAAGAAGATACAGCAATGGAATACAACAACAATGACACTAGCCTCAAATCAGGCCCTCTGAAGAGACTACTCAATAGGATAAGGGCCCACATGCCCACCCCTACCTAATTCATCTACCAAGGAATTAGCCGGGTGCAACAATAAAACTGGAAGTTCCCTTCAGAGCACAGAATCCTAGCTTCCTTGTTTATTGGGTGAAGTTAATGCCAGGGACCACCATCTGTAATCTGAATCCAGCTTATCATCATTTGCAAATCTCCTTTAATAATAAAACTTGGCCATCCTCTAGCAATGGCAAGCTCTAAGCCTAGTATAGCCTCCTTGAGGAGACTGAGTATTTTAGCGAAGAAAAATTTTAAGTTCCTGTGTAATTCCTCATTTTGAAGGTGAATTATTTCTGTTATACTCATGGTTGATTCTACAAAAGATCAGGTGAATTCCTTGGTTCACCGTAGCTATCTTCTCAATCATAATCTTCTCTCTGTCACCTCCATTTTATTTTCAATTTGTTTGTTTGTGTGTGATTTACATGTATGCTAATACGATGTGTGTTTCCTGACTGAAACAATCATTTGTCTCCAAGGAAGATCCCAAAAACATCAACCAGCTGGTTTCTAAATCCCATCCCCAAGGGTGGAGGGTTCCTTTGCATTTGTGGCTTAACTCTGCCCTGTCCCTCTTCCTTCACTGAACACTTTGCTATACTGTCAAACAAGCATTTGAACGTGGCTGCTGATTCTCCTCTCCCAATATCTTTCTTTTTCTATTACTTTTTGCTCCCGTTTTACTAGTCTGAGCACCTTCCTAAAGAGAGAGGAATTCACATTCACCTGAACCCAATGGTTTAAGAATCTTTAAAAGTGTAGCTAGTGGTACATGAGTTAGGTGAAATTGGAAGACCGAAGTCTATATGCTGAAGTAGATCAAATATGGCCGATCCATTAAGAAAATGCTCCTCCCCACCTTGCAGTCATCTTCTTCCTCCCACTTGTTACTGGTAGCTAGTTTTTAGTTCTTCTTATGACCCTTCTTCTGGCCTTAACTAACTTGAAAATTGAAATAATACAATTTTTTGTTAACATATAATAACCACGTTTTTCGTATGACTATCTTATATAGTTTCTGGCTTAGGTACTGGTGTTGTTCAACAGAGTCAACACAGGCTGGTACATAGTTAAATCTGCTTATAATTCAGTACAATTATTGAAAAATACAAAGAATAATTCAGGGATTATATATAAGATATTAATATGCATTCTTATATATTATTACTTTAAATAATTATTAAATATAAATATACAGTAAAGTTGAATTGATGTAAAAATTCATAATAATGCAGTAGTAATATGGTAAAATTTCACGACTAATGTGACTAAGTAAACAATATGCATCATCTGTTTTTATTTTTGTTATCTCTGAAAACTTTGGAATTTGGGTTTGTATTTTTTCCAAGGTTTGGTGTGAACATGAATAAGATGTGAATTTACCAATGGGCTTGTATGTATTCTTCTATCAATAGTGTTCTCTTTTAATTCCACTACCAGTGGGGAGAATCATTGTTATTGTTGGATACTTTAGTCGCTGGATATATTCCCTATTTTTACCCTAAATATCTTTCCCCCATTTTATTTTGTGAGATCTGAATGTTTTTTTAGTATAATGACAAACCTTAAGGCACCTATTAACCTTGGCCTTATAGTTGCAGGTCTCAAGAGCTAGCCCCATATAGGTATCACGTGAAGATGCAATACCCAGCATGCCTTGTTTGTGCCAAAGTGATGGAAAATATGGAGAAAAAGTTCAGGGCCACCTTTGCTACAAGGGGTTAATTGGCTTTTTCAATCCTGAGACTGAAGGCTGTTGAAGCTGTTAAGCATCTTCTTAATGGGGCAATCGGATCACAGCCTTAAGGTTATATAGTTGCCTTGGTTTTGGCATTCCTCTCAAATGTAAATAGCAACAGATGTGTTGTTCTTAACCAGCTTAACCCCTCTCTCTCTCTCTCTCTCTCTAATGTTTTTGTAAAAAACTGTATGTTCGAACGCAAGTAAGTTGTGCCCATGCATTTGTGTCGAACCTCTGTCTGTTTTTTTTTTGGGTTTCACTTATTTTGTCTTGGTCTATATTTTGTATTGTAGAGGGTTTGAGTGATGGGACTAGCGTTATCCATCTTCTTTGTTTCCTTAAATTTTTGTTTGTCCGTAGGTAAGACTTGGAAAGACAAGCACTAACACAGTTGCAGAACAAGCACTAACACAGTTGCAGAATAACGTCACTAATAGAAGAAACGGTGGAGTGGTCTGGTGACTTTCAAAGCTTGTTCTTCTGGATCAGTTATTTCCTCTCTACATTACAATAACTGGGAAAAGGCTCAGATGATAAAGATAATCGCTTCTTGGACACCTTTGTGGTTCCTGCATGTATATTGTGCTTTTTGTAACATCTGTACTGGGTTACCCCTCAGGTCTCAATCTTTGTGAATGCCTCTTGAGTAACGGCTCCAGCACGTGACTTGATCTTAACTCTGTAGATGTATTTTAAAATCCAAAGGAATTTTGTGCATCGGTAGAGAGATCCTTGGCATTTCATACTTGAATTAACTGTTTAGCTCGCAATAGTAATTCTCTCTCTCTCTCTCTCTCTCTCTCTCTCTCTCTCTACGTTGTAGATCCTACGCTCAAGCACAGTATTCTCCATCCTTCCTAGGTAAGTACTGAATTTCTGAACTAACACAAAGTTTATTAGCAGACCTGAATAGCGAATGTTGTGGATATATATATGATTGTCAAATTGGTATTCCAGAATGCACAAATAACAGTAAAGTCCATCCCTTCAGGTCTTCGCACTCGAGCAAAAATTGTAAATAATGGAGAAGCCAGAAGACAACGATTGAGCCTTATATCCTGCCAAATTCCGCATTCTCTTATCACAATATTTGACTCTTCACTCTACCAACTAACTTTAATCTTTACATATGAGCAACAAATTCCCTGGTCTGTATTTATTCAGGTTGTTCAGGCCTTTTATTTGTATTTACATAATCCACACATTGATAAGTACTATAGACAGTATCTGCATTGCCAGGATTCTGTACCAGGCTGGCGCACCAAGCTAGGCACTACTCATGTACGTCTTCAGCATTTGTCTAAATCTCTAATGCCACTTGACAACTTCACTGACTTCTCCTTCGCTCAAATAAGCATGTAATCGAGAGCCAAACTTTGCCAAGTAGTAACCTTTCATTTTATATTCAACAAGAACAATTTAAAAATGTGAGTAGTATTGTTTAAACAAGTACATTTTTTCCCCTACGTGCAAAAATTCTGACCACCACCGTGGAAAAATATGAGAATAATCCTCAAAATTGGGGTATTGACTCTATTTCAGCAGAGGAACTATCAAGGCATGAAACAAAAAGGCATGAAAGAGAGGGGGGGGGGGGATGGGATTCTAATTTCAAGAATTCAATTCTTTATGAAGTCGAATCATGGACAACAATCTGCAACAACTGGAGTATTGACTCTATTTCAGCAGAGGAACTACCAAGGCATGAAACAAAAAAAATTTCCAAATATTTCTTCGCAGGTGTTGCTCTTGTACACTCAACAAGCATCCTCTTGTTTATTCCAATTGCTGGGGTTTGAAAATCAGCAAAAGAGGATGTCTTCATGCAGATTAGACTTCTGTTTCATCCAAATGCAGTAAAAGCATATTTGGTCCTGGATTGCAAGCAGAAACATTGTGAATAAAAAATTTCTAGGGGCAGGAATGATAAATTTATGTGCTTTCAAGATAAATAACTTCTTAAAAATGTAATAAATTTATAATAAGAAAACAAGTAGACATTGTAGAACGGACTACAGAAATTAAAGGAGAAATTGGGGCAGCCAACATAACTAGTGTAAATGATTGGTAAAGGGGATACCCCTGAACTAAGTTTATGCAACACGTGAGCTAGGTTGCTAGTATAAAAGAAAATGAAGTTACTTTCAACAGGTTTTATTTTAAAATCTAAATAAAAAGGATTTTAAGTATAAAAAAAAAAAAGGTACTTTCAACAGCCATACGAAGATGGCACAGATTGGTCAAGTGCATTCAAAATCTCCAAGTGACCAAAGTTGAATACAAGCTCAACCAATAATTTACGTAAACAGTATAGTATCCAAGGCAAATTACTCAAGATGTCTACACTGACCTTTAAGAAATGGTACTACGTCCCTCAGAGATACATCCATCAAGGACATGGAGGAGAGTGATGGGAAAATGACATTGGAGCACCTTATGTTACATGAAGTTTGGGGATTCTAACATTGCTCCTCCCTAATATCCAAGTTTACTATTGTCTTTGTGGTTAGCACTATAACGTAGGCCAGAACATTTACATCTTACAAAATGAACCCTTTCTTTCGGTACCTCACAATCCCAGATGCATGCCACCCCACCTAGGGTAGACATGCATGACCCAACCTGCTAACATGGCAGTTTTCCTTTTACCCCTTTTCCCCCCCTATGTTTAACATTTGTTAACCTGGTTCTAGTTGGACTAAACTCGACCCGGTTGAAGCTGGGTTTAGGTATCTTTGACCCAATCAAAATGTGACCTAGTAGGACCCATTTCCATCGAAAGTCCATTCAACTTCTCTGACAACCATGTTTACATAATAGCGTAGATGCAGCAACAATAGCAGATGTTTATATGGAGAAAAGGGGAAAAACATTACAAGTTGAAGAATGACACTGAAATATGGGACTTCAATAAGTGGTTATAGATTATTACTAATCCTCTTTTTTCACTTAAATTTTGGTAGTTTTTTTGTTTTCTTACCTGTTATTGTGAGTTTTAAGGATCTGGAATGAAGGAAGTGGGCTAATGGGATTACCCTCTGTGGTGTTATGAAAGGACTTAGAACCATTACAAGGTTACAATTGCAAGGTTGGTTTGCCATCTTTTGAGTCTTTCAGACGAGATTAGAGCAGGAGTGATGCAGGTTCGCAGCTACAGCTCATGGCCAGGCTGAAAGTCCACAAGCTGGGCTGCTGCTTCTTGGATCAGTGTTTTATTAAGCCGTGGGATTGTGCTTTTGTTTCAAGTATTTGGGCTTAATTTAGTTGGTTGGCTTAGTTAATTTATTTAATTCATGTAGTGGCCCATTATGAGGCCTATTAGTCATTCAATTGTTACCTATTAGTCATTCAATTGTTAGATTATTAGAAGGTGAGCCCCACCAGTTGTAAGTTCGACTATAGCTTAAGAGTGAGTTGGCTAGGCTGAAAACTAAAGTTGGCAATGCTTTATAGCTGGGTCAGCAATAGGTTTATTCTTTATTTTTATTATTTTAGAAGGCAGATGGTCATTAGGATATCTTCCATCGATGGGAGATTTCTATTGCCCATCGATGGGACTTATTTTTCTATTTACAAGATTGTAAGGCTCATTCAGCCATAGAGTTGACAATAATGAGTATTGGCTGCTGCAATTAATGGTTCTCTGTGTTGATTCAATGCCTCCCTGCTGTAGTGAATTGGTAGGAAACCCTTGATGGTGAATCCAAGGTAGGATTTCAAGTGGTGAATCCAGAAATTCATATCCTTCTTCTTATCCTCCAATAGTTATAAAGTTAATACTCTGTTTATTTCAATCGATCCTTATTGTCAAGATTGGATTTAATCTGATTCAGACTTAATAGGACTTCTCTATTGACTGGGGTCTAATCCTATTCCTGAGCTGCTGTCAATTGAATGTCTTGTCATTGGTAAAAAGGGCATCCTAGTGCATGAGGCTCCCACTACTACAGGGTCTAGGGAGGGATCGAATGTGCGCAGCCTTGCCCCCGGAACGCGGATAGGCTGTTTTCGTGTTTCGAACCCGTGACCACCAGAATGCAATATGACAACCTTACTATCACACCAAAGCTCGCCCTCAATGTCGTATCACTGGTGGCGTCCCAGCGCACGAGGCTCCCGCTCCTGCAGGGTCTTATCATTGGTATCGATCTAAATTAATTGGTTTTAATTCTGATTTTGATAGTTTGTTATCCAATCATATTATCTCAAGTAGTCATGTTATAAACCATTAGCAACTTCTACAATCGTCAAAGACCAATTATCACAAGCAAGTCCAAATGCTATGAACTTTATAATTCCCACACCAAAAAAAATTTCCTTTTCTTTCTTTTCTAAAAGAAAAAGTATCCTTGATCAAGAGTTTGGGGACTTTTTAAATCTAAATCAAATGTTAAAAGAAAAAAGCAAACAATGAAACCATACCTTCATGTATAATAACTGCTACTCTCCTCATCCCAATGATCCAAATCCATCATATGGCCATATCTGAAGACAGTAAAAGGAAGTTCAGAATAAGCTTTGTACATAAACTTAAAATTTTTTTTGGGGTGGGGAAGGAAAGAAGGGGGGGGGATAAGTAGCAGAATTTTATTAATGAGAAAAGAATAAGCTAACTGAACTAGTAATTTTAAAACAGAGTTGTACTGAACTAGTAATTTAAAACAGAGTTGCCATTGTCAAACAGTTGCTAGAACAAGAAAAATAAGAACTCATAGCATCATATTCCCAAGAAGCATTACACTACAAAACTTTTTTTCAAAAAATACAAGTTCTGAATTGCTTAATAATAGGGAGTTGATTGTGCTTTATTGTTTTGATATTTTTTCAGTTTATAAATAATCTGTTGATCACTCGTCTCTGTTTACCTGTTTCAGTGCTGCCATGTATCGATGATCATGTATGAATTGATACTTTGAGTTAGCTTTGAGATGAAGCTAACAGCAATTTAAGTAAACACCTAACACAGTGCTAATTTACTCATTAAAAACTGTACTCTTGACCGACATCCTCAGCAAAATCTTCAAATATACCAAATATCTTAAAACATAAAACTATATCTAGTTCAAAAAAATAAAATAAATAACTGACAGAAAGGGACAGTCAAGTACATTGTCATCTAGAATCAACAATTGTCATACCTAGAGTTCAATTTTATAGGTGACAAAATTATTTATTCATGTGTTTGTGCTCGAGGAATAATAATCCAAAGAATAACAAGTAATTCCCCATTACATGAAGATGATCTCAAGTTGTGTCGGAAGTAACTGAGAGTGGCATATAGACTTAAAATTCAGACATAATAAATAAACTAAAGAAAAGAAACATAACTCACCCTGCAAAACGCTTTGCCTTGGATAAGACCATAAGGAACAGGCCCAAAATTCCGTGAATCATGCGAGGCATATATGTTATCCCCCTGAACCCAAACATGCCCCTTAGGCACCTACTCACAAGTCATTAAGAATCAAATACAATACATGGATAATCCAATAAATTGAAGGCACAAAACAACCCAAGAACAACTGATAACAAAAGATAAAAAGTAAAAAACAGAAGGCCTAACAAAATTCTGAAGCTAAAAAAACATAGAAACCATCCGGGAAGAGGTTTTGGTGCACAAAAATAATTAATAAAACATCCAGAAATCTAAAACCGCCATCCAAACCTCTTGGACACGAATAAGTGACTACAAAAAATCAAAAACCAATAATCAATTGAACAAAAATTCTCACATTAGAAAACAGTAAACCTAGAAACGATGTAAAAACAATACACAGAAGGTCCTAAATAAACAAAGACAAACATTAAGAGCATAAAAATGAAAGCAGGAGCCAGAATCATACTTACTATGACGCTCTCGTATCTATCGCTGACCTTGGGGTCAACAAGGAAGGTAACACGATCGCCTTCCATGCCCAAGACCCGCTTTGCAACAAGCTTTCTAGGGTTTTCAGGCGAGCGGACAAGGACAATGTCTCCAGGAGCCACCTTCCCTAAACGGGACGATATTCGTTCTGCCAAAATCACATCGCCCGTTATGTTCAACGTGGGAAGCATACTAGGGCCGTGCACCTGCATCACCACCACCACCCACCAATGAAGATTACCCATAAAAAATCATTGATGAAAGCCTAGAAAAGGGAAGAAGAAGCATACGTGACAAGGGGAACAGATGTAAGTGTTGGTGACATGCAGGATGCAGAAGAACTTAGCGACTATCAGTGTTCGATCCATTGCTTCCTTTGCTATGCTCTTCCATTGCGCTGCCACATTCCTCAGTCTACCACTAATCATTTCAATCTTCCTTCGCTATGCTTTTCGACAGCTGTTTGGATACTACTACGCAGAGATTAAAGATTAAATGATTAATACTGAAAAGATGACTCAGAAAACCTCTTTTGATGGATTTGTTGCAGCAAGTCAACTAAACCAAACCAATCGAAAGACTAGAGAGCGAGCCAGTTTCAGAGAAACTTTGGTTAGTAGTTTACGGAGTTCATAGGTCCGTAGCTCGTACGCTGGGCTTAGATTTGATGACGGTTCATGTGCTATACGTAGGTACAGACAGAGAGAGAGAGAGAGAGAGAGCGCGCGCATACCTAAACCGAGGGAGTTGCAGGAGACTGGCGGATCTGACAAAAAAATATTTCCAGGAATGAATCTCCAAACGGCAGAAACGAAGAAGTGAGATGGGACTTTATCTTTCAAGCAACATCACAGGGTCGGGTTGCGCGGGTATCTGCAAACTCTATCCTACTTAAAAAAAAATTTATATTAATTCAAACCCTATCCTACCCTTTCAGAGTATTACATAACCTCAACTTTTACCCTATCCTGGCAGGATGTTATCAAACCCTATCCTACCCTGATTTACCCTGATCGGGCCGGATCAGGTCGGATTTATCCTGATTGTGGATGTTATCAAACCCTATCCTACCCTGATTTACCCTGATCGGGCCGGACCAGGTCGGATTTATCCTGATTGACCCTAAATCAGGGTAAGGTTTACCTGAACTCAATTTTTTAACATATAAATGTCAAATATTTACAAGCATAAGACATGAATGATTATCAAAAAGAAAAATACAATAACAAGATTAATAATAACTTAATAGAGATGATCAAAATAAAATAAAACACAACATAATAGAAATATAGAGTAATATAAAAAATAAAAACATTCCATGAGAATTCAAAATAGTAACATAAAAGATAATGTTAAATTGTTAATATTCCTCTTCTGCTAGAAATATAGAGAAACTAATACAATAACATTCATTATGAAATAACAAAGTAGCAAAGCTGAAAACTAACAAAATGCCAAAAGTATGAGAACTAATTGTTTTTCTTTCTCTCTCATTCTCCACAATCTAGTGAGTCCAAATTCCATCCACAGTCCACAATCATATTTCCTACACACAAAAAAAGGGTGAAAAACACAATTAGAAATAGAGAGCCGTCGATAGGAGAAATAGAGAGTCGTCGGCAGAGAGAGTGAGAGATGCTCAAAGCATAACAGATCTGAAGACTGAAAAGATAGAATGAGAGAAACTGAGAAATGGTCATCGACTGCGGTAGGAGAAAGACTGAAAGAGAGAATGAGAGAAGAGGAGTCGTAAGGATTAGGTTAGAACTTAGAAAATGGAATAAAAAACGATTTATGAATATATATATATATATATATATATATATATATATATATATATATATATATATATATATAAGTCGGGGTCGGGTAGGGTCGGGCCGAGCTCTACCCGAGGCCTCAACCCTAACCCGCCCGACCCGACGGGGTAAAATTACCCCCGGCCCCGATTGGACCTATCGGGGTGCGGGCAGCACCCCGACCGGGTTCAGGGCGGTTTTGGGCGGGCTCGGACCATCAAGGCAAAACTTTCACCCCTAGTCTCAAGTTCAAAGTGAATTTGAGAAAGGCCACCTGGATGGTCGACACGTCACATCCCTTTCATCGTACGATGTGAAAATTATTATAAGAAAAAAATAAAAATAAAAATAAAAAAAATCTCTCAATGATTCTCATATCATTGGATCTGAGAGAGTATCAGATGCCAACCATCCAGCCGACACTAGCATCTCTCAATTTCATCCTGACCATGAATTTGAGACAATCTGAATCCACATATAAGTGATTCTTCACCTTAGGCTTTTGTGTTATTATTATTTGTTTTAATTACAAAAAAAAATCCATAAATATTAAATACATAAAAAAAATTTAAAATACATATAACTATCTCCTTTGTCTTTAAATTAGGTATACCCTAAATCTTTTTAATAATTTCAAAGACATCTCCTTAAAACAAAAAAAAATTCTAAATTCATTTCCTCCGTTAGTGAATTTTTATCTCCTAACGCCAAAAATTATAAATTAAAATTTTAATACCTAAACTACCCCCAACGCATAATTAAAGAATTATTTTCTGGTGCTACAGCTACACCCTTCTTCTTCTTCTTCTTCTTCTAATTAAAAATACGCTTTCAAGTATGCCGGAGATGGTGGAGAGGCAGAGGAAAGCGAACTCGTCACTTTCGACCATGCGTGCGTCGACGGAAAGTGGTTACATCTACATATATGATCCTCGAAATCCTGAGCAGTTAGTCTTCCGCGAATTGAGCAAGGGGATCTGCCAATGGGGCCACGCTGTGAATCCCATGGTGGAAAAAGGGAGCTGGATAAACAAATTCGTGAGTCGGGATCGGTGACCTTCAAAAAGCTCAATTCGATCGTAGAAAGCAGAAAATATTTTGGATCAAAGGTTGCAAAAGAGAGATTCAAAAGTCTGGTACCTGGGTGCCTGGTTGATTAGGTCGTCGCACTGCACCAGAAATTTCTGCCAGTGCCGGTGGTAGTGCTTCAGTCCCGGTCAGTTTCGACTCTCTCTCTCTGTATTGAGTTGTTTCTTCTTTTGAGGTCCTTAATTGGTTGACACTGAAGCTTCTGATCTTAAAGCTTCCGTCTTTATAGGTTTTTAGTTAGTTACTTTGGTTTACATTAGGAAAGCAAAAAAGAAAAAATCAGCTCAAAAGAACAAAAGGTTTAAAATTACACAGCTCAAGAGAGAGAGAAAGAGTACCTTAGATAACTCTATGACTCAAATCTCCTCCAAGCGGAGGATTCTAAGATGGAAGAAAAAGGAATGCCTTTCCAACGCCCCCACGACCGATGCAAGCCATCTTCTTACCCGATCAAATCGTCATTTTTTTCTCTCTGCTGCTATTGAAGAGTCAATGGAAATGCAAACAACAAGAAAACATAAGAATTAATGTCGTTTAACATCTCATGTCTAGATTCATGTGAGAAAAGAGAAATTTTTTATTCTCAACAAATTTCTACGCTTCTCTACCTGATAGGTTTAGGCTATGTTTGGTATCATTTTTGTTTTTGTTTTTATTTTTTTATCTATTTAACAAAAATTATTTTTAAAATGATTTTTGTTCAAAAATAAAATGTTGTTTGGTAATTATAATAAAAATAGATGGTAGAATGAAAAATAGATTTGGCATACTATATCTAAAAATGATTTTGAAAGTCTTCATCTTCCTCTGTCATGGAGTGTCTATTCCTCTTCCTCTGTCAAGGGATTATGGAAAGAAATCAAACCAGGAACCATCTTTGAAGAAACGACGTCGTCCCCATTGGAATGATTGTCGTCGTTGTCAAAGCCGTCTCTAGGACGAAGTTGCAGGTCTGCGTCTCTGTGCTTTACTTCCATTCGTCAACGAGAAGAGTGTTTGAGGGTTTGATTTGGGGTAGTTTTATAAAAGAAAACTAAATTACTTTTTTAACCCTTTATTTTAACAGATGTTTTAAGTGTTTTGAGCAAAACACGAACAAAAATAATTTTTGACAAAAAATCAAAAAGTGATTGAGACCTCTTTTTGAATTTTGACTTGTTTTTATTTTTATTTTTCATAAATAACACTCATAAATTATGTCAAACCCCTTCAAAACTATAAATTTGAACAAAAATGATACCAAACACAACCATAACTCATCTGTCAAATTTACAGCATCTTCAATTCTACACTGTCAGAGAAGAACCCTCTGACAGCCCTTACAATCTTACTTAAATTTCCTCTGACAGCCCTTACAGTATTATTTAGGTTTTTTCATACAAAAACAATATATAAAGAAACTTACAAATCCTAATCCCACCACAATTTTAAGTTTATCTCTGTACATGTAATAGATTCATACTCTAATACAAATACTACCCTTATAATTACGTAGATCCAAGAGAATACAAGACATCAACCCAACAAATCTCCACCTGGCTCTGCAAACCACTTTGAAGAAAACTCGTTGATGTTGATTCTGAAAACCTGTCTCTGCCAAACCGCTACACCCAAACCGGCATAGTCCACATCCCGTCCGGATGTCCCGTACAACTCACCACCTTACGATGTGATGTGACTCCATCTCTCCTACTATTGCAGCATCATCGGAAAGATCACCATCACTTACAGTCCTCCTGTAACTCCAGTTGCACCTGGAATCAGAGCCTCTCACTTCCGCACCTCGAATGCAGACCTTGAGAATCGACTCTTCATCCTGGCCCTCTGCAACTCCAATTGCACCTGGAACCCAAGTCTCTTACCTCTGCACCTCCAATGCAGACATTGAGATTTGACTTCTTGTCCCAACCCGCTAGTACTCCTTTGCCCCACGGTGCAACATAAATTGGTCATTATGTGTATCGTATCGGGATTTAAACCCACCGTCAGATCCAACACCCGATCTGACCAAATCCACCAGGCCACTGAGATCCATTACCGCCGCACCTGAGTCCTGAGTCGAACTCTGTAAATCTCGACTCCATGATCCCTACTGGCACATGCGATGACAGGAAGAATCATCTTCCTAGCCTGAGATTCCCTTCCATCTCTTCTTGACGTCACCCTTTTTTTCTTCTTTTTTTTTTTCTCAAAAGATAATAGTAGAAACAAAAAAAACTTCAAAAAATCAGACAACAACTGTAATCATTACACACTTTTTTTTTTTCTTCTACGTTTTCAAATTCCTTTTTTTTTTTTTTCACACCACCATAATCATGATCTTGAAAATCGTAGATCAAGAAAAATTTAAAAAAAAAACTCAACCTTTTTTTTTTGTTGCTAATTCCTTTATTTTTCCAAAGAAATATCTGAGAAAAAAACAAAAAAAACTCACCCTTTTTTCTTTTTTTTCTTCTTCTTCTTCATACCTTCCACGCACTTCCCTCCTTCTCCTAGATCACTAATCGATCTATTGAACCTAGTTCTAATACCACTTGTTAAGATTGAGAGTACGCAAACAAGAAGAAAGTATAAGAATTAACGTGGTTCAGCACCCCATCGTGGGATGCATACGTCCGCCAGAGAAAAGAGAAATTCTTTATTCCCAAGAAACTTCTACAGCTCTCTACCTGACAGGCTTAGCTCATCTGTCAGTCTTATAGTGCCTTCAGCTCTCCACTGTCAGAGGAGAATCCTCTAACAACCCTTACAACCTTACTTAGGTTTTCCCACATAGAAATAATATATAGGAAAACCTACAAATCCTAATCCCACTACAATTATAAGTTTATCCCTGTACATGTAATAGACTCATACCCTAATACAAATATTACCCTTATAATTACGTGGACCCCATAGAATACAAAACACCAACCCAGCACAATCTGCAATTAAACTCGAACAACACGATAAACCCTTTCTGTATTCAATTTATGAGAGAACCCTAGACATGAAAAGATGTGGTTTTAGAAGCTATTCAAAAGAGAAAAGAGAGAGAGAGAGAGAGAGAGAGAGAGAGAGAGAGAGAGAGAGAGAGAGAGAGTTGGAAACAGAGTGGGAAACAAGCGATGGAGATTCCTTTCTCTTCTTCCTTTGTAATCTCTTTTTCCCTCACAAATATAATATAGTTGAACTTCAGTTGTTGCTCGATTTGTGCCGGATTTATCCACTGTTTTGAGGAAAGAGAATAGTAGGCCTCCACCGTATACAACAATGTTGTCAACTAAGGATTTTTACCACAAAAAAAAAATGAAAAGGTTGAGAAGTAAATTGAGTAGGATATTTTGGTCCACTTGGTGTAAAATTTAACCAAATCTAAAAATAAGGTACAGTTGAAATTGTTTGAAAAGTTTAAGGTGCATTTGATTTAATAGCATACTACAAGGGGAGGTACTTATAATTTGCTCATATATATAAATGATTCAAAGATAACCATTATTAATTGTTTTTGGTTTTATTGTTGAATTTTTTTTTTTTTTTGGATCTATTGTTTCAACCAAGTAGTTGTTTAGGACAATTCTAACCTTAGCCTCTATAAGAAATAACTAATTATGACCAATCTTGATTAATTGGAATTGTCTTAATTGACACTTTTAGGGCCTGTTTGATAAAACTTCTACTTCTGGATTGTATGGATTCTGGTTCCCAGGGAGCCATTTTGGAATAGAAACGCATTTGATAAGTTCGGTTGGATTCCAACTCCCATAGGATGAACAGAATTCAAAATGACTCCAGAATCCAAAATTTTGGAGTCATAAATACTTACTCTTAACTATTGAATCAATTTTTTGGGAGAAAGAAAATAGTTGACTCTCACATGATTCTCACTTGACCACCACCGTTGCCACCACCCACCACCCACCACCCACCACCCACCACCACCACCACCACACACCGCTGCAGCGGCCTGCACCACCACCACCGCAGCTGCCGGTGCCACCACCGCCCCCACCACCACCACTGCCATCACCATAACCACCACCACCACCACCGCCACCATCGCTACCTCTACCACCTCCGCCGCCGCTACCTCTACCACCACCACCAACACCACCACCCACCATTGGCACCACCGCCACCACCACCTCCGCCGCCGCCACCTCTATCACCACCACGACCGCCACCACTACCCACCACCATTGCCATTACCACCCACCACCACCACCACCCCCGCCCACCCCCGCCACCACCCACTACCACCACCCACTATTACCATGATTGTTTCTCTAGACTTTGATTGAGGGGATAGTGTGTTATCAAACATGTTTCCAATCCAAAGATGCTCTGGAATGCATTTCAGAATTACGTTATCAAACAAGTTTCTACTCCAAAATAATCTTAGGTAGCGTTATCACCACCGTTACCTCTACCACCATCGCCGCCACCACTACCCACCACCATTGCCATTACCACCCACCACCACCGCCCACCACCGCCACCACCCACTACCACCACCCACTATTACCATGATTGTTTTTCTAGACTTTGATTGGGGGGATAGTGTGGGGGATAGTGTGTTATCAAACATATTTCTAATCCAAAGATGTTCTGGAATCCATTTCAGAATTGCGTTATCAAACAAGTTTCTACTCCAAATAATCTTAGAGTAGCCTGGAGTAGAATCTAAATTTGAATAAGAATCCAGAATCCAAAAACAAAATTTTTTATCAAACAGGCCCTTATGTTTAGACCAGACAAAACAAATGGAAAACAAAATCCTTTTCCACTAAGATTGGACGGTTTGGAACTGAGTCCCTCCAACCGTCCAATCTTGAGTTATTCGGTTGGAGAAGATTCAAGTCTAAGACAAAGCTTCATGGATTTGCAGTAAAAAATCATTCAAGTCTTCAATCTCAATTTTATTCGGATAGAAATCCTCTCCTGTGGTCGGAGAAGCGCACAATTGGTGATAGGAGACGATTTGGGATGTCTTTCGTATAGTTTATATTTATGTTTATTAATTATTTATGACAAATCATTTATATAATAATAACTTATGAATCATAAATAATAATCTTTTGATACCACTAGACATAAAGAAGTAATAATAGATTTTTTTTTGATAAGAAGAAGTAATAATAGATTATCACAATAATGATAAACATCTTCTAATCTATATGTAGATTTTAGATTATATTTATTTATTTTAAATATAAATAAGTACTATAAATTATATCAAATAACTATATATATCATAATATATTATATAATTAATTTTATAATAGATACAAAGACAACCTTAGATCCACTCTATTCCTATTTACATTCTCTTCTCACCTTTTCCTAACAAGCTGAGCACATTATTAGTTGAAGGGCCAAAACAATTACTGAAACTGATTAAGGTCAAGTAGTGTGGTTTGGAGTGAAGTGAATGAAACTTATATAAATTGTAATTATATTTTCATTTGTGAAGGGAAGCGAAATCAAATGAAAATAAACTTTTCTGCAGGGGTGATTTGTTGGAATTAAAGAGTACAAGTGTGTTGATTTTATTTCACTTTCACTCACATTAAATATACGTGTCTTGAGCATGGATTTAGTTTATGGTATCGATATCATTATCGGATACATGTATCGGTCAGTATTACTCATCGACCATATGCGCAAATATGAAATATGGCATACCTTTTTAGTATAGGCCAGTATCAACTATGTGTCAACCAATATCAATCTTTATATTGATTCATCAAAACATATACAATATTGATTAGATACTTGTGTCATATCACTTACATCAACTGTATTTTCAACCAAACACCTATTTAAAATTTTCTTGTGTTTTATTTTTCTTTTTCACTTTCACATATGACCAAATATGGCCCTTAAGCATGATTTCCAAATCACTTCCCTTTGTACATAATTTTAACCCAACTTTAGGAGTGTAAAAAATTGGGCCGAACTTAAAAATCATCAAATCAAAACCAAACCAACCTGATTTGGCCCGTAGGCTGTAATTGGGCTGCATTTTTAGAACCTGATGAAAAATTGAATCAGATAGGACCGATGGATTAATCTGAACCAAACTGACCCAATGGCCCAAACTAAAACCAAACCAGCTTAATAATGGACCTATAAAACCCCATTAAGTCAACATTTGGCATGTAGATAAATCGAAACTGAACCAGCGTGATAGAGCCCATTAACATTTTTTTTATCCAATATTTACATATAAGAAACCAAAACAGCACCAATCAGAGCCCATTAAGCCATACCGATAAAAATCCAAATCCAAACCAGGCTCAAACCAAATTTTTCTTAACAATTTGTTTATGGGCTTTATAGTATAGAACCAAAAACTGATTCGGCCCAGACTGATTGATAACCCTGGCCAACTTCATTAAGATCGAGTTCGGATGACACCAGCCTTATTCAGGTTGGTCTTAAGAGGGACATCAGTTCTAGAATATTAATCAATGTCATCACTTCTTTCCATTGAAACCTCTAAAATGTTGAGCTTTCCTTGGTAAGATACACATGATATGAGGGTTCTTGTGCTTGGAAAGGGAAAAGGCAGTTTTGGATCATACATGGCCCGGTAACTGGGAAGAGCTTTTAATTGAATTTGAAATCTACTAGTACACTCTCTTCATCTTCCATATTAGAAAGCTTCAATTTCTTGTAATTAACTCTGCGCTCTTGACTGGTGTACGTTGAATAGTTACTAGTTCTGTTAAATCTGTTTAAATGATCTCAAAAAAAAAAAAAAAAAGAAGAAAAAATACAGATTAATTTGTTAGAATTGAGATTAATGGTCTCCAATGATCTGTGCATGGGTTAAATGCCCATGCAAAAAAAAAAAAAAAAAAAAAAAAAAAGAAAAGAGGCCTTAAAAAAATGATTAGTAGGAACAAAAGCATATTCTGTGTAATGATTGAATCGAAGATGAAAACTGACAGAATTGAAATTGAAGCTGAGTCCATGTTCCGAGATTGGAAATGGACTGAGTCTGTGTTCAGCCATTTATGGGGGAAACTCAAGAGAGAGAAGACGGAGTCTATGGTAGGATATCAATTGTGTAGGCCAAGGGGTTTCAGAACCGTGGATGCTCATGGGGGATTTTAACATAATCAGATTTTGATCTAAGAAGATTGGGCCGGGAGTTTACCCTAACCAATATGCTATGGATGACTTTTCAGAGTGTAGTGATAGAAATGCCCTGTCAGACATGAAATGGAAAGGGTGGTACCTTGGGGTTGAATTCGACTCCAATTGCTGGAGGCTCCAATCGCCCATCCAACGATTGGAGTTAACCAGGCGCACTTACCGATGTATTGGTTGATGCACTTAGTTTATTCCAATCGTTGGATTGGAAATTGAAGCCTCCAGCGATTGGAGACGAATTAGACTCGGAACCTTACATGGAGCAATGAACAAGTGGGACCCCGAAGGATCCATAATAAGCTTGATAGATGTATGGTGAACCAAGACTGGATCAACAAATTTCATATCTCATATGCAAATTTCCTCCCTCCAGGTATCTCTAATTATAGTCCTTGTATTATTACTGTTAAAGAATAGTTTTGCCCTAAACCTTTCAGGTTCTTTAATTTCTGGACAAAAAAGACCCTGAGTTCTTGCAAATCGTGCAAGATGGATGGAATATGGAAATTCATGAGGCATATCCTTTGTCCACTGTTAAGGCAAAACTTCGGAATGTGAAGAGGAAATTGGTTGCTTGGAACAAAAGTAAGGTAGCTAGGGGATATTCATCAATTAGTCAGAGTGAAGGAAGAAACCCTCCATGCCATTCAAAATCTCATTATGATTGATCCTTTTAACTCGAATCTGGCTACTCAGATCCTTTTAACTCGAATCTGAAAATCAGCAAAGTGAAATCTACCATCATTGTTGGAGGTGTTGATCAGATTCTGAAAAGGGAGCTCTTGGCCATTGCACAAATGCCAGAATCCCCTTGACCCCTGAAGTACCTTGGCCTCCCCCTTTTCTCGGGTAGGCTTGCAGCTCACAATTGTACCCCTATAATGGACTCAATAATGAGGAAGTTGGAAGGATGGAAGAGCCGCTTCCTTTTTCAAGTAGGGAGACTGCAACTCATCCAAATAGTGCTTCAAGAGACCTACATTTACTAGACATGTATTTTCAGGATCCCCAAAAAAATCATTAAGTCATAAAAACTGTCTTCTCTAAATTCTTTTGGTCATGGGCCCAGCTTCACAAGAAAATCCATTATGTGGCTTGGGGTGGCATTTGAAAACTAACAGAGGAGGGAAGGTTGGGTATTGAAAGAATTAAGGATATGAACCTTGCAGGGATCCTGAAGCATGCTTGGTCCTTAGTGACTAACAAAAACAGCCTCTGGGTGGACTGGATCAAGGCTAGATATCTCAGGAAAGACTCTTTTTGGACAGCTTCTGTTAGTGAAAGAAGTTCTTGGGGATGGAGGAAAATTTTGCAATCAAGAGACCTCTCAGGAACAACATTAAGTTTGTTATTGGCTCATGAAACCTTACCAGCATATGGCTGGATCCTTGGCACCCTTTAGGAATACTTTCGGTTACCTTTAGAGTAAACATTTAGAGAGATGTGGGCTCTCCCAAAACTAAGAAAGTTTCGGCCATTCTGGAAAATGGGATTTGGGACCTAGGGAGCTTGCTTTCTCCCACTCTATCCGGGCATGGAGCCATCTTCAGTTGGTCAAAAAGACTCGGCATGCCATGGAAGATCATATTTGTTGGAAAAATGACTTAGGTTGTGTGTCAGTTTGCAACTCCAAAACCCTTTGGAATCATATTAGGCGGGCAGCCCTAAAGATTAAGTGGAGTGGTGCAATTTGGTTTAATGATAATGTCCCCAAATATTCCATCAGAGCTTGGAGATGCATAAAGGATGGGCTCCCAACCTCTGACCAACTCCCAAAGAGGAATTTCATTGTCAGCCTTGCTTGCTCCTTCTTTTGGGCAGGCTTCGATACAAGAAACCACATTTTCTTTGAATGTGAATTCTCAGCTTGGGTCTGGAAATTTTTTTAAGGGATGTGCTCAAGAGGCTCAAGGCATGGATGACAAAGAAATTCGGTTATAGAAAAAGCTGAATGGGTTGCTGAGACCTCTAGTGGCCCAGTATCTATGGGAAAGAATGCAAAACTTGGCTTCTGCATTACTATAGGCCTTATCTGGAAGGAAAGAAACAACAGAATCTTAAGAAACAAAGCTACACCAAGAGAAGTGGTCCTTTAAAATGTCATAGCCCCGGTTAAGGGCAAATGTAAGCTGGTTCCTCTAACAGGGAATGGTTCCTCTAACAGGGAAGGCCAGCTATTGGAATTTACATCTTAAAAATATGCAAAACATTCATTTCCTGGTGCTGTCAGTGACCTTGATCCCTTTCCGATGGACTTCTTGTTGTAGTGGGGTTTCTTGTCTTGAGGGATTTTTCCCTTAGTCACCTTTGTAGCTTTGTTATTTCTTTCTTTTCTTTCTCTCTTTTCTTGGAATCAATGATGAAAGTTCAAATAAAAAAAAAATAATAAAAAAGAAAAACCCAAACGAGGTAGTTCAGTTGGCAATAAAGAGCCTATGAAGCGTAATGCTCTAGTTCGACTCTTCTTACCACTTTGGGACTGTTTACATGGGATGTTAAGTGCTATTCTTTTTTGCTTTGGGTGCAAATTGAATGGTTCTCATTCAATCTCGAAATGATTCGGTCCATGCAGTTGTGGGGTTAGTTTGGACCCGGAACTAGTCTGGCCGAAGGTTTGGATAATTTCATTGTAAAAAAAAAAAAAATTCAAACAACATACCAACATACCAAATTGGAGAATACTTTCAACTGCATGTACTTGTATTCTTCATGGGATTTCATTACCTTCCATATTCAGTGGGTCGGACCCACATCGATAGTGATAGAATTTCATGAAAAATACATGTAGATGCAGCCCAGAAGGTGATCCAAACTCACCTAATTGACCCATCCAACAAGAAAACATCAAAGGTGATATGTATTAAATCGATAAATGCACGCACAAGCTATTACTAACAATAAGACCAACGTACTACACTGAACTAGTTACCATGGACATTCACTGCTGAGAGCTTACAGGTTCCAAATTAAAGGACCAGATTGATCATAACCAACTAGTGAAGATTTAATGGACCAGACCAAGGTGGGATACGAACCAAAGTGTTAACGTGAAGATGAGGAACCATGTTTGCATGAGTAGGATAGAACACCTGATCAAACAGAAAACCAGGAGGAATCAATTCCTCCTGAACCGGAATCCACCTAAATCCTCCAGTCTCCAAATTGAACATGAACAACCGACGCTCCTCCGGCCACCACAATATCATCCCACCTTCAACAAACCCAACAGGAATCAACTCATTAACAAATCTAGACAATGGATACACAGAAGGAGATTCAATCCACAGTAATCCAACGTTCTTCTCTCTGGTCCAAATCGGCCTCTTCTTATTGGTGAAATCAGTGAGTGTCCAAAGCTCCAAACTGTGCGTGATACCACCGGATAAAAGATGATTCGCGAAACAAAGTCGACCTTCTTTCTGCACCAGCGAGTAGATCCCACTCTCGCAGTGTGGGTGTGGAGTCTTCTGGAACCACTCAGCATTAACGTCCAGAGAAAGTATGAACCCATCAAAGTAGTTGGGAGAAGCAGCTCTAGGCTGCTTTCGCCTCCATTGTTCATACCGCTGGCTGCTACTGTGCGCCACGTAGTGAAGCGAATCATTCCCCAGCACGGGCGGATACCTACGCGGCCCATCAC
Source organism: Protea cynaroides (assembly GCA_028583415.1). NCBI lineage: Eukaryota > Viridiplantae > Streptophyta > Magnoliopsida > Proteales > Proteaceae > Protea > Protea cynaroides. The sequence goes on along the minus strand of CM053265.1, from coordinate 74,806,381 downwards.
AGTAAGAATGAGGTGGACGGTTTCTAGCAGTTCTCCATTGAATGTCTTTCCCAATGGTGAACACTTCACAGACTATGTGTCTACGGTTCTCAAGCTCAAACCAACGAGAGACCAAACACATTACCTTATACTCTCCAGTTCCAGAGTGGTAACCTAACGCACAGAGATGGGTTGTGTCATCGAAGAAACCCAGCTCAATGGGTGGTAACTGTTTGATTTCATTTGTTGCAGGGTTCAGAATATAGTGTCTGAAGTGGGTTGAAGGGAAGGATTCTTCTAAGAGGAGAAGACCGTGCAGAGAAGTAGCTACACGGATGTTGTGGAAGCAAGTTAAAGGGTGACCTTTGAAGTGGGTTTTGGTTTCAGTGGTGAAGTCGTAGAAGAAGAATGGGTCATCTTTGATCTTTCTTTTTGGATCGAAGGTAACACCATGGGTTTGGATGATTAGCACTGGTTTAGATCGGAGATGATGAGCTTTGATGAAAGTAGGGTTTTGGGTTAACCAGTTCATGAACTTGGAGACAAGTCTTAGGTAACAGATGGACTGAACGTCTAACCGGAGGAAGATGTCAAAAAGGATTTCATAAGGAAGAAAGGTTAGAGACCAGCTTGGTCCCCTCATCATCAGAGTTTTGTGTTGTCTGCAAGACCAATGGAGGAAGGGGGGATTCTTAAAGATCAGTTGTTTCACTGCAGAGTGCGTCATTTTACTGTTGAGAAGTGATAGAAAAGGAACAGAGGATTCAGAAGGGGAATTGATGTGAAACAGGTGAGATGGAAACGTGGGGTTTCTTGAAATCTAAGTTGAAAATGAAGAGATCTTATGTTTATAACGGTCTGCCGGTTAAAACTGGGTGAGCCTGGGAAAGATTGCATGAACAGCTATGTTTCAACCAATGGTAAGTCGACAACATGAGAGAAGTGACATACATCATGAAACAGATTTTGATGGACAGTCTGACTACAACTCAGTAGTCAGTCCGTAAAGGGTACTCTTACTTTTGGTAGATGATTCTCTATAACTCCGTTCTTTGTGGGGAAGACTTTAAAGCCTGACTAACCGAGACTTTTGACTATAGATTAGGTTTATTTTTTATTTTTTATGGAAAATGGTTAGCTGGAAAATCATGGAGCATGTGGGTCATGGGTTGGGTTCACACCCTAAACAGGACAGAGAAGATTAAAACAAATAAAATAAAAGATTTGACAGGGTTCAATAGGGTTTTTTTGTTGTTTATTTTTAGGATGAAATAAGATCTGTTTCACTATCAGTGTGGAGAATAGAAATACAATGTTCTTTGTCACACCTCGTGTGAGATAGCATAGAACAGACCAGTCATGACTCGAATGGGTTCATGGGTTGGGCTCATGTTTGGTAAGTTCACTTCATGGTTCTTCACAGATTTATCACGAAGGTGGGGGGAAAAGTCCACCTTGGAGACTTTGAATTCTGTTGGGAGCCCCAAGTATTTTGCTGAGCCATTACCATTTCAAACTTTGAGAACCTGAAAAATCACTGTTGAATCCGATAAGGGGTGTTCGGACTTTGGACTATACATATATAACCATTGATTTGTTGAGGTCAATCAACTGGCCACTAGCACAACAATAAATATCTAAGCACTCTGGCACAAATCTCTATCAATTTGAGTTGGGAGAAAAGAAGGTAGTCATCTACATACAGACAATGTGTGATGGGAGGGGCTCACTCCTGCACACGAACCCTTTTTATTAACTATGTTAGATTTTGTGTTGTCATTGTTGGCAATTTGACTGATGTGACAATGTTAATGAACATTTAGTCAGAGAAATGAGTAGAGAGAGCGTCAGTGTAGGAGAGAGAGTATCTGTGTAGGAGAGAGAGTGTCAGTACATTGGCAAAGATGGAGCAACCTCGTAAGTGTGTTCTACAATGTTTTACATCCCTTATAGTGTGTTTCATATGGCTTGCAGCGAGTAGAAGGGGATTCTACATCGAGTTTGATGAAAGAGATTGTCTGTAGGCCCCACTGATGATGTCTGTGGGCCCCATTGATGATGTGGCAGAGTTTCTGATTGCGTGACAGTGATTCTAGTGTTGAGGCAGTGTCACACAGTGTTGGGCATCATCTGACGCATGAAAAATGAAGAGAGAGAAACTGTAGAGAAAGAAAGAGGAGAGAGAAATTATGGGTGGGACCCACTGGTTGCTAGCTTCGCCAAGGGCCAGACACAACACCACATGGCGAGCCGATGTCACAGCCAGCCACATGGCCAGCACGGCAAGGGATTGTCAGCACGGCAAGGGCCATAGGCACCATGGGCAGTGCCATGGCATGCCTTGCAGCAGCAGGCCTGCAAGGCAACAAGGCCCGCAGGCCCATTGCCGCATGGCCGCAACCCCCAGCTAGCACACTCATGTGCTCGACGTAATGTTTAGAGAGAGAGTCAAGGAATTTTAGAGAGATTTCTTCTCGAGAAGAAATCTCTTCTACAGGATTTTTTAAGCAATGGTCCGGTTATAGAGGCCATTAGAAATATTTTTCAGGGGTATTTTGGGTGCTTTACAAAAGATAGATTCAAAAAAGGCTGCCAGATTGAAGCCACGATGCTCAGATCGGCTTCGAATGGCCTAGATTAAGGCGGGCTCGAGTGCAGTGCGGCGGTAACATCAAGATGCCATGGCGTGCAATTGGATTGGCTGGGAGCAGCATAAAACAGTGGTCCGCATCACTTGAAAGTGTAGCCGTGATCACATGTGGCGCGTGTTAGTTACAGCAGTAAACTGATCCAGATCCAGTGGTCCTGAGCTTCTCTGATTTTCGGAGACGCGATTTATGCAGATCCATTGGCTTGCATCAAATCTCGCCTTTTTAAGGCGCATCTGAAGGTCCTTGGCGAAGATTCCCTGAGCCGAATCAAAAGTCAACAACACATAGGCGGGCGACGATTACGTGCGGCGCGGGTGCATGATTATGATTAAAAAGATTTTTTTTTAGAATAATCTCATTGGCTGAACTTCAAACTGCCATAACTCCTTCATCTTAGCTCGGAATCGGACAGTTCGAGTTGCACCGAGTCGAAAATTCGATGCTCTACCTATTGGGCATCATTGGGAGTAGTAAAAACATTAAGAAAAATAAAAAAGAGGGTTTTGAAGGCAGACAAGAGGTTTTCTAGGGTTTCGTGCCCTATGGGAGTGATCTATCACCAACTACCTCTTCTCTGCGCATCAATGGAGTGCTAAATCCCTTTGAGAGGTTAGTAGAGCTTTTATGTTTACATTCATGGTGATTATAGATTGTGTGGAAGAGATTGAAAACCTGTGAGTGAGGTGTGCTCTGTGAATCAATCTCTATCATCATTGAAGGCTATTGAAGAGTTTCTGAGAACAGTGTGAAGCTTCAAGGAGATTGCTAGTCGTTCGAAAATAATTGATTGTGAGATTTTCTCATTCTCCATCTTTTTATTATTTTCTATGCATTGTATGCTAGCATAGGTGAAAGAAAAAATTGAATACTTATCTAGTCTGTGAGATTTCATTGTAGGGCAATTTTATAAGCCAAAAAATTATTATATGCTTCCTGTGGGTGCGGGTTAAGCGTGGTGTATTCAATGGGTGTTGGACACTGGCAATTAAGCCTGAATCTTGGCGTTATTAAGCCATCTCAGTTTTATGCTGGGAAAACCTAGGTTTAGTATCCTTGTCTGTAAGAGACTAAAAGCTGAGTATTGAGTAAATACGGAGTCCGTTGGGCATTACTCCGTGGATTAGCCATCACACACTGTGTTGGTGAACCACGTAATATCTCTGTGTACTTTGTTTTATTTTTTTGGTATATTTTGGAGTGCGTGGAATGACTTACAGTGTGGGTGTGTAAATCTGGTAGACCTGGCCATTGAGTGGTAGCGAGGTAGATTTGCATGCGCTTATATATTTGTGAAAAATTAGATCTCCATCAGCTATGGGCAGCATTGAAATTATCAAGGAAAATTTTAGACATTGATTCACCCCCTCTCAATGTCATATCAAGTTCATCAAACCATTCATTCTTTGTTAGCTGAAACAGCGTGGTAAGAGATCACCTTGCCAAATGCCTCTCTATAGGGGTGGGTCTGATGAGGTAATAGACCCACAAGGTGCCCCATTGATATCATGTAAAATTAAAATTCAAAACCAAAAAGCCTATGAATTTTGTCACCTACGTGAACCCCTGTATAAATAGGCTGTCGTGCATAAAAGGTGGAAAGAAAGAGAGAGAGGGAGAGAATTTGAGAGAGAGAGAGAGAGGGAGAGATTTGAGAGAGAGAGAGAGAGAGAGAGAGAGAGAGGGAGAGAATTTTCATGATCATCTCTTTACAATAAACTATACGTGCAACTCAAGGCTTGGGTTGGAAAATTGATGGATTTTCGTGAACCAATATGAGGGAGAGAAATGAAGCCCTGCTTGATTTGATTCAAAGTTGACCCTAAATTAAGCCCTACTTACACGCTTGTAACCGTTAGAAAGTTTAAAAATAGAAAGGAGGCATTTTTCTAGAAAATTGACGGGTATCTAATAAGTGTTTTCTTTAGCCGCCGAGGGGGAGGGGGAGGGGGGGGGGAGGGGGGAGGGGGGAGCGTCCAAATTGTCTCCTGCGGTCCTGTCGTCTGTCAAAGGTCGGATTTCAGTCGGTCTATCCCTCAATGTATTGGCAGACGGCCAGACTGATCCCAAACCCTTGGATCAACGACAGAAACCGCCTACCGCAGGAGACGATTTGGTTTCGAAGGGGGGAGGGGGGGGGGGGGGGGGTGCTGAGCATATGGTGGGCCACCCAAAAAAATGCCTTGAAGGCCATGTTGCTAGTCTTTAATGGTCATCAGATTTAGACTCTCAAATTAATTCTACTCTTGTAGTTGTTTTCATCTTAAAATTTTGAATTTTTAAATAGAAGAACTCTAAGTATATAAGACATCCAATATTTTGTACAGGTGTATATTACCAATGTGAGATCATTCCCAATATTCTCTCTAATGTATTGCCCATCTTTGGGTGACAATATATGTGGTTGTGGGTCCTATTTTGGAGGTAAAAAAAAATCCGGGACTCTTATACCATATTAAGTTTTCATCTAAAAAATTTACGGTAAATAAACTTTTGATCCCAATCCAAGGGTTGTTAGCATCTTGGGAGTCAATCATGGCTTTGGTGATGTGGCGATAGGATCATGGGTAGACACGCCTCCATAATGGGAAAATGATCCTCTGTAGTGAGGCTATTTTGTAGTGAGAATCCGATCCACTTTGAGTGGATCGACACGTATCCCGATTCACTCAAAGTGCATCAAAGTACATGTGGATCCACTTTGAGTGGATGGGATCCTCACTACAAGAGTGGCCTCACTGTAGAGGATCCCAATCCTTCATTATGTGGTCGGATATGCCCCTTGTACTGGACTTATGGCACCAGGATTTCTCTTTGCGTGAGTTTAGGGGTAGAGGCCATGAATAGAAAAAGCAAAACCTCTGATCATCCCTACTACTGTGCAGTCACTGCCAGCGGCGTGAGATTGAGGAGTCTATAGCTCTACGCTTTGGTTCACCTTGTGAGTCATGACAAGCAATGAATCCTCTATATATCCTTTGAGTTCTGTCTGAAATTGGCCTTGTTCCGAGGTGCCAACCTATGCCTCTTGCCTTATAAAGATCACAACTTTCTCTAATTTTACATCATTGTATTTTGTGTCTTTTTTTTTTTTTTATAGTTCCAACCTCTTCTGGGAATGATGATTACCCAATTCATTAGGTCGTTCACTGGGCCTGACCATGCTGGCTCACACTCAGAGCTGGTTAGCTAGCTTCTGGGTCGAGCTACTAGGCTATGTACTTCTTTTAATATTTTCCCTCCTACTCTACTTCAATTCTCTTGGAAAATAGTGAAAGTGAACAAACAAGGTGTGGTTCGTAATTAAATGACCAGTAGGGTTTTGTGTATTATACTGTATTTGTTATGTATTCTTGAGTTTGGATTCTAGAATTTGGTAAGAGAGACTTTTCTAAAATCTATTTTTTATCTTATTTTTTAAGTCTATAACGGAAATATTTCACATTTTAATTCATTCTCTTTCTACAATAGAATACATACCAAAGGCATCATTAGTTTGATAACCTTTATTATCAGATTTGCTGAGGTTACCGGATCCTTTCGCGTTTAGGTTTCGTGTTTGTTTTGACATAAAATTTTGTATGGACATTTTACATGAGACTTCTGTGTAAAATTTTCTTTTGCTATTTAATACAATCTAATCTTTAGGAAAAGAAAAGAAAATAATGTTTGTTTATAAGACGTAAAAAAAAATGAACTTTCATTCCCTCACCTTAGAGTCCTGAAATCAAAAGAGATTTTCAGTCCATGATCAATAATAAAAGCCTCTTTGCCAGCGTAGCTTGTTTCTCATGTTGGCTTCATTTCCCATTGACAGACCACATGCTATTGGTGGTTCAATTTTATTGTTGTCAAAGTTACAACACTAATTTTCAGTTTTGATCTACCACTCAAAAAGTATTGAATATTCAATCTATTGCCCACATTTTTCAGTTAATTTCACCCGTCGCCATTTAACTGACGGAATACACTAAAAATATAATTTGACATTTCTATCTTTCCTCTTTGAAATTGAAAGATGTTAAAATGTCTAGTTTGACCTTATAACGTTGAGAATCCAAATGAAATCTGCAAAACAGAAAAACAAGAAGAACGTACTAGAAGCCCTTTGATTTTTAAGTCACAGAAAATTTAAGGTTTTCATTCATTAGCGGTAACCTTTTCTTCTCATCGATATGGTTTCAATTTCTATGTTCTTCTAGTTTTTTTTTTCTTCTCTCATAATCGAAGTTTCGAAAAATGCTGCACACCCAGAAAAGCTGAAAAACACAAACACGCAGAGAGACAAAGAAAGTGAGAGGTGAATTTAGATTGATTATCCTCTCTAGGGATGCGGCAGAGTTGCAGAAGAGGAAGAGGACAGGGAAGGGTGCTTCTCTCATCTTTATCAAATACCTTTTCCCATCCACCTCTTTTGGTGTCTCTGCATCTTGAAACCAGAAAACCAAAAACCGAAATGGGTTATTGAGGAAATCATAGTTCATGTCGTGTTCTAGGGGCGATGTTCATGCTATATTCCTCTCTTTGTCTGGTGATGAGTACAGAGCAATTGCATAGCAAGATTAGCAGAAACAATTTTAGAAAACAGGAGGAAAGCCGACATTATTGCTATCTCCACCAACCCTAACACCCCCAACAAGCTTAAAGCAAAACCCAAGATCTGCAACGCTTCGGATAATCTGAAAATTCAAAAGCTACCAGATTTTTACGACCCATAAACAAAGGCAAACATTCCTTCCTTTTTTCTTTACTACTCATTTCTCTGTATTTTTGTTTTTATATAACCAAGAAGATCTGGGATGGAGTAGAGACAAACAGAGAGAAATAGCAAACAAATAAAGAGAGAGAGAGAGAGAGAGAGAGAGAGAGACCGAAGAAGAGAGAAATAGCAAACAAAGAGAGAGAGAGAGAGAGAGAGAGAGAGAGAGAGAGAGAGAGAGAGACCGAAGAACCTCTCTGTATTGGATCAGATTTGAGAAAAAATGTGTGTTCTCCACTGGTTTTGTTTTGGTTGTTTGGGCTTCCCTTATGGTGTCGGCTATCGCCGCATTTGTCCAAAACCGGGCACATCTATTTTAGAAACACCACTTCTCAATCTTCACTCGCTTCTTGCTAACTTGCTTGATTTCCATCCGTTAGATTTAGAAAATTGTGTGAATCCAGAGACCGTGGATGCATATTACATTCATAGGTTTGTATATGTTAGATGGATATGTGATAAAATTTCGGAACAGAGCTTCCAATTGATTTTTCCCTTCTTGAACTTCACCTAGTTGGTAGAGTGAAATCTAACTTTAAGGTTAGAATGGTCATTTAACATTGCAATAAGGGTAATATTGACTCATAAAATTTCAAATTCAGATGATGTCATCATCTAACGGGATTCAACTAACAGCGTGGGTTTCTTTTAGTATTTCTATCAAACGTTTGGGTAGTAGATAAAATTAACTGAAAAATGTGGGTAATAGGTCGAAATTTTGGGTACTATTTGGGTGGTAGATCAAAAATTTTCTTTTCTTTTCTATCCAATCTCATCTCATCTCATCTCATCTCATCTTGGTTCTTCAAATTTGTTGTCAAGAATTGGACTTGGCACATCTCAAGTTGTGCAATCGGTCGAATAGCTGGGTTCACTCTGTACTTATACCAATACATCAGTATGCGTATGAAGTGAACTCAAGCCATCAGATCACGATCGAAGAGACTACACAATTGAAGAAAAGCTAGCTCCTTCCTCAAGAATCTTCAAGGTCCACTACCATTGCTCCCGTTGCCATTATCTCGCAGTTCAAAAGAGGAGGTAGAGAGACTGAGGGAGCTGACTACAATTGATGACATTTTTCCTGTTTGATTTTTCAGGCAAAGGGTTATTTTTCATTGTCTTCTTTAATATACTTTTGTAAAAAATTACCTTAGGCTCTGTTTGTTTCCATGTTAAATGGTGGAATCATTCTGTAAAATAGGAGTTTTCTATTGTTTGTTTTAATGTAAAATGAAAGAATGCATTAAAACAGTAAAAAAAATGAATTTAGGTGAAGGAAAATAAAAAACCTATCTTGTAAAATATCATTTGCACAAAAAGCTACAACAAAACAAGCGGGCAGAGGAAATTTTCATGTAAAATATCATTTACACGAAATATCTTACAACGAAACAAATAGGGAATTAGCATGCAAACAATGACCTAATGACATACAAAATGTCATGAATGGAACCTAACTCCATTTATTTCTTGAGAGTATGTTATTTTCTTATGAAGTAGTGGGGCGGCCCACTCACTGGCTTTTAACATTACTATTTGATTTTTGTTCCCTTTCTTTTCGAGATCAATTCATTTTCATATATGTGTACTCCAGGATCTCATCTGTTACGTGTCTAATGAGACCGGTATAATGCATGGGCATTATATTGGGCCAATTTAGTATAGGATAGGTTAAAGGGCATGATTTAACATGTTCCATTAGTTCTGAAGTTTTTGGCGTATTGATCAGGTACCGAACATTTGGTATCAAAACCAACCACCAGGTCATAGGTTCGAACCATAGAAAGGGCTACCTAAAGGAAGGATTACCTGCTCTAGATCGAGACCTTGGGACAGAGTGTCACTCCTTGGAAAGGACTATCTACCATCAGAATGAGAGTTACCCGATTTGACTATCTACTACAGAGTTGTCCGGTTTAATATATGGGTTAGATTGAGCCAATCTAATATGAGATAAGTTAATAGATCTGATTTTAATACATTCCATCAACACTAGAGCTTTTGACATGTGTGAGATTCATCGTTGGAGTATGGGATCCACCGAATATAATAGTAATGGGATCCTATGGAAGGTACATGTAGAGGAAGTAATCTATTATCATTTTTTTTTCCTATCCATATTCTAATCTCATTTCTTACCCACCTCAAAAAAAAAAAGAAAAAAAAATCTAATCTCATCTCATTTTAACTAAATCCCACAATTCCAATATATATCTAAGGCCAAAAACCAAAGGCAAATAATTGTCTGCCCTCTTCAGGACGTTACAACCTTCATTCATAGTCCAAAGTTCCAAACTTAAAAGGGTCAATTCGTAGAGGCCAAACCTCAGTAATCGGTATATCCATTTCGATTAAACATCTAATCTGACCCATATATTTTGTATATATTCCATTTAATTAGAAGAGGAAATCCTCTCCTGTTGGGTAGATGCATTTTCAATTTTCAAACAATTATCATGCATATATCCCAGCAGAATTGCAGGGACTGATCACTTCTCCCTCCCTACTCTCGAGCGAGTCGGGCCCGGCTGTCAACTTTTTAATTCTTTATTTATCGAGTATATAAGAAAGTGCAAAGTACTCTGCTAACTTTACTAACATGCTTATCCTTATGGAGTACTCTCCCAACTTTAGTACGTCATGCTTATCCTTACGGAGTACTCTCCTAATTAACTTTAGTACGTCATGCTTATCCTTATGGTTACACTATCGATTTATAGTCTTGTCTTACCAGTGGCACTTCGATGGCACACCAAAATATTACTCAGAGACCACAAACCCAACTGGCTTCAACTGAGTTGATTGTTGCCTGAAGCTCTTCAAGATCCATTCTATTCATAACACTATCTTGAATACTCTTGGAGTCTGGTCTGGCTAGCTAGCTATTTCTGTTTTTCTTTTCTTCTTTTGCTAACGTGTCTTGTTTCCCAGATTGTAATCTAGAGTTGCCCATGCTGAAGGTTGGACTGAAACAACAAGAATCAAGTTATTCTTCCATTGGGAAGAACAGCGATTCATCGCCGGTGGATGGTGAAGATTCCGGTGAGAAGGAAGTGCAGAGCGCTTACAAGGGTATGGCACTGGATACCATGGATACGTTAGAAGAGACTCTTCCAGTGAGGAGAGGCATTTCAAGGTTCTACAATGGCAAATCAAAGTCTTTCACTATCTTGGCAGATGCTGCTTCTTCCAACATTAGAGACCTGATGAAGCCTGCGATGACACAACCCTACAACAGGAAACGCAAGAATCTGCTGGCATTGTGCCCTACGAGCCGAACAGTTCGAACGCGAACTCATGAAGACTACATTAATGTCACGAACTGGTCGTCACCTTCACTGTTACCTGATGAAACTCCTCCTTTGCATCCATCTACAACCAAAATGTGAAGCCACTAACCACAGATGAATCAATCCACCAAGTTCCAACATCCTCTCTCTCTCTCTGCAACTACCTTGTCAGTGAACTGTTGTGGTTGGTTTTCATCAGCTTCTCAGATCAAATGGGCGTTCTCTTCTCAGTTTACGTTTAACCCAACCACCAGATTTAATAAAGAATAGTTCACCACCATATATTTGTATCTTTTTATAATTAGATCCCACATTCTAGAAAGATCCCACACCACATCAACGGTGATGAAATTTCTTAGAAAATATACATACGTGCAGGTTATTGACATCGATTCCCTTTCATGAGATTGAGTCAAAATGGTCCCTGAATATACAGGGAACATATATTGTGATATTTGAGACACCAATTGCTGTTGATTGCTAATTGATGTCAAAAAGAAAAACCCTTAATTCAATGCTCTAAAACCTCTATTTCTAGTGAAATTCAATCTTTTCAGGGAGTGAAAGTTCCGTAGTGGAAGAAGAAGATGAGGGAAACAACATGAACTGCGAATCTTGCTATTGAAGAGAGGAGAGAAGCAAGGAGCTGCATGCTTTGATACTACTCTATTCACACCTGCTACTCCCATTGTGTGAAATTGAATCATGATCAGAGAGGTGTCAGCTTATGCACTATTGGTGATTAGCTGGGATGGACGACTCGGATTTAACTGATACATGGGTGTCAGGCATTAATTGGATGCAGCCAAGTCTCCTCCCAAACCCCTGAAAGGAGACGATTTCAATCCATGATCAGACTAAAATCTATGTCAGCTTTCCTTTTATATTTCGATTAGCATTGTAGAAAGATGAAGTTTGCCGAATCTTCCTCGGGCCAGATTCGTCTATAGCATTTTTGTGTAGCAGATTTAGTCCTCACCATTGAAAAGGCATCACTCTGCCATAACTACAAATGATTTTTTTTCCATCATTCCTCATATTAAAAGGGAAAGTTGGAGAATTGAAGGTTTTTCCTGTTAAAATAATTTATTTTCTTATTTTGCAACAAATCAACCAAGTCCGTGGGATTTCATTGATTACACGCGGCACGCATCTAACTTAGGCTACACGCGTGGAGCAAGTGATCTCCTTTAAATCTCCCTCCCTTCATTGGTCTTCCAAAGCGGGCAACCCAGAACTCTGATGATGAGAGGACGAAGCTGGACTCTAAACTATCTTCCTTATGAAATCTTCTTTAACATCTTCCTCCGGCTAGACGTTCAGTCCATCCATAACCTAAGACTTGTCTCCAAGTTCATGAACTGGTTAACCAAAAACCCTACTTTCATCAAAGCTCATCATCTCCGATCTAAATCATCCAAGCTCATGGTGTTACCTTCGATCCAAAAAAAGAAAGATCAAAGACGACCCATTCTTCTTCTTCAACTTCACCACTGAAACCAAAACCCACTTCAAAGGTCACCCTTTGACTTGCTTCCACAACATCCATGTAGCTTCTTCTCTACACGGTCTTCTCCTCTTAGAAGAATCATTCCCTTCAACCCACTTCAGACACTATATTCTGAACCCTGCAACAAATGAAATCAAATAGTTACCACCCATTGAACTGGGTTTCTTTGATGATAAAACCCATCTCTGTGCTTTAGGTTACCATTCTGGAACTGGAGAGTATAAGGTCATGTGTTTGGTCTCTCGTTTGGTTTGAGCTTGAGAACAGTAGACACATAGTCTGTGAAGTGTTCACCATTGGGTAAGACGTTCAATGGAGAACTGCTAGAAACCGTCCACCTCATTCTTACTGTGATGGGCCGCGTAGGTATCCGCCCGTGCTGGGGAATGACCCGCTTCACTACGTGGCGCACAGTAGCAGCCAGCGGTATGAACAATGGTGACGTAAGCAGCCTAGAGCTGCTTCTCCCAACTACTTTGATGGGTTCATACTTTCTCTGGACGTTAATGCTGAGTGGTTCCAGAAGACTCCACACCCACACTGCGAGAGTGGGGTCTACTCGCTGGTGCAGAAGGAAGGTCGTCTTTGTTTTGTGAATCATCTTTTATCCGGTGGTATCACGCACAGTTTGGAGCTTTGGACCCTCACTGATTTCACCAATAAGAAGAGGCCGATCTTGACCAGAGAGAAGAATGTTGGGTTACTGTGGATTGAATCTCCTTCTGTGTATCCCTTGTTTAGAATTGTTAATGAGTTGATTCCGGTTGGGTTTGTTGAAGGTGAGATGCTATTGTACGTGGTGGCCGGAGGAGCGTCGGTTGTGCATGTTCAATTTGGAGACTGGAGGATTTAGGAGGATTGCTGTTCAGGAGGAATTATTTGACCAGGTGTTCTACCCTACTCATGCAAGCATGGTTCCTCATCTGCACGTTAACACTTTGGTTCGTATCCCACCTTGTCTAGTCCATTAAATCTGTACTAGTTGGTGATGATCAATCTGGTCCTTTAATTTGGAACGTGTAAGCTCTCAGTGAATGTCCATGGTAATTAGTTCAGTGTACTACGTTGGTCTTAGTGATGGTAATAGCTTATTGTGCATGCAATTATGGGTCTGGTACATATCACCTTTGATGTTTTCTTGTTGGATGGGTCAATTCGGTATCTTGTGTGAATTATTATTATTATTATTATTAATTAAGGGTAGTATCCAAATCTTCAGGATGACTAGTGTCGAAGGTTCATATTGATTCTACAATTGAATGGATTGGATTATTCTAAGGTTGAATGAAGACCATTTCATTTGTATCCAAAACAAGGAAGAAAGAGTATTTAACACCCCTTAAGAATGGCCTCAATGCCGTAAAAGGAATTGAACTCAGAAACTCCTGCTTTTTGATGTGTAGGTTCCTTGTGTACTGAGCTAGTTTGTCCTTGAGGTTTATCTTGTGTGAATTCCTTTGTTCTTGCTAACAATATACCAGAACTTAGACTGAATTTTTGTTAAAATGGCAAGTAAACTGAAGAGCGATCAATCACAGTCTTCACTGTTCCAATGAAAAAATTACAAACCCTCTATCTCTCTTGAGATTATACTCTATAAAGAGTAACTTAAATCCAAAAATACAAAACTGCCTCCAGTGAAAATCATGAGAGAGTGACAGAGGGCAGTTATGATTTGACCTTGAAGCTATGGAATTCATCTATTTGCATTTCCTATGTTCCCTGTTGCTGTGAAATCACACCCTTCTTCTTGCAATATAATCAGACTGATAATATTATATTGTATGTATTTTTTGAGATCATTAAACAGATCTAACAGAACCATGCAGTAACTATTCAACGTACACCAGGCCAAGATCACAGAGTTAACTACAAGAAATTGAACCTTTCTAATATGGAAGATGAAGAGAGTGTAACTAGTAGATTCAAATTCAATTAAAAGCTCTTCCTGTTACCGAACCATAATGATTCAAAACTGCCTTCCTCCCTTCCAAGCACAAGCACCCTCGTCTGTTTCTTACCAAGGAAAGCTCAACGTTTTAATGGAAATGGAAAGAAGTGATACATTGATTAATATTCTAGAGCTGGTGTCTCAAGACCAACCTGATTAAGGGTTGGTACGTCATATAGTCAATGGCCCATTGACATCAATTCCTTTTCATGAGATGTCATTGGGTTATTACGGAAACCTAAATATACAGGGAATATACATGGTATTTGAGAAAGGAAGGGTTTTGAGTTTTTGCACAATTCGACAAACACCAAACACCGTTTGACACCGGATCAATGTCAATAAGAAAAACCCTTATTTTAATGCTCTAAAACCTCTATTTCCAACCCTGCTCGAAGTATTCCAGCTTTGATTTCACTGTTACATTTTCTATAGTGGCAACAGAATGAAGTAGACCTTTTGGCTTCATCACTTCTTACACTCCTATGTAAGGGTTGTTAAAAATGAATCGAAACTGTGAAACAAAATCGAATTGAGTCGTTTCATAACTGAAACTATAAAATCGATTATTAAACAGTTCGATTTTGGTCTAAAAAAGTTTGGATTTTGGTTTAAAAAAATGAAGCCGTTTACATCGACTATTTGGAACCATTAAACCGATTAAACCCTTACTTTATAATCCCTTAGTGCTAAAGCTCTATATTTCTAGAAATAAATTTTTATTCTAATGCTTTCCTCATGGCTTACTTTTAAATCGTAAATCCATTTTCATATATAATTAAAATTATATTAATGTTTTCCTTGGCTTTCCTCTCCTTTGTTCTAACTCTCTTCCTCTCCTCCTGGCAGCAAAATCACATTTAAAATCAAAAAAATCAAAAAACCAAAACCGATTAATAATTGATTTGGTAAGCATTTTAAAATTGTTTTAAAAGTGGTTCAGTTTTGATTTTACTCATTACACACCAAATCAAAACTGAACCGCCTGTTAAACCGAAGCCATACTGTTTAACACCCTTGCTCCTAGAGGCACTATGTGGAGCTTATATGGTGAAAAATATGAATTATTGTTTAACAATTTTAGATGACACAATGCAAGCAAATCAAAGAAGTGGAAAAATAGGTACTGAATTTGGGAGTTTTTAGGGAAAGTTTTCTAACTTCACATGAAAATTGGCAGTTTTTGCTTTGGTCTAAAAGCTTGGGAGATTGAGGTTATGTTTGGTATGCATTCTTGGAATGCATTCTAGGTTAAGAATATATTCTGCGGTGACAAAAACAGTGTTTGATATGCATTCTGGTTCTTGGATCATGGAATGTATTAGGAAAGAGAACCCAGCCCTTTATGGAATATGCTCTCTTGCTCATTTTGCATTCTGTACCCAATGCAAAAATGCCTTGTTCTTTAATCTATTCTCATTCAATTTTAGGAATGCATTCTCTCTCATTTCTAAGAATACATTCCAAGAATGCATATCAAATACCAAACGTGGTATGATTGTTTGAAAGATTTTCCGACGCTTAGAATTTCGCAAGCACCTTTATGCATCGGAATTGACCTAAACCCTAGAAATACAGTTTGTTTGGAATTAGGTGCAATCAGCTGATTCTGTCGATTCCAATTAGCTTTCTCAAACCATGCCCTCATTCTCATGTCTCTTACAAAGGAAAGCTCAATATTTTCCATTTTTCTATTTTAATTTTGGGAAATATCACTCTGAGCTCACAATGCGGATTACCTCTCTCACGAGAATTTTCTTTTTTTTTCAAAAAATTTTAAATGAAATATTTATTTTTCCTTTTTTAAATTCATGGAAGAGATTTAATAGCAGTAGTAAGATTCCAATGGTAAGGCTAGGCCAAAAGTGAAAGAGAAATCTTAGCTATCTAGGAGAGGGATGATGACTGGTGAGTTTCCAGGAAAGTTCAATAATTTCAAGCTCTTCTCTGTTTTCCAACCCCAATGTTCAAAACTGCCTTTCCCATTCCCAAGCTCAAGTCGCCAGATGAATCATTGCTGCTTCTTTATTACTAAGAAATGCTTAGTACTAGTTGAATGAAAAGAAGTTGTGACAGATTATAGTTGTTATTCTGAAAGAATTGATAATTAATAGATTACATTTCCCTCTTAAGACAAATCTGAAAGGGTTTTATTCAAATTATTCAATAAATTACATTATGTGATGATCATGTCCCAATAACTATCCATCTCTAAACTGTATTGCCAACTCTTTATTCCAGAAGCGGTATTAACGCTGAAAGGTAAGGCCAGAAGAATTTATATCACCAAACATATTTCCAGAGTGGCAGAGGCATGAAGTGTAGAGCTTTTGGCTTCAGCAAACACTTCTCATGCCTTGGCAGGCACCATGCTGAGCTTACTGGGGTACGTTAGTATGGAAGAAGCAAATAAATGCATAAGTATCTCGAATCTGGCATCAGTCGAGGAGAGACTTCAAGGGTCATGAGACCATTCTGCTTCTTATCTTCTATGGTATAATCCTCTAATCAATTCGTTCAAGATTATACTTCACCATTCCTTCAAGTGAAGATCTGAACTCATTCATAGGAAGGCATTGCAGGCACTGGATGGCTAGCTCAGCCATCCCTCTAGATAAAGCTTGTGCCCTTTCAATTCCCCCACACTTTTTAATTATTACTATAGCCTCCTCCAAGGAACCAGACTCGACAAATTCAGATTCAATGAGCTCTCTCAGTTTTGGCTCTTTCTCCAGAGCAAAAATGGCAGGTGCAGTCAGGTTCCCCTTTGCCAGGTCACTGGCAGCAGGCTTCCCTAGCTGCTCTGCTGACTGAGTGAAATCCAATATATCGTCAACAACTTGGAATGATAGACCAAGGTTCTTTCCATATTCAAACATCTTCTCACAGATGATGCTGTCCACTCCACTAAAAATAGCAGCACCTTTTGTGCCTGAAGCAATTAAGGAAGCTGTTTTGTAGTAGCTCTTGGTTAAATATTCCCCAAGTTTAACATCACAATCAAAGAGGCTTGACGCCTGCTTTATTTCTCCGCTTGCGAAGTCCTTAATGACCTGCCAGAATTCCTCAGTACGGTTAGAAGGCAAACCACAGCAACATAAATCATTTGCTTACTGTATAGGAATTGCCAGGGACTCCATATGTACCTGGCTGATAAGCTTTATGACTTCAATGTTTTCAAGATTTGCAAGGTACCACGACGACTGCGCAAACATGAAATCTCCTGCCAGTACTGCCACCCGCGTACCGTACAGTTGGTGAATGGTTGCCTTCCCTGAAATAAATACAAGTTTTCAGGGGCCAAAAGGATTACTATCTACCAATTCATAGTCGACTCTGCCGTTCCATGTAAACAAACGAAAAAAATATTCCTGAAGACCTGGAGAGCAATAAACATTAGTTCATGCACCTACATCATTTATATGGTGCAGATCCTCTCATCTTCACATGGGCTCTGCTTGTTTCAACAGAAAATCAATTTACAGGAATTTTCTAAAGCACAAGGAAATTGTATTGGGCTAAAAAACCAGAAATCATTGTACTGAAATACAATAAAATGATATATTTTCCTGAAAAATAAATATAATTGCATGCACCAAAGGATAACTATCTATTTACTCATAGTCAACTCTGAAGTTCCATGGAACAAACATTTCCTTGAGACCTGGACAGCAATTAACATGCTGTAGATCATCTAGTCTTCACTTACTGCTTGTTTAAACTTGAAAATATCTTACAAGAATTGCTTAAAAGCAAAAGAAAATTGTATTAGTCTTAAAAACCAAAAGTTATTTTACTGAAATACAATACAAAGCTTTGAAAAATTAGTTCCATTTTAAATATCTGGGTGCTGTTTTCCAGAGAAAGTAGTGGCCTGTTGGTCCATGACGAATTCTTTCCCTCACTTAATAATGCCTAAATATGCTATAACAAATAAAAGAACATGAAGAAAAGATTTTCTGGAAATTTTTTTCCTTTGAGATAGAAGGACCCTTGTGAGTAAACTGAAGGAAGAACAACTTCACTATATAAGAAAAAGAACAAATAATTGGGGGCATCCTAAATACTTTGTTCATATACCACAATCTATCCATTGTCATTTCCAGTTTTAAGCTATGGTCCTTGCAATGCCAAGTTTCATTTACCCATTCTCAAGTCAACAACTAACGAGATTCCCATGATTTATTCATCCAAATGAGATGGCTGTTTTATTTCCCTACGTATAGGTTGGGTTCACCATTCACCGTTCTCAATACCACAAGGGGGATATCAAAGAAAAAGTTACCTCTCATAGATGAACCACAGCAAAAAAGGTAACCAAATCACAATTGCACCTCACTAATCAATCATCTAGCTAACTGAACTGGAAAACTCACTGGGACTATCATTTCTCATGTATTTGAGATAAGGAATCCCTAAGGAAGTTGATAGTGCAATTTCTAAGATTCATTTGAATGAATTAACCGAAGCCATTTACTATGTTGTCATTAATGTAATACTGGGTCACTGAATTTTGAAAGCCTTATTTTTTATTACTCATTTCGTAAAAGGCCAGCTGTTCATGATACTAGAATTGAATGAGTGAATCAAACAAACAGTAAAGCTGCTTGGGTTATCTCTGGAGAGTAGGGGCTCTGAGACTTTGTTATCAAGAATTTGCAATGGCCCAGTAAATTTTTGCTTAGTATAGGCCCCACTCTTCAACACATGTCCCCGGATATTTGTTGATTGTTGCAGTCCTCAGTCAGATTTCATCACCAAGAAACTCAAATACTTTAAGCGCCACACAGTCTATAATTCCTTCAAGTTTATGTGATGTTTAAATTGAATCTCAAGCACTAGCTGTTCTACGTAACCATTGTGTAAACTAGCATATCACCTTTTAATATTTTCACTAACCATCTTACACTGGCTTTTGTCTACGAACTCCTACTATATGACAATAATAAATAAAAGCTTTTGGACATTTGCAGTCTGCATATGTGTGCACCTTATTGAGGAACCCCTCATTTTCTTTTCTTTTTTTTTTCCTTTTTATTTTTTTTATTTTTTATTTTTATATATTTTTGGTGGTGGTGATGGGAGGTGATCAGAATGGTGTCAACCATTACCTGCACTCCTAGAATCTGCAGCAAACTACCAACAATACCTACTTAAGTAATCAGTGATG
Organism: Protea cynaroides; assembly: GCA_028583415.1. Classification (NCBI taxonomy): domain Eukaryota; kingdom Viridiplantae; phylum Streptophyta; class Magnoliopsida; order Proteales; family Proteaceae; genus Protea; species Protea cynaroides. The sequence continues at coordinate 74,787,071 of CM053265.1, read as the reverse complement.
GAACAAATTACACACCAGGAAACATAACTAATCATAATTGTGCCAGAAACATTCCTCATTTCTCACTTCACAAGATTCCTTAGAAACCATAGGCTTAAGAAACAATAAGACAAAAAAAAACAGAAAACATTCAATAGGTTAATCTCCAAAATGAATTTTTCCTTTTTAGCTAATGTGTTAGTACTCAATCCTCTAAATTGAATGGCAAAGTGCACCAGAAAGGTCAGCCACGTCCCAAATACACTGTGATGAACACTTAATAGACTTAATAAAATTGACAATGGAATAGACTAGAAATGATTAACTTCTTCCTCAACTTCCTTGCAAGGTGGTATATATTTGAGGACCTCCAATGCTAATGCATGAGAATCGATTAACATCATGGGACCTATTTTCTTTCTAAACCAAATTGTAACTTCCGGGCTATTCTGGCCTAGAACCTAGATTCAATCATTGGATTCGTGAAACGCCACAATTCCTGATGCTTCAACTTTGTCTATTCTTGCATCACCTTATCATCCCCTTCTCATAGTGATAACAATTATCACAACCGTCAAATGTTTCAAACCGCAGCGTGGAGGTCAATCCAACTTGTGGGTTGATTCAGTCCAAGCTTGCTGGAGTTCCAGGCTTACCTGGATGAACCACATATCTTGCCAGAGTTTTATAAAATTACTAGTCCTTGTAAGATCAAGTCAGATGCCTCTGTAGAGTCATTCATATATGAGCTTAATCAACAATTAAGAGTATGGTGTGAAGTATGAGATGACTACATTTATTGCCAGAACCTCGAGTCAAATGTCTCTGTGGAGTCATCTCATATATCAAGCTCAATCAACAATCAAGAGTATGACGTGAAGTATGAGACGACTACATTTATTGCCAGGACCTCAGTTATCACTATTTGTTGCAAAATCTTCATGATAAAACCTCAGAATGCATTTTCCACTGGTAGGTAATTATTTTCATGAGAAGGATTATTTTAAATGTGTCTAGGATCACTAGAATAAGGTGATACCAATGTCCCAGGATCTGGGGTCATTTTATCTTGTTGTCAATATAGTCAGCCTCAATAGGAGAGTTAACTACCACTTTTTAGGGACCTTGCATTTGCTAATGGGCCATCTTTTTATTTTTTTTATTTTTTTTCACTTATACTAAATTCTTTAAATAATGACAGACAACCACAATCTTATTTATGGGGGATTCTCAAAATCAGATAATACTTACACAGCCTGGTCCTGACTGAGGTACAGTGTGTAGCTCAATTAGGTTGACGTTTTGTGGCTCAAGGCAAGTCATGGACCTTGTTTCCGTTTCTCAACCAGAAAGATTGCTCAACATCTAGTGCTTATGAGTTCAATATGTAAATAAGCAGAACACAGCACTTGCTTAATTACCCCCGAGCTCTGTAACAAGGTACTTCATTTTCCCGAAATTCAGCCTCCAATTCACATAATCATGTGCCATCAGTATTACTCAAATCAATTTTTTATGTATCATTTATCTCTGAGACTCTGACTATCAATTGTTTAATTCACCACTTAAATTATTTTCATGACAATGAGCTTATTATTACTTCCTTAACATACAAATAAGAACTATATTATTCTTGAAGCTCCAGTTATAAGATATAGACTGTTCAGATTTGTTAAGATGTTGTGTTTAATGAGGCAAGGTGTCTAACGAATTGCATTCATTTCTGGAATTGGCACATGTTTGTGTCAAGTTTCGTAGGCATAAGATGTACTCTTAGGACACTGATTTGGAGTTGTAATGAAGCAGAAATGCTATGAGATAAAACTAAGGAATTATGAAATCTTCTACTTTCGATAGAATAAATGAATTAATGACTTCTCCACAAAAGGTTATCATGGAATAGGCTGGTAACTATGCTCGGCATCTGATTCAAAAGTTTCTCTAACAATCTGATTCCATTCAAAAGGTAACATAGCCACCTTTTACATGAGGATCGATAATTTGATAGTCAGAACGAGATTTGAACAATAGATGGGAGGCCTACCTCTTCGCATGCTACTCTCATCTAATACATCATCATGTATCAAGCTGGCAGTGTGGATCATTTCAATTATCTCTGCTAAACGCTGATGTTGTGGAGTTATTTCCCTGGATTGAAACAGTACATAGATCAAGTTTCCATAGGGTTTAACAACATGAACAGTGAATACATCTCCAGAGAAAAACGGGAAGATACTTTTGTCCTGCAATTTCTGTTGTGGCTCTTGACACTAAGAATACCAAAGCTGGTCGTAGTCTCTTTCCACCAGCACCAAATATCTGCTCTGCTGCAGACACTAAAACTGGGTTTTCTGCACCAACAATCTAGTAAAACATATTGATCAGGAAAAAGGAAATAGGAGGAGCTGCACAAGAGTAATATTTAATAAAGTCAAATTCAGAGTAGCAAGATGTGCCCGTCTGCATAAGAGGTAGATTATCAAATAGAGAAGCACAAGCTACTAAGCATGAAATAAAAATGAGTAAATTAAAATGGTAAGTCTGTCCTTAACAAGAGACTGTGTAGATGAAGTACAAATCCAACGCAGCCATCAAGTCCACAAATATAATTCTGTAAACCTTAGATAGAGTACACCTATGTTGGAGGCCAACCCTGAGTAGTCGGGGCAATGCATTGTTGACTTGGGTTACAGGAAAAAATGATGACAACTGAAAATGGTCAAAAAATTGCACTTTAGACACTTCTTGGCAAGAATAATCTTACGATTATAGGTCCCACTGAAAATTATGCTTGAATGACTTAATGGATAAGAAAGATTGGAAAGTTGAATTGCACACATCCATTCAGGAATTATTTTGTCAAATGGGACTGAATGAGTCTGTTTCTATCCCTATTATTGAAACACTGACACCACAAAGTAGAAATATAATGGTATCAACATTGTAAGCTTTTAGTATTTAGAGCTTGAATAAACTGATAACACTTCAAATCTGCCCACACCAATATATTCACAATCGAAAGGAAAGGTAGAGATCATGAATAATAAATATTTATACAACTGAGCTCCTGACCACAAGTTAAGAATCTGAATTGCAATTAAGACTGACATGCTAAACATGCTGACATTCACCAAGTTGTGATGGGTCAAAAGCAGTAACTCTGAAATCCCTAAACAAGCTGGAGATGGAATTGGCCCCAAGAAAACTGCCCAACTCAGGTGACTTGTTCTTAGATACTCAGCAAAGTGTCTAGGTTAACTAGGAGTTCCACAAGTAATCTATTCAAGTTCACTTAAACCAGTTCTGTAAGTTGATCATCAATGTGTGTTAAATAAAATAAACAAATAGATCTACTTATATCATGGTTCTGGCTTTAGATGTCTATTTAGATATGCTCAATGAAAATCTAAAATTAATGCTGAAATCCAAAAAGCACATACATGCTACTAGTACAGCCCCATCAGGACATAATGGTGCACTGCTAGCAAGGCAGAGGAGACAACAGAAGTGTACATCATGGCCACACTGAATGCTAACATTTATTGATAGATCAAACAAGCCTTGGAGTCTAGGCTACCACATGAACCAAGGACATGTGGATAGTCAAGGCAGTGAGGTGTAACCAAGACACTTCGCATAAAGTAAAGAAATAAAACACCTCAGAGAAGCAGCATCATATAAAACAATAAAATTATAAATTAAAAAAAAAATTATCCTTCCTACACAGAATATTGGAACTAACTATAATAGTTTCTAATAATGGATCATCATTCTGAAGAAAGGAAAAAAAAAAAAAAAAAAAAAAGCAGTAAAACAATTCTGTCATTTAAAATTTGAAAATTCACCACTGGATTGTTTAGATGTAACTAGAAAAGCATATTAGATTCTTTATTTATGTTTGTGATGTTGAGTAGGTACTAGAACAGAGTAAAGAATTGCAAATCAGATTATTGGATCAACAAAACCTATTTACTCTTTTCCATTCTTCTCCGTTAGTAGCCAATGCATTTTAAACAGGTTTTAAAATTTGGTTTGCTAAAAATTCTTAAAGACAGCCTATAGGATCCATGTAAAATCATTATATGTCTGCTTTGTTGTCTCTTGATAGACATTTCTACTGAAGTGATACTGAGCCCCTTCCTTCATTTTGCATGTTTAGAACCCCTCAAAACCACAAGAAAGGGGAACCAAATCGTCTCCTGCGGCAGGCGACCGCCTGCCGCTGATCCAAGGGTCTGGGATCAGTCTGGTCGCCTGCCAATACATTGGGGGGTGGGCCGGCTGAAATCCGGCCCTTGGCAGACGGCAGGACCGCAGGAGATGATTTGGACGCCAAGAAAGGAGGTGGTTTCGGGGGCATCTATCATGTCATTAATCAAAGTCCCACCCAGAATAGTATATAGCCTATTACCAAGAGAGTATCGACTCGAACGGAGGGGTCGGATTCATCCGACCCCCACGTGGCGACCATCCAGTGGGGTCGCCGCCACACCTCCCGAATTTCAGGGATGAGACGATTTAGATCCTACCAAGACCAACTACATATTGAGAAAAGATGTCAGATAAAACGTGAAAAGAGATGACAGAGGCCAACAGACAGGTTCAATAAAGCCCTAATAAACTTTTGAATCACAAATAAGGCAAAAGCATAAATGATAAAAATAAATAAATAAGTAAATAAAAGAAGAAGAAGAAGAAAGAAAAGAAAACCTGGGTTTTTCTCAGAAATTGTCAAAATATTCAACTGGGTACTCACTGACTGGAGATTTTTATTCAGTGTCAGCAGATCATCAGCAACCACTTCCACTAAATTTGATACGGAAACAGAGGGAGTAGGTTTCAGATTGACATCCAATGTTGATTCAGGATCTTGAGCAACCACAGGAAAGATGTTATTTAGACCCAAATATACAAACAAACTGTCACAGAAAGCCTATGAACTTAAATGATAAGTGAATCAATGAATTAGAGTAAACAATCAACAAACAAAAAGTAATAAGAACCCGCATAACCCTCGTTGTCATAAAAAAAAAATACCATTCAGCAATGCCTCAGGGGTCTGCGCTGCCGAAATCCCTCTACACCGAGCAATTTTAGGCCGCCTATGCATCACTTTCCGGGTTCCATACCCTCTGATAATACTCCTAGCTGTTCCCTTTGCACAGTTCCTTAAGGAGAATCCAATAAATGAAGTTACACATCGATTGGAAGAGTACCCAGAAGCAACTAAATCAAATCCAGTCCCGGAAATATCAAAATTCGGACACATGATGGACACCATTCTCATCAACAACCAAAACCCGACGAGAACTGATCGATCACAGGAAGCAAACACCATCACACATCTCCTCGATTAAGACCCACTTCAAATACATTCTGTATTACAGAGTCAACAGACTCAGCAGGAAAAAAAAACGTGGGTTTGATTGAAAACTCAATAGAATCGAAAAGATTTCAATTGGGTCTCAAGCTGAGAGAGCTTTGTCGGACAGTGAAGAACAAGACCAGCTGGAGCACCACAGAGAGACAAATTACGACAGTATTATTATTTTTTATTTATTTTTTTATTTTTTTTGGTAAATTAAGACAGTATTTTATACAGTTGAAAATTATAGTGAGGAGATTTTTTAATGGCTACTTGAAGGGCACATCCACATACGTTCAGACTTATGATGTCCACATGTTCATTAAAAAAAGAAAAAGGGATATTGAAGGAAGAAAAGGAAAGAACGTTTGGATTTAGTATGAATTATCCAGGAATAGAAACAACTCTGAAATGATTGACAGTGGTAGGGGACTCAAATCGTCTCCCGCGCCAGTCTTTCAATCCATCATCTGACGGGTTGGAATGCATCGGCACGTATACTGATGTATTTCAGTCCATCAGATGACGGACTGAAGGACTGGCGCGCAGGAGACGATTTTTTTGCTTGGTAGGGGGAAAGAAGCAGGACCCATCTATCCTTGATAGAAGAATTCAAGATGGCTACAATTGTGCCACGTTTATCAAATCCCAATCATACATAGATTTTCAGAAATTTTTAGAAGATTCATCAGTAACGGATAGAACTGCCAGAACAGCAACAGAATATCCTCTGCTGGGGAAGTTGATTCTTCCACAGGAACACCAGGATGTATACTGGGCTGGCCCATATTCAGTTTGGACCTATTCTGAACATTTGGACTAATAATGACAGGGTCCAGCTCCAGCCCAGTCAAATCTGGGTTAGGAGTATTTCATGAAACAACTACAGCCCATGGAAAAGAGGCATCTTCTTACCCCTTGATCATCTGTTAATAGTGTACCCACCATTAAAGTAGGAGTGCTAATTGTGCTGAATTCAGGATCTATTTGGATCTACATGAAATAGAGATGGAAGCGGAATTTTACAGTAATATTTGGATTGTCTTAGATTTACGCTATGTCAAATTTGGGTCAACCAAAGCATGACCGATTTACTGATCTATCAATGTGTGGGATTCAAATCCTCTCATGCTCCTCACGCCAGTATGAGAAAAATGCAGTGACTGTCATCCACTGTGCATGTATACCAATGCATCAGTATGTGCGCATAGTAAACTACAGTCACTAGATTTCCTCGTGCCAGCATGAGGGGCATGAGAAGATTTATTTCCCAATGTATATATCTAATGAACATAACTTTGCCTCGTTGTGCTACCAACTTATATTTTTCCGACTTGTAAAATAATATTTCCCTATTAAATTAAATATATTGGAAGCCTTATCTTAGTAGGCCATTTGTCAGCATGTAGAGAATGAACCAATGTTATCAAACACCTTCCACTTGTCAATTTCCCTCCAATAATGTTCCCTGTTTATTTTCTTCTACTAAATTCTCATTAGGCTCACAAGATAAGGTATGAAAGTGATACGGCCTTCTTTAACACTATCTTTATTCATAAATAATTGAAGTTTCACAACAATGAGTCATTGAGTCCCAAACTAAAAGTAATATAATTACAATCATGTCACTAAAATCAAATGGCATTCTTGTAAATTCCTACACTTGATATTAACTTTTTAGTCAAATATTTTTGTTGGATCTTAAATTTAACTAGTAAGATGTGCAGTCAAGTAGCTTGTACCATATGGGTCCCACTCATATCTAACCCTCCAGAAAAAATAATATCAGTACAAAATTATACTTTTTCTCTTTTTTTTACATTTTTTAGAGGATTTTACTGAATTACCCTGGCCAACAAGTATAATTTCCAAAATATAATTTACCAAAACACCCTTTGACATCTTCCTCTCTTCACACGAAAATCACAGTTGATATATAATATACTACGTACTTTATCCGCATATCTAACTTTCCTTTTTTATTTTTTATTTTTGGGTACTTCCCCTCCCATTTATTCTTGTGTATTTTTCAACTATCCATTTTTTTATTTTTTTTTCGGGAAAAGCTTCATTTTTTTCAGTGGATTTTCAAAGTTTAATTCCATCTTCATTCTTCACTGAAACCTCCCGTGAAAAAGGGGCATTTGGGGTCATGTTGTCCACTAAATTTCATCTCTATCCAATCTCCCCCGCTAGGCAAATATTGTTAATCTTGCCAGCGTAAAAAAAATTCCCAATATACTAATAAAATTCTTACCAAAATATACTAATAAAATTCTTACCAAAATATACTAATAACATAGAAACAATCCACAACAATGCTTTCTGAGTCCAACAAGACAATTTGAGGAGAGCTCTCATGAAACACCCCCGCACACTATGGAGAGAGAGAGAGAGAGAGAGAGAGAGAGAGGGAGGGAGATTGAACCTCATGCTTCATGCACATAGGTGGCAGCCAAAATAAGCCAGTTGCATGCACGGAAGGCAGCCACATATACAATAAACTTCAGATACCAGTAGACCAACCACAAGGATCATAAAACACATGCAAGCAGACTGGATTGGGGAGGGGGTATTTATGAGTGTTTTGATTCTCAGCGTGCTTCATACAAGGGACGGAGGTGGGAACTCCAATAAACCTAATAGGTCTACACCATAGACCAATCAGACAGACCATAATGCAGAGAAAAGGAGGGCGTGAGTGCTTGAATCTCATAACAATGCTCCATGCAAGGAGGTGGGAGCCCCAATATACCTAACAGATCTGCATCATAGCCCAACCAGAGAGTCTATAAAGCAAAATCCACTTTCAATTGCTTTTGCCTTTGGTAGGAGGTCAAAAAGTATATGATGAACAGCTCAATCAATTAAATTGAAGAAAAAAAATAGAACTCTACCCAATCCCTCTGAAGTCCTTTAAGAGGGAGAAAAGTACATGATGAACAGCTAGCTTAATCACACCTAAGTCTATTACCCAATCTCCTAAGACTTAGGTGTGTTTAGGTGGTCCCCATCCAAAATTGAGATGCGGTCATACCCATGCACTACCAAGTCCAAAGATATTCACATGAAAAATTCTATAAAAAAAATCGAAAGACTTGAACCTCAGAAATATTGAAGAGATAGTTTGGCCAAGGCACAGCAGGGCCAATAGTTTACAAGAGAATGCAGGAAAAGGCAGAAAAGTCCACAAAGATACCCTTCCAACAATTGTGCTCCATGAGTGGGTTTTGTGCCACCATCACTAATAGCTATTGGTGGGCTGGTGGGGTGAGTAACAGCACCATGCATGCATGACACCATAATCTCCCTGTCTCTGGATTTCCAGCATAAGAAATGAAAACAAATATCCACCAAAAAGAACTGCGCCCCCAAGAATAAGAAACTTTAGAGAGAGAAAGAGAGAGTTTGAGTATGTCTTGCCCACGGAAAGTAATCAGTACCCATTTAAGCAACTTTAAAATAAATTGATTCAGATTCAACAACTAACTTTTTTTTTTTTTGGTCTGAACTCAACAACTTACAACTAAAGGATATTTAATCAATGGAATTCTCTTAAAGTAATTCTAAAAAAGTATCTACGACAAGAGAGAGTGAAAGCATTTAATTTATAACAGAAACATTAGCATTAAAGGGCCAGTAGGGGACCAAAGTCAGAAAATGAGATTTGACATACTAATAACAAAGTTGGAAAAAGCATACGGATCACATTAACTCCCACCACCCACCATACTTCTCCCCATCAATGTGAATTAAAAGTTCTCCCTCTTCCCATCCCTACCCTTCCCATCCATAGAACAATAAATCCAACAGAGGGTCAGTCAGAAAAAGGCTTAAAAGTTGAATCTCCACCCAATCCAGCCCAAACACATTCGTAAGCAACAACAGCCCACTATCAAAAGCATCATAAGCCTTTCCCAAATGACCTTGTGTACCAAACAATCTCGGTCATCATCATCATCCTCCCAACACCTCCATGCTGTTAAAGATACTCGAGAAATAGAAAGTGAAAGTGATAATAGTCTAACTAATACAGTGATTATTCATAATTATGATAGATAAAGGAAGAGTCCACTATCTATTACCGTGGCATTCTTTTACATCTTCAAATCCCCTATACCAAGCTTTTCGACTTCCATCTTCAGAGACTTGAGGTACCTAACAGCCTCATCAAGAACAGCAACTGTATTCATCTGGTCACCACCTGGTACAATTCCCTGCAGTGCTTTTACCATCTTCTTCATCCTCACCCGTTTCCTTTCACTGTTGCAACTGCGGCTGCCAGACGACAACTTCTGAACAGAAGAAGACAACTTCCGCTTGCTCGGTTTAAAACCATAGTTTGAGCATGAATCTGGGGAGCTGCTTCCACAGCTGCCAAGTGTTCGTGCTGTGCTAACTTCGTCCCCATCTTCTAGCTCTTCCTCTTCCAAACTCAACAATGCATCAATGTCTTCTGTGTCCTCCTTCAAAGTAGAAGAGGAGGCTCTGTTCTCCTTGTCCACATCATTCTTTCCACCATCATTTTCAATGTAAGGTGCTTGGACATCAAAGCCAGGACAACTGAATTTGTTGGCAAGTGCAGGATGGAACATGATCCGGCTTCTCTTATCAGTCTGGTCAAAGATGATGAAGTTCTTGGGACAGACTTCTAAAGGCTGCAGCTCAACCCCATGAAGGGGTGTTGAATGTTTTATTGGTGGCGGCAGAGTTACACCCAAGGCCGGGGCAATAGAGCCATTATGCATGCAACTACCATCAACTTCATATGCAAGAGGTGGCACCACCTTCTGACGGTAAATTTGTTGGTCCCTATGCATGAGCGATTTATCTGAACACTCAAATCTGTTAAGATGGATGGGTGCAGAGTAGCCTTAAGTAGGGAATTGTTTGGCTTATGGTGGTTGAGATTTTATAAGGTATCAGGAGGCCTGCCCAGTGAAATTGGTATTAATAAGCAGAAGATGAAGGGGGAACTTAAGCTATAGATATGATCGTACAAGAAAGCTGTCTATCTCAATTTAACAGCCACCTTACACAAATACTTCAAATCTTCAACTGCCTCCCAATTAATGACTGAATAAAGCACAAGGTCAGTCACTTTCCGTGTCTTCAAGCTACGTAATATCTAAACTACGTAACAGGCTTAAGCAACTGGCGGAAATACTCAGCCTGCCACAACAAAGCAAACAAATGAATGGTAGTGTCACAAACATTATTGAAATGATCAGCCAAACCAGGGGCACATCTTGAGACTATTCAACATGAAATAGACCGATATCACCCAGAAGTTTTGTAAAATACACAGGAATTGAGTATTTGGTATTTGTGATGCAAATATAGCATGTTATGTTGAATAATTGACTTTTGACCCACCCAAGTTCCACACCCCGCAACCCTCCCCACAGTTCAACACTTTGCACCACCCTTCCCCCCTGGTGTATAATATCACAATATGAAAATTTTGATATCTCTCATAATTAATAGGAGATAATCATATCCCAAAACTAATTCGCCTTTCTTTCAACCTTAGACGTTTCAAAAGCTTGCCATGAGGCCATACTGGACCACATTGGCCACTGCTTTGCATCTCCAATACTCTAGCAGAGGGATTATTCTGTACAGTAAAATGTGTATTATTAGCTTTGAAACCCAGCATATAAACAAATATTTCCTTTAAAAAAAATAAAAAAATAAAAAAATAAAAAAACAAAAATAAACCCACATATATGGGCCAGTAAACTGACATGTTAAAACAATGAATAGGGAGACTTGTTGATTACAATTGTTCCAATTAGGCTTTATTTAGATACTCAAAATCCAGATTGTACAGAACAAAACTACAGTGGATCTTTTAACTCCAAAAATCTCAGGGATTGTGATATTTCATTATTAATAATCTCCACAATTATGTCTAACCACACCCATTTCCAATTGCAAGGATTGGGGCGTAGCTGTCAATCCTGTCATCAAATTATCGGTTCCTTCTGAGGTTAGCCTCCAACCAACCACAGTATATTCTCTACAAAACCTTGGACAGATCAAGCATAATCTTAGCCGCAATAAATTTCTTTTAGGCTTGTAGGAGTAAGAATGCTACTATACCTTCCAATGCAAGCATACGTAAAAATAAAATAAAACATAGTTCTACATTTCCCAAATATTAACATATGGATTAACAAATAAAGTAGTCCACTCCCATGGCAAGAAAGAGAGTACATATTTCAAGAAACTCAAGATGAAGATCATATAACTATATAATAGGGTGGGGCAATAAGCACTCAATGCATGTAAATAAATTGAAATAGAAAATATAAGGCATTTACCTGACAAACTTGCATCAGTTGGTAATACGCAATGATCTTAACATTCATCGTAATTTTTCCCACTTCCTTCACTTTTCGATATCTCTTCAGGTCAACCACAACATACATTCTCACTCGTCCAAAACCAGTATATTACCTAAGACCAGAACTATAGAAACGAAAGGTACCCCTTCACACAGAAAATGAATTTCACCTGCATCAAGAACCCATATATCCAATATTACATCTACATAGCAGATGAACCTAATTGTGGAAATAAAAGCAGATTGAACACTTGAACCACCAAGACAATTTGAGAACTTGAACATTTTCTACTGACATGTCGGTAAAATCTACCTGAAATTAAGCAACACACAATATGACTTGGAGAGAGACCTTACCACAGAAGCACCACTTTTACAGTATGACACGGAAGAAAACCCCCAAGCGTACACACTTCCTGTTGAAGTTAACAAAAGAAGACGTCCAAGGCATGCTGATTTATTCTGTCAGATTAACACTGGCAAAAAATGGAATCACGATGAGCAGTTCTCTAAAACTAGAGAAATAATTAAAAAAAATAAAATAAAAAAACCCAGTAGTAAGACCACTACAAAAGGATTAAGAAAATCGAACAAAACCTACAACACAGCTATAATTGAAAAAAGAAAACTTGATAATATAAGAAAGATTAGCCCTTTAAGTTCAACCCAAAGTAATGAGAAGACCCAAAAAAAAAAAAAAAAAAAAAAAAAAAACAAGTAGAAACCAAAGTCATAGAAAATAAAATTAAAAAAAAGAGCCAAAAAAAAAAAAAAAAAAAAAAAGGATTACAAATTGGTTTACTACTAAAAACAAAAAACCTGTAGAAAGAAAAGAAGAGGTTGCTAACCGTGAAACTGTGAAACAGAAACAGAACCACGGAAATCATTAAAAACTGGGTGGAAACAGGGAGCATATATATCCATTATTGACAAATAAACCAAGAATGCATCCAACTTCTAAACCAACCAAAGATCGCTACCAGTCCCAGAAGAATTCTAAAATATTCAAAAACCGGGGAGGATTCGGTACTATACTTTACATAAATCCCCGCTAGGACTGTAAAATGAATAAACCTTACAGTCTTATAGAAAGGAAAGCTCCAGAATCTACCACAACCAATCGAAAATAGAACAACTCAAAATGAAGCTCGTATCAGTCACGAAACACAAACGTTAAGGTGAAACAGACGAAATTCACAACAAACATACACAAAACCAGACTAAAATCAAATAGATAACCCTTGAAATCAGAGAAACTCGCTAGAACTGAAATACTACTAGTAAAAGAGTCAAACCTTGAAGCGTATGAGAAGATCCCGACACGAAGTATCCGAAAACAAAGCTCAGATAAAAACTGCAACTCGAAGCTTTTCTCCCAATTTCGGCGGTTCTTGTAAGAACAGCAAAGATCGAAGAATGTGAAAACAAAAGAAGGTTGGACAGAGATCAAAAGAAGAAAATAAAGCTTTAAAGACAGAGAGGGGATTTAGAGAGCGAGAGAAGAGAGAGAGAGAGAGAGAGAGCAATTCGGTTTAACTCGTGGGTCTAATCAAGATCTAACCGTGGTTAGCTATTGAATTCGGGTATCGGGATGTTCGCTCACAATAGAGTCAAACCCGGGAATCTCCAACTGTCAGATGAAAACCCTCGGGAATTCTGTCCGTTGGATCTGGTGAGCGTGATGAAAGAGTGGGGCTCACTAGTTGGTACAACACGTGGAAGTTTATTATTGGTTTCTTGGTAGCTTCTGCCGGTTGGTCTTTGACTCATCACCTGCCTCGAATATATTTGCACCACGCCCTACTTCCTCTGTAGGGTTTGGTTACCCAGAGGGTGGACCCCACCAATCTACTCGTTGACTTTTTTAAGTTTTCAAAACATTAGGCGGCAGTGATTCATTGTTTAGTAATGTAGGACCCATCTAATTATATCAACGGTGGAGAAAGAGGGAAGCTAGGGTTATAGTATGATTCGATTGTATTGAATGAAAATTTCTTTCTCGTTTTGTAAAGAGGAGAATAGAATAATGGATAAATATGAGTTTCTTTTTCAACGTTGGCTTTGAAAAAAAAAGCGACTCTCTAAACGGGTTTTACGCGTGACAAAAAGTACCATGCGGCACGCGTGTCCCCACACAACTATGGTGGCCCCACAGATATTGATGAACGATGGTGATTTAACTGGGCCCATTTTCATCAATACCGTTGATTAATAGATCAAACGGTTAGAAACTGCATATACTGACATATTTGTGGGCCCAAAATGAGAATGAGAGAATCAACTTGGGAAGCATTGGAAGCGTGGAAAGGGCAAAGCTAACGTCGGAAAAGGCAAGGAATGCTTTTGGGTCATGTGGTAATGCGGAATTTCGGAGAGTGGAGACAGCAATGTTAGGGATAACGAGAGAACACACGATTTTACGTTGCGAGGTTGTCACGTGAGTCTGATGGTGACATTTGAAAATAAATAAAAAAACCCTTCAAGTGGGTAAAGAGGGTTTGGATACCAAGGGTAGATGTGGAATGAGAAAATCATCATTAACTTGGAGTGGGACTCATTTTTAGAGTGTGGGATCCATTAAATATGAACGATGATAGAATCCTTACAATTATAGGATACAAATACATGTAAGACTTTATAACTCTTACTATATATAACCAAATGGGATCATTTGGGATTTTTTTTTTTTTTTTAAATCTATTTAAAGATAACTCTCATACGTGGTTGGTTAACAAATTAAGGAAAGTATGAGTTTTATTTAGACATATTGGGTTGTATTTATAATATGGTAGATTAAAGTCTATCTACTAGTCTCACTTGTTAATGTCACCACATATATAGGATTTGAGTTTGGTTCATGATGTGATGAAAGTGGTTGTTTGTCAAATTACCATGCAAAGATTTAATAATAATAACAATAATAATAATACATGCTCAAGATACTCTGGATACGTTTTTTTCTTTTAATAATAATATTAATACAGTAGCTTGTGCTTTGAGTATGTCTTATTTTTTAACAACAACAACAACAACAACAACAATAATAATAATAATAATAATAATAATAGCTTGTGCTTTGAGTACGCCTTTTTTTTTAAATAATAATAATACAGATAGCTTGTGCTCTGGGCATGTCTTTTTTTTTTTTTTTAAATAATTATAACACAGATGTTGCTGTCATGGTAAGATCGAGATACTTACCTTTGCTACATATAGCCAAAAGGGACCATTTTCTCGCATTCTCTGTTATGAATTGTCTTTTGCCTTTTTTCCTTTCTTTTACATAGATGCTCTTAATGTATAGGTTGACAAATAAAAAAAAATGGGTTAATTTTTTTTTTCTTCTCCTTTTTGGTCTACCTTCTATCTATCCAATGAAACTCTAACTACAACTACTAGAGTTACAAAGGAGGAAGACAGAAGAATTGAAAACCCATGATTTTTTGAGTGCTGCACTCTATCAGCAAGACACCAACCAACTACACGAGCATTTATCATTAATGTTTTCTTCTAAATGGTAGCATGTTGAGAATTATATGTTTTCTCCCTCAATTAAAATTATATCTATTTCTTAAGTAAGGTATTAAGTCACATTCTTGTTTAGTCATGCTGGAATTGATGGTTTATTTATTTATTTATTTGGTAAATTTAGATAACTACGATTTAAACAAGTGTAATCATGTAGCATATGGCATTTATACTTTTCTATGTCCCATTTTTCTTCATTGCTATATTTTTCTTTCTTTATATTACCATAATAAATCTTAAGAAAATTACCATAATACCTTTTATCTTAATATTGTTAATAAACTAATAATACAATAAATGTTTCTTAAACCGTTCATTGAGGGAGTCTTTCTTTGACAACCAGCTATATTCTCCATGTGGATAATTAATTGACATTGTAATTGTTCAAAAGAAGGCATACTTTCAAATTGCTGGTCATATGACAAATTTTGTTATTCATTTTCAAGATTAAGGCCCACCATGCATGGAGCTTGTATTTTCATTTATCACTTTTTTTTTTCTTTTTTTTTTTTTTTTTTGAAACATTGCATTTCAAAGTATAGCATTGCTATACAACAAAATGCAACATGCTGAAATTTATCACACCTAGGAGAGATTAGGTAGATTTTATATATGCAATTTTTTTTGGTGAATAATGGCACTATTAGGGATGTTTTTCTTCGACTAATAGCAAGGGAAATACACTTTGATAATAGGAATAAAATAATCAAAGTGATCTAAAAATATTATATATATATATATATATATATATATATATATATATATATATATATATATATATATATATATATATATATATATATAGGGTTAATTACACAGACACCCCCTCTAGTGTAGTGAAACTACATAGAACTATCCTGTTTTTACGAAAACTACACATAATACCCCTCTAACAATACTATCATACAATCTCATCCACACCGTTACTTTTAACTTAACGGCAGAGGGTTAATTTTTTTTAAGACAAAAATACCCTTACTAAGTGCATTTTTGAAAATGAAAAAGAAAATAAAAAAAATCACAAAAAAATATAAAAATGAAATTGAAAAATTTTGAAGGTAAAAAAAAGTATTTTTAACATCTAAAAAGAATAAACCATTTTAAAAAAAATTTGTCTAAAAGACACTTAATAAGGGTATTTTTGTCTAAAAAAAATTTGACTTTCTGCCGTTAAGTTAAATGTAACGGTGTGGGTGAGATTGTATGATAGGATTGTTAGAAGGGTATTCTGTATAGCTTTTGTAAAAGCAGGGTAGTTCTATGTATTTTCTACAAAGGGGGGGGGGGTATAAATTACCCCATATATATATATATATATATATATATATATATATATATATATATATATATATATATATATATATCTTGGCTTCTATATTTAGAATTGATTTTTTTTTCCCAGTCTTCTTTGTAATTTTAAGGTGTTTATGATTTTTATGTATGGCAGCTCTATTTCTTCAATAAAAAACAATATAACAGGTTTGGGGTTAGACTAGTTTCGTTTGGATCTTCCCCTGCGCATGAGAGAGCTTAGCAGATCCAACGGTCAAGGATTACTCAACATGCATACCTATACATTGTATGGGCAATGGATGATCGTTGGTTGTTGGATCCACATCAGGCTTTGTCTTACGAGACATGATCTTTTTTCAGCCTAGCCCAGTTGTAATTATCTCTTTATAATTAGAGTTTGAGAGGGCTACAAACGGGGCCAAGGTGAAGAAGTTATATCTTTTCTATTTACCTATATATTAATGTAGGCTCATGTAAGTCCATGTATGCAAAAAAATTAAAAAAGAATTTTTCATAAGACAGTTAGTCATTGAATATAGTTTTCTTATACTATCACTTACTAAAAATTATAGTTAGATAATTATTAGGATCGACTTAAACAACCCTATTTTTTGGGAAATGATATACTTAGATATAAAAGATAAGTAATTCTTCATTATAAAATTAGAAGAATGAAATCTTTTAGCCTATAACTTTTGTCATATCTTTAAACAATGATGTTGTTTAGATGTGATACAATACCTAATTTATGTTAAATATTTTCTTTAGTTACTTTTAAAACTAAACCATCATGAAGCAGTTAAGGCAATTATCCAAAAATAAAGTTAATTAATGATTGTAACTAAAACATATGCATATTAATTTGTTGGAAAATGATTTGCATGGCCTTTGTGATCCCAACAAATTCACTTTAATTATTTGTCTGTGAAAAATCAAATCATAGACTATATATATATATATATATATATATATATATATATATATATATATATATATATATATATATATATATTTTTTTTTTTTTTTCATTTTAAAGTTGATTTAATACTAAACGTCAAACAATTGGCCCTCTACATGCTCCAACTTTTGTCATGGAAGAGATTAACTAGGATTACCAAGGTCATCCAAGATACATATTCAGTACTTTTAGGTTCCTCTATCAGTTTGCATGCTTCTACATGGGTTTGTCCTGATTTTCTGTTGATGGCAATGTCGAAAGTAGACACCTGGGGCATTCATTAGATTGAGCTTTCTGATAGCAATGCCGAAGGTGAGATTCAGTGTTTCTTTGTTTTTTGTTGTTGTTATTATTATTATTATTATTATTATTATTATTAATCTGTCTAGATTGTTCTAGACATTCCACTTGTATGTTCTTTTTATATTAATATAATTATTTGTTGATCCTTAGCATACTAAAAAAAATTTGAACGTCAAGCATGCATGCCCTTTTATATATATATATATATATATATATATATATATATATATATATATATATATATATATATATATATATATATATATATATATATATAACCCTAATTCCAATCCAAAAAATTAATATAATACTGAACATCAGGCATGCCCTTATGCTTATAATATAGGTAACCCCACCCCAATCCCATGTAACTAGCTAAACCAAGTTGATATATTATTATTATTATTATTGTTGTCATTGTTCTTGTGTACCCTTCAATATTCACAATTGAGTAGTAGGCATTCTCATAGGAACTTTGAACTAATGTTATAGCAATTGAGAGGCCTAGCAATGATGGAAATAAGATGTCTCAACTGCTTAATGGTTTGAGTGCATAATGCAATAACTTTTAGTCTTGTCATTCTAAAGTTGATCATATATTCCATGTGTGAAATAAGTTCTCTTGCTCAACTCCAATGTCTAAGCTAACATTTGTAGTCATTCATGTCTTTCAACTTGATCCATATCAGTCACTAACTTTCCTTGGACAGAAAAACATCTGACAAGATGGATTTATGTATTTTTCAAAATCAATGGAGAAAGGGGGAGAGGGGTTTAGCTATCCATTTTTGAGGTATACGCTCTCCCTAGCTCTCCAAAGTGTCTTAATGTTTGCTTTCATAGATGAAGTCAGGACCTACCATAAACATATCATGCTTCATGTCCAAAGTATCTGCTATATAGGGCCTGCGCCTTTCTTCTTACCCCCACCTCTGTCCTTTTAAACCTTACCTCATTTTCCTATGCCTATAACCTCCATTCCGAAGACCATCTGCCTTGACAATGCCCTTAGAAGACTTCTTTCTAAATCCTCCACTTGAGCTGACACCTAAAAAAAAAAAAAAAAGTTTTCTTGCTCATGGTGGCAAGCAAATCATTCGAGGCTTCATATGGTTAATTATATACACATGTATATTGATATCAGCATGTATGTGCATGCATGCATATCCTAATTTGTTACTTTAATGGGTTTTACACAAAGATAATACTAAGTGGATATAGATCTAAATTTTTGTGTCTAGAGGTCAAGAGGCACGGGTTGGATAGTTATTCTAGCTAGTAGTTTAGTACTAGTGTGACCTAATAATTTGGTGGGTTATTCTGAACTCAATGGTCCCACAAGTTAGATCAGAAACAACTAGCAGAGTGGCTTTTGGAGATTCTTCCTTATAGCACCTTATAAATGTTTAGTTGATCTTTCTGTAAAAATTACCAGGTCATTTTTAGAAAATTCAAGTTGTTGATTAAATCCTTTTTTTTTAATTATCAATGAAAAGTTAATGTTGATTCGTTTGGTAGGTTTAAAAAAATAAATTTGTTCAAGTGATAGGGTAGATTTGTTAAAAATGGTTTCGCCAAGAAGTTCTGTGATAAAGAGGGAATGATCTACAAGCTGGTGAGAGTGACATCGAAATCTTATACCTTAGCCTACTTTTAGTCTTAAGACAGGAATCATTTAACTAGAGAACTGTAAGATGAGAAGAGGCATTAACACACAGAGAGAGAGAGAGAGAGAGAGAGAGAGAGAGAGAGAGAGAGAGAGAGAGAGAGAGAGAGAGAGAGAGAGAGAGAGAGAGAGAGCATCTTCAAGTGACTTTAGTTATTTTAACTGAAAAAAAAAAAATATTCCTGATTTCTTCAGAGTGAGATAAGGGATTGACCAGTACTAAAGATTTGTTTTCCAATCATAAAAATTGATTTTGAGCAGCAGCTTTTTTCCCTTTTCATTTGTGTATAAGTGTAAACCAGCTTGCGTCTCTAGCTTCTTGTGCTCTAGATCCTATATATGTACCCATTTCATTATACCACCAAAGATTCTAAACCATAATTAACCATGACAATTGTTTACTTTGAATCTCAACTAATATTGATATATGGTTAGATCGATACTGGTGCATGGGTAATTCTAAATCCATAATAGAATGTGTTCTTTAGCACTAATGATCTCTATAAGGCCTCTTAGGGGGGATCATTAGACCCTAATTGCTTGATCAACATAACTTAATCGAATTTTTTTTTTGAGGGAAATTCAAAATTTTCTATTCATAAAGAAAAAAATTTCATGCAAATTGTTTTTAATGATCAATTTGACTTGGTGTCCCATATCAAGTATTTCATGGTATGAAGGAACTGAGAAAATTATTAGTGATCATTCTTTTGGGGGATCTTATAGTTGGACAACTAAAATGAAGTGGAATTAATTAAAGGATATTTTTTTGGTTGGGAATTATATAAAGGGTCTTTCTGTATGACATCGATTAGTGTTTTTGATTCTTTTTTGTGGGACGTTATTGGGCCATCATGAATACTTTAATACACAAAGAGGTATTTGGGTATTTGAGATGGGCTCAAAGGGATTTTGAGTTTTTGTGCGACTCGATGAACACTGATCGCATGTCAATATCGGATCAATATCAACAAGAAACTCCCTTACGTAGAAAACTCAATTCATAGTTTTATCCTTTGAATGGAATACAAACACAATTGAAGAAATGATTACATCCAGGAAAAAAAATAAAGAGGTATGAGTATTTCTTCTGTTTTACTCCCCATTTTTTCTGTTTCCTGCAGGCCAAGGATTCTATTTTAATGCAGATGGTTTATTTTTCCAATGTAATCATCTCAAAAAAAGAGACTCATGAGTTGAAATAGCAATTGTAGATGATAAATTTTGTTTTGTAGATGAAAAAGTTAAAACACACAATATATATATATATATATATATATATATATATATATATATATATATATATATATATATATATATATATATATATATAATGCAAGCAGGCGATCCAATGGTACATTACTCCACATCCAACAGGGATCTGCATCGTGGGTTTTAATTGAATTTGAATTAACATTCTTTTTTTTGTGTGTGAAAATTAATATTCATTGATGCAAAAGAAGTGATAATTCCAATATATATATATATATATATATATATATATATATATATATATATATATATATATATATATATATATATATATGACCCATTTCCTTTTTTTATATGCATGATAGAGATTCCATTTTATATAAAAGGACTTACTGTTCATAAAAGAAGGTTCCATTATACAGAAGAATGTTATACTTATAAACACATTGAATATCATCTCTGGCGAAAATGGCATATAATTTTATTTCAAAAAAAAAAAAAAAAAAAGTGTTTTGTTAACGATAGAGAGAGATAAGAGATGAAGAAGAAAGACCATTACCCAGTGCTGCAGGGAGGGGCGAGGGGGCGAGTTTGGAATCAATCCTAATATATATATATATATATATATATATATATATATATATATATATATATATATATATATATATATATATATATATATATATATATATATATATATATCTTATTTTTTTTTTCTATTTATTTTCTTTTTTGGCGCAAAATGGTATATTGGTTTTGAACATTTGTCCTAACAACCTGAACCTTTTACCATGGTTCTAAGCAATGGGCCCCCTAAAAAATAAAACAACAAAACAAATTCCGATGTTACTCCTCCACACTACTATAGGATTTTCATCTTAAGGCCTGAAACCCATAAGTAGGGAGATTCTTTCTTCATTGTAGGTTAATAAAAACTTATCCTTAATAATTAAAATCTTCTCTTTTATATTAACATTTTTACTGCAATAAGTTGTTCTACAAAATTTGCAATAAATGCCACTGTAAATGGCACCATGGAGGCCCTCCTTGACCAAAATGGCTTTTAGAAGTACTCTTTGTATCTATACCTATAATAATAGAAATGATTCGCTATTCACTCGATTCCTAGGTCATAATTATTATGTAGGAAAGATGGCCAGTTACCATCTATATATATATATAGTAGGAAGGAAAAGTTTTCTTAAATGTTACCATATATAGTAGCAAGGAAAAGTTTTCTTAAAGGATGTGTCAAAATCTTCTCTTAATATCCAATTATCTACCAGACAACTGTATATTTTATTGACACTCAAATTTTATGAAGGTATTATACTATAATTTAAATGCGTTGGGATATTCTCTATGTACCCATCTATGCATGGTTGTCAGCAGTTGTTTGTAGAAATTGAAATGATGTAGAAAAGTAAAAATGAAATTGAAAGACAAACAATCATATAACGCAATAATGTACAGTTCAACAAGATTGTCTTGCCTTTATCCACTGTGAGATGAGATTTGTTTCACTATCAATGGAGAAGAAGATTACAGTCGCTCATCCTTACACTTAACTATTAAAAAGAACTCAGTTGCTATCAATTTAAAACGAAGCCTATACATGTAGATTTACCAAAATACTCCACCACTCTCAATGATGAATACAAGACATACTTTTCCCAATAGTAAGGTCATTTAGCAAGGTTAATCCTTCGCAATGCCAGTGTTTTTCAGATTCAAGAGTAATACTATTCCCAATAGTAATGTCATTTACAGCAAGGTTAATCCTTCGCAATGCCGGTGTTTTTCAGATTCAAGAGTAATAAAATCTCAATACAATTTAGGTTCTATGGTTGAAATAAATTCCAAATTTTACATATGATGATTAATCTATGACATGAATAACTTTTCCCATAATATAAAATTAGTGGGTTACTTTAACATGATTTTCTTCAAATATCCTAGACTCCTAGTGCATGCATGAGATATTCAGAAAAAAGATGGGTCCATTTTGAATAATCACGAGAATATGGATGAATATACGGGTCATGTTTCATGAACTTTGATGAACAGTTCAAAGGGGGGGGTATTCTCAGAGTTGGTTGGGATGAAATTCTGGAGACTTATGAGGAAAGGCAGAGCAGCAGGCCATATTATTGGGTACCAAACATGCAGGCTTCGAAGAGGAAGACCATACAACCACTCATACGGAGTACAAAACAGCTAAGGACTGTGAAAATGAATCTAACCTTCTTAGATACATGCACAGTATACGTAAAAAAAAAGATGAGAAATCAGATTCTCCTGAGTAGAAATTTGCCTTTTGGGAACTGAAAAAGTTGTCATTTTACCCAAACAGATATCTCTGGCACTGGATTACCTTGGACATCAGTGACATCTTTACCAGAAAATGCTAGAAAATAGATGAAATGGTTGGTGGAAGTCAACAGAAACAGTGACTTATAAACAATGAGCTTTCACTTCTCAGTTCTCACTCACTAGTAAATCCAAAACAGATTGCGAAAGCCACCCACATGCACTCATTTAAAGCTCTGAATAAAGATCCCAACTCCTTTGTCCACTTTCAAACCCCAAAAATTATTGTTCTATAAGGGACAAAAGAACTTGTCATATGCCTCGTCTTATCCCCTCTAATTTACCTCCTCATTTATATTCTTTAACCTGGGCTAGGGTTGAACTTCTACTAACCAGGATGAAAGGAACTGGTTTTCTCTAAGAGTGGCATATTATACCTGGGCTAGGGTTGTTCTGCTCTCTTTGGTTCGATTTCCATTTCAATTTAAATTTTTGTTTGGTTGGATTTCTCCACACTAATGCAGGTATCTATATGTTCAGTCATATTCATGTACATCAGCTAATTGCACAGGTCAACTTCTTTCTAAGAATTGGTCCATGGGATTGGATTCCCCATCAGGAGGGTGCTTTTAAAGCCATGGCTACTATGAAGGATTCACAAGAACTGGGTAGGGATGGATGAGTGCAATTTCATCTGGCAAACTTTTGTTTAAAATATTTTTTTTTTGAAGAAGACCATAAGTAGAGAATATATTCTCAAAATTGAGTGACCTTTTTATTTGTGAAATTGTTTTCGGTTTATGCAATCAAATAAATTTCAATTCATTGACCAAAACCTTTTTGTTGACTTTTTTCATGAAATCACAATAAAATTGAAATAGAAATCCAAGCAAAGAAACCCTGAGTCTATCAGGTTATAGTGAAATGCCCAGGTTTGCTTTTGCTTTATGTTCTATTGAGCTAACGTAAGCCTGGCCTGTTTACTAATATGGCGAGGCAATATTAATGAACCTGTTTGATGGGTTCTTATCAAACGTAGATACCATCTTTTGGAGAAAACATTTAAATGGGCAAGGGGAAAATGAGTATAGAGTTAAAGGTCATCTTGATCTTTTTAGTCACCGGTTTTATGGATGGAGAGCCTTGGATTTTATGTCATTTATTTTGGGATCAGTGGAGGTTTGGAAGTTGAGAACATTTACAGAACTTAATGGGGCCAAGAAGAGAAAAAGAGAAAATGAATGGGCAGAGGAATATACCTGCAGCAGTTGGATGGCAAGGTGTAGATGATAGAATGAGTGGAGGGCATTCTTCACCTTCAGAATTGTTGAGCTTCCACATTAAATTGAAGGCAGAGGAGAGAGAATACCAGGCAAGTCCATATCAATTAATACTACTAATAAACCCCAAATTTCTTTTTCCTATAAACTTTCTGATTGCATTGCATAAGATATAAAAGGGAAAAGAAATGAAAATAAATAAAAACTAAGAGGACATTTTTTTTTAATTATTATCTAACATTATTGTGTAACTAAATTTAAAACATTCTGGATTTGGTTATTAAATTTTACAGCTTTTTACATCAAATTTCTCGTATTAAGAAACAAAATAAGATTCAATTTGAAAGTTTAATTGTCATATTGATGCAACCCGTAGCCCCTGATGGATGGGGTTTGTGGTTTATAGTCAGGAATGAGAAGGATTTAGTTTGACATTGATCGAAAAATGTATTGATACTTGACTTAAGACCCTGGGTAAGACCACATTTTCTTTTTTAAACTGATTTCACTTCCCTTTCCTTTACGTTCAACCAGATAAAACCTTAACGAATTCAAAACTTTCCTTTTGGCATCGTTTGGTTTACAACTTCAACATCCTGTTTATTAGACCTATATGGAACCATTCGTGAATCAATAATTATCAAAACAATAAATATACTTAGGGCTGCAATAATTCTCTTGTTTTGTAAAGGCTTTGTTGTTTAGTAATAAGGACAGCTGTGATACTGAACCTACAAAAAATTTCACCCAAGATGACAGACCAATGTGTGATGACAGAATTGAATTGTCAACTAGGTGATGATGCCCTATTCCTTCCCGCTAGAATCATTGAGATTTGTAGACCTCTACTGAATGCTTGGTTGAAGAGCAAGCGGGTCTGGAACTCTGAAACAAATGGGAACCATGACAAAATGACTATGGGCATGAAAATTAGAAGTCCCATCACATACTCATATCCTCTTGCTAGCTCCTTCATGGAGTCCCACATTCCTATACCCTTCATCATGGATCTGCAAGTTTGGCCAATCTTGATCAAGGACAAGATGAGATCATGTTAGAAGGGACTTTGATGTTTAGTAGAATATGTAAATTGTCAAATATTTCTCAAAATTTTATCTGATAGCTCACGAATTACCACATTAATGGACAAATACAACAAAAAAGTGATTCCTGCCACCCAATACTTTTGCCGTGTAAATCTTGACATCTTTCTATCAAAATGGTTCAATGGGGCATAACTCAACACTAGGAATCTGCAAATCCATTTAATGTGATAACTCTTGAACCATTTGGTGTTTTTTCTTCTAGAATAAATAAAAGTTAGGAATGACACTTACAAGAAGTATCGCCCATCCTGTTGGCAAGAAGCAAATAAAACCAGCAAACAAGTCTCCAATTGTCAGGTCACAGACTACAAATAAGACAGTCATGACAGACAAGAAGCTAATGAACAGAAGCAACTTGAGGATCCTGAACATGAGCTGAAAGTCAGTGCCAAATCTCCTCCTCCCAATTGATACCATCTGAAACATGTGAAACAGGGATGTAGCATCACACTAATGTACGGAGGCATCAATCAGTCACCACAAGACTAGCTACAATTCTTGTCACTGCCCCATGCGGTGTTACTTTTTCTGACACTGGCACATGTCTGGGGGTGTTTGTGTGCACTGGTGTGCATCTGTGTCTGTGCATGCATGCTAGTGACTGTGACTGTGTGGGTGTGTGTGTATATATTCCTTCTGAATAAGGATGAAATGTACAACCAAGATCAGTTCCATAGATTACTTCATATTCTGTAAGTGCGAAGTGTGTACCTTTAAGAACACCAAAACAGTAGCCATGACCAGCCATGAAAGCCCGTACACCTAAAAAAAAAAAAAAAAAAAAGACAAAAATATTATTAGGTAAAATTGGTGATGCATCAGTTTCTCTGTAGGATTATGAGAACGCTAAGGTAGTATACCAGTAAACTCTGGACATGGTGAGCTATGTTAAGGTGATAAACCATGCCATATTGGTAGATAAAAAAGCGACATGCCAGGATTATCTCAATCACTCGACCCCGGATGTCTGTGTGCTTTAAGTGATCCAATTCAAATTCCCACCAGGATTCCCAACTTCTATCTTGTGCGATACCGATACCACCACGATTACCCATCCACCTTTTCCAGTCTGTCCAATCATCCACCGTCTTCTGCCACTCAAACCCAGAAGGATTGAACACAAAAGGAGCAAACAACCAAGACGCAACCAAGAACCACATGGAGGATGTGATGAACCAATAAATACTCAAACTACGATATGTCTTCCCGTAGGCTACATACACGATCAACAACATCAAAAGCTCTAACCCCTTCACAAAGTGACTTCGGGAATATAACCTGTAATTATCAGAGAATTTTGCATGAAACACAACAAATCCTCGACCGGTCGGTCGGTATTTAGCCCCACCATGTAGTATTGTCCTCCCATAATAATGAGCTTTTGTTCCAAGCTGAAATGTAAAGAATACAGAGGCCAATTGCAGCTGCATAATTATCAAATCACCAAGTGCCGTGCGAAATCCTCTTTCAAGGCCAATTTCCATCACCATGGGAAGCACCAGCAACAAGCCCAGCTGATACACGGACTGGGTAGCAAGCGCCGTTTCAAGGGACTTATTTTGCTGGATACTTGGATCCAAAAGGATAGACTTTTCTAAACCACTCAGTACCATATACAGACGCCCATATAGGAACACATACACGATAATTACAGTTACCTGGAAAACAGAAATAGAATCAGTATCATAACCAGCAATGTATACTTCAAAAGTAAATTATATTGGTCTAGGCAAATGAAATTGTTACGCACAGTTTTATTTCCTTAATTTCATTCATCTTATTGTGTTAGCTTGTACAACCCTGTAAACTATAGGGAATGGACACATTCATTATTCACATGGGGTCCATTCCTCTCTCTCGGTTCTAGTAGTATCGATGAGAGGAGAGCTGGCTTGTTGACAGTCAAACCAGCATTGATAACTTGTGCGTTGGCTATGTGCCTTGTTCCCAATTTGATTATAAGTTTTATCCTTCTATTCTTCTTATTTCCTTATTTAATTGAGACTCCAACTCATGTTGAGATGTGGAGTCCCTCTCCTATCCTACTATCTCTATTTGATTATATGTAATTAAGAGACTACGATTAGTCATTATTAGTCTAGGATCCCTTGTCAAGTTGACATATGGAATTCATATTCCCACTGTAACTAGAACTCCTCATGTGTTGTCCCAGACCTATCCTAAAGGATGTCCTAATGCACGAGGCTACCGCTACTGTAGGGTCTGAGAAGGGGCAGAATGTACTCAACCTTGCGCCCGCAACCCGGAGAAACTGTTTCCGTGTTTCGAATCCGCGATCACCAGGTTACAATATGAAAACCTTACCATCACACCAAGGCTCGCCATCTAGTCCTACAACTATCCTATTTCCCTTATTTGGATATCTATAAATAGTAACTGCTAAGGGAAGAGGACTACACACACAATTTCTCTCTCCTTCTCGTTTTCTCTCCATCTTCTTCTTCTTTCTATCTATTTTGTTACACGGTATTAGAGCAGTTGATCTGATCCGCCGTTTAGAGAGTCGTTTAAGGTTAACCATTCTGGTATGCTGCCTTCAATCTGCTGCTAACTAAAACTGCTGCTACTGCTGCCTCTGATGATCTGCTATTGTTCTTAAGTACCTACTACTACCGAGATCTGTTTTTTCAGATTTGATCTACTCTGGAAGGTTGATCTACTGCACTGCTAATCCTCCCTTGTTGCCACAAGCTGCTATTGTGATTTGCTGATCTATTAAAAGATCTGGTTATTGATCTCCTCCTTATATATTGCTGATCTACTGCTGCTATGCTATCCTCATCAGATCTGATCTGTTGCTGCTGTCTTTAATCTACTGCACATTTGTAATGCAATATTGCTCTCAAATGATCTTAAGTACCAACGGATGCATTGATGCTATACTACTGCTACACCTGTTCTTAGATCTGAACTGCTGAGATCTGATCTGCTGTAACAGACCTGATTTGCTGCTCGTAATAATCGATATTAAGTCTCTAATCTGATCCGCTGTGATTAAATCACTGCTATGATCTGCTGCTGCCATCGATCCTATACTGATCTGATCTACTTTTCTACTGCTGCCATCGATACTATGTTGTTGATTCTACCTCGGGCTGCTGTCCATACTAAATTCTATTGCTATTCTGCTGTTGCTGATACTGTTATATGCTGTTGATCTACTCTGGTACTGATCTACTACTATCTTGATGACATGCTACTACTCATAGTTGTCAAGGCGCCAAGGCGAACCAAGGCCTTAGAGGCCTGACGGGGTGCCTAGGCGACCAAGGCGCCCGCCTATGCAACCAAGGCGCCTGATTTTCCAAGGTGTCACAAGGTCTTCTGGGTGCCTAGGCTGCGCCTAAGCGACGCCTTGACAACTAATGCTGCTCTATTTTCATGAGATCTGATATGTGAATCTGCTGCTATTTATCTGCTGACGTGTTATTCTCGCAAGATATTACTCTCTAATTTGATCTACCATACATCTGATCTTCTGCAAGTTACTACTGCTGCCACCTTGTTTTCTGCCCATCATTCTGATCTGCCGATATTTATATCTGTTACTACAGATGCATTATACTACTTTTCCTAATGCTGAGGTTTACTTCTGAAATCTTATCTGTTATCCCCTCACTGCCGCAAGATCTCTACCCTTTCCTGGTGTACACTTCAATATTTGCTAGTATTATTGCCCTACTGCTTCTAAATCAAGGAATCTACCTCAACTAGGATTTCCTAATATCTCTCATATCCACCATTGGATCGTACTCAAATTTTGATGACATATCCTAGTTGTCTTTCATTATTTGTTTGTCATTTTTTGTCCACATCTGCTGACTGGGTCTTTAACTTTTCAATTAAAATAAAAAATCCTCCTGCATTCATTACCCTGTTCCTAGTCACACTAGGACTTCACCATATTCCTTAATCCAACCGTCGGATGGTTTTGAAATTTGGATATGTTGTTCCTATTGATATTCTACTTTTATCCGACAGTTTAAAGTCTTCCGCCATAGTTTGCCCACATGGAATGTTCCACATAAGGGGGAGAAGGCATATATTATATATATCTGCTCAATTTTGTGTCTCCTCATTGAAGAGAGCCTAGCTTACTACTACCTTCCTCGTGATGGAGAACTTACCTATTTGCTCATGATGGAGTCTACTACAGTTTAATATGCTCATGTTGGAGCCTACTACAACCTCTACTACCATTTTTATGTAATACAACATCTATTAACAATAGCATGTAATACAACCTCTACTATCAGTTGCACGAGATGCGACCTCTACTACCAGTTACACAAGATGCAACCTCTACTAACCAGTTGCCTGTAATACAACCTCTATTATCAATTACATGAGATCCAACCTCTACTCTCAGTTTGTGTTTTCTCGTATTGAAGCCTACTACTACCTTTTTCCTAATGTTGGAGTCTACTATTGCTTTGCTCGTGAAAAAGCCTACTACTACTACTAACAGTTGCACGAGATGCAACCCTGTACATGATACTGAATTATAGGGTCTCTAGCAACTTGCCTACACCTACTACTACTTGGTCACTATCTGCTGATGCTACTACCACCTCCTATACTTGGGAAGAACCTATGCTGATTAATGTTGGTGATTTGGTATTACTGCTATAAATTCTCTCTATGCTCCTTGGTATCTCCGACTACGTATTGAAGATTATTGTTGCAGTTCAAATCTGTTCCATGTTGGACATGCATGACTTATATGCTCCAGCTTGAGAGGAGTTAACTATATGGTGGACCCGTTCACATGGGGTCTGCCTACGAGCTACAACAACAACAAGCAACAACGAGCCGCATATGTTCACTTAAGTTCACCACTCTCATTTGAACATGTAGTGGAGCAACAAGAGAGTATCCACGAGTGCTTCTATAGCTACCTCCTTCGAAACAAAGATAAACTACTCTCTCTCATGTTTCATGCTTGCCTATATGAATTGCATAAGTCATTGTGTTTTGGTGGTTGAGAAGTACAGAAGTGAACAGTATGTTAGTATTTAGTTGTTCCTCTCTCTCGGTTCTAGTACTATCAACAAGAGAAGAGCTGGTTTGTTGACTTAGTCAAACCATCATTGATAACTTGTAAAAGAAGTTGGCTATGTGCCTTGTTCCCAATATGATTATAAGTCTTATCCTTTTATTCTTCTTATCTCCTTATGTAATTGGGACTCCCTCTTATGTTGAGATGTAGAGTCCTTCTCCTATCCTACTATCTCTATTTCAATATATGACTAGGATTATTGTCATATTGTGCAAGGTAAGAAAGGGACTCTACATTTCAACATGAGAGGGAATCCCAATTACATAAGGAGATAAGAATAGACGTATAAAACTTATAACCAAAATGAAAACAAGGCACAAAGCCAACTTGTTCCATAAGTTATCACTGCTGGTTTGACTAAGTGAACAAGCCAGCTCTCCTCTTGTCAATAGAAAGGTTCTAAATCTCGGATCTTGACCCCATTTCGGTGAGGTTCGAGATTTTCGAGATCTGAAAAATCTCACCAAGACACTGCATTTTTTGAACATATAAAGGTCAAGTTTTTCCGAGATTTTGAGATCTCAAGAAGGTCGAGATTCCAAGATTTCGCCAAGATCATGCCAAGATTTAGAAGTATGGTTAATAGTATTAGAACCGAGAGATAAAAAAACCCCAACAACAAATTGTGAGATATACAACCTCTATAAAGTTAATTCTTTAATTTTTCCCAAAGCTGCCGCATATCCATATTTAACCAATCAAAAACATGAGTTGCAAAGGTCTGGGTTCATATATCTATTTCCATACCAAACAAAGGGAGAGAACATAAGCCATAGCCTATAAGAACTGTTTTAACGTAAAATGCGGGTTATATATATACTATAATCAAACAAATTTTAGGTTTCAAAAGAAAATGAGTTATATTTTATGAACAAGGTCTAGTTGATCAGCATTTACTGTCAAAAGAAAACTTGATGAAGAATAATTATAGAGAATCGAAGAAGTAAGAGACTTACTTGTTAATGGAGAATGCAAAAAATAAAATGAGATGAAAGACTGTTCACCAAGAACAGCATCCAGCTTCCCATAAATAAAAAATAAAAAAAAAAGAAAAAAAAAGAAAGGACAATGTGCAAGGTTGACCATCGAGGGCGAGCCTTGGTGTGATGGTAAGGTTGTCATATTGTAACCTAGTGGTCACGGGTTCAAATCATGGAAACAGCCTCTCCACATTGTGGGGGTAGGCTGCGTACATTCTGCCTTCCCCAGACCTTGCAGTAGCGGGAGCCTCATGCACTGGAACGCCCTAGGGTTAACCATCAGACGTAGGAAGAGAATGTCGTATTGGTCTATTGGCCAGTTCCACATCTAAATTGAAATCCTCTTCCTATGAGGAACGCTTCTCTGGTTAAATAAACTGAAAGCAGTCCTAGTTGGACCTTAAATAAAAGACACTAAAATCTTCGAGTTGTCTCAGTTAAGGGACTGGTCAAAACGAAACCCAGGATCGAAACTCATGGTTGGAAGTTTGACGTAGAATTTCAACCCAGGGAGGTCCAAGGCCGAAGCCCAGTGTCAAAACCTCAAAAGAAGATCCAGCGTGTCTTGGTTTCAGGCTTGACCGAAACCTGCCTTGAAATTGAGATTTAGTTCCTTGATTTGGACCCACTAAATCAACTTTGGTTAGGCTTGAAATTCAAGCTCCTAACCAACTAAAATTACAATCCTAATTTAACCAGAACTTAAGAACTTTACAACTAAAATTAAGCACTGATATGATTCAAAACTGGAACTCTAAGTAATAGGGAAAAAAAAAAAAAAAAAAAAGAAAGAAGAAACTAATAGAATATAAGTAGATAATATGGATATATTAAAAATCATTAAATTCATAATCATTAAAGGGTGTCTCTGTTTGTAAGCAAGTAGGTTACAAATAGAATTAGTAAACCTTGACCATAACTTATTCACTTAAATAGTATGCTGTTTCGAATCAGGAAACAGCATCTCTACAAAGCAAAGGCAAGGCTGCAACATATGTCACTCCCCAAGCCCTGCAGTGGAGTGAGCCTTGTGCATTAGGTATGTTTTTAGAATAAATTTCAGCTACCACCCAAAATAGTTTTGAAACATCACCTACTACCCACAACTTTAAAAAAACATCAATTACATCCAAGTAATTGATGGAGGAGACTGAAATCACTGTTAGACATTTTTACCCTTTTATTTTTTCCATCATAACAAAATTAACAAATTTAGATCATTGGGTTTGGACCCTTGTGTCTCTAAAATGCAGTAATCAATGCCTGAAAAATTTTACCAAAAAAAAAAAAAACCTAATAGGTACTAGGTTCTTAGCAACAATCGAGAAAAACAAGGGTTATCGAAGGTGAGTTCGTTGTTGTTCAGTGAGTTTGTGGAGAAGAACCATCTGGAGATCAAAGATGATGATTACGGAAAGGAAGGACAACCGGATCAAGTTCAAGAAGACGAAACAGAGGAAAAATTTCAGAGTGATGTAATCAGCGCTAAACTAATAAAAG
Organism: Protea cynaroides; assembly: GCA_028583415.1. NCBI lineage: Eukaryota > Viridiplantae > Streptophyta > Magnoliopsida > Proteales > Proteaceae > Protea > Protea cynaroides. Next base: position 74,754,162 of record CM053265.1, on the reverse strand, counting down.
GGGGGAAGATCGAGATTTTCGGGCCAAGGTATCAGTGATGCTGAACTTGCCGCAGATTTAGCAGCAGGAGTAGCCAAGAGAACAACGATTCCGTGCTGAAGAAGGAAGCCATGGAGAAGAGCAAACAACTCTTATCTTCAGAGCGATTCGAAAAAATCTCTGAAACCCTTCCTTCTCTGCTCCTGATTTCTAACCCTTCTCTCATCTTCCCTGGTTTAAGGAGGATAATATTCCAGGTTTTGGGAATGAGTGGTTTTGCAATTGCAGATTCCTGATGGAGTTTATCCAGGTGAGTGATTTTTACTGAGGAACGTATTGTCTTTTCCTACGTTTCTTGGCCGTTAGCAATGAATGGTTTCCAGTAAAAGCATAGCGGAGGGTTACTATTTAGCAAACCCAGAATTGCGGAAGTGGTTTTCTGGTTTTGTTTTCCACTACAACAAGAAAAAGATGATGTTAAGAAGGCCCATTTTGTTCGCTCCTATTATTCTCTAGATCGATAAACTTGCAATCTTCACTACTTTGTCCTGTAAGTTTCTCCTTTATACGTAATTATCACAAAAATTGACAGTGAAAGATTTAACTATTCCGCTAATTCTCTCTTTTCTCTTGTGATTTCGCAGCTACGATGGATTCAATGAAATGTTTCTGCTCTCGTGAGTATTTTTTCTTTCTTTGATAATTTTGGCTTTGACTTGGCGTTTGGTTCTCCCTTCGATGGAAGTCGTCGAAGTTGATTTCTTGTTTTCTTTTTCAGGCTGTCGGCGGCGAGATAAGGAAATTGAATCTCCTTCCACAGGTGATCTTTTGTTTCTCGACATTGAAGTATTGAAAGATGCAAGTTATGAGAATTCCTAACCATAATCTTTTTTCTCATTGCCCTTGTTCTTTAAATCATCTAGGAGGCATCGATCAACTTGAAAGAACCGATTGTTACCGTTTATTCGGTTAACGCCAATACTTTTGTTTCGAATTCTGATGGATCCAGGGGAAAACCTTCGTACCGAACTGCAGAATCCAGGGGATTAAGTTTTTCTTAGTGATCGGTGCTTCAGATCTGTTAGAAATTCCAGGCGCCCGAAATCCTGCTATTTTCGTCGCTTGGCTCTCCACAAAACCTTCGATGATGAGGTTTGATGCGCATTCGAGAATGGCATAGGCATCAACGAAGATGAAGAGATGCACAAAGAGCATGAAGCTTGACATCGTCGTCGGCGAAGAACACTTTCAGAGCAAGAGGGTTTTTTATTGTTTTTAAAAGAACTTGAGCGAAGAAGAGGGTATTATTGTCCATTTTAAGATTGATACAGCAACTAACGGTATTTGTTTAACGAAGTGGATCTATTTGATTAACGGTGGTAAATGTTTGGGTGGTAGTTGATGTTTTTTGAAAGTTGTAGCTGGTAGGTGATATTTCAAAACTATTTTGGGTGGTAGCTGACATTTATTCCCTTTTTTTTATAGCAAGGTGGATGTGTAAATTGAAGTTAAGTTGGTTTTCCACTCAAAAAATTATTGTAAGCCAAGTTTGAGTCGACACATTAGGAGGTGTAAACTTAAATTACCATATTGCCCTCTCTCCCATTTCAATTTTTGCCCCTCCCCAAACCATGCGGTGGCATGAGCCTCATGTACTGGGTTTATGCCCTTTTTTCTTGTAGTACGGTGGATGTGTAAATTTAAGTTAAGCTGGTTTACCACTCAAAAAATTACTATAAGCCAAGTTTGAGTCGACACATTAGGAGGCTTAAAACTTTACATTACCATATTACCCTCCCTTTCATTTCAATTTTCAATCCTTCCATTATTCCGTAACCAATCTCAACACCACCACTAGTCTGTTATTGTTGCTACCACTTCCATTAATACTAACGAGCCCAAGCTTGATGAGACCAAGCTTGTACATTGGTGCATGGTTCAAAGTGCCGGTTGAAACCACAACTCGGTTTCAACATAGGTCGAAACGAGTCGGTGCTCAGAGTATGCAAATGCTGTTTAAAGTTGCCTAAATGAAAATAATTTTTTCGTCATCAAAACAAATTATTATTTTGGTGCTCTTCTAGTTTTTAGAAATGTTTTACTATAATAAGTTTATGAAAATTTTAAATTGTAGAAAATCCTTAGCATTTGAAAGTTGAAAATCTCCCCGCTATCAGAAATGCGATTTTTGTTCTCAAACTGAAGGGTTGACTTTTTATTCTTTTGGAATTTGAATTTTAAATTATTTTTATTGGATTCAAATGGGGACATTTGCTTATTTATGAATAATATCTTAAGTCAATGAAATATGAAAGATCATATTTCATTTACTCAAATGATATTAATCTTAAATAAGTGTTGTGTATTGTACACTAAACCATTCTATGTAGATCATCAAGTCTCGATCTAATACCCAAAAAAAAAAAAAATCAGGTTTTAGTCATGAAAAATAGGCCTAGGTCAAAATTTTGAAACCTACCTAGATTTCTCGAGATTTCGATTAAGACACAGTACACTTAGTATCTTGGGTGTGTTCTCGTCTCGACCAGGTTGAGATTACCAAGAAATTCAAAATCTCAGCGAGATTTCAAACCATAATTGGGTAAGGCTAGGGTGAAGAAGAATATGAATAAAGAAGAGTGTTCGTGTTAGTGATATTACCTTGTGAAGCTATAGGCACATGGGTCCCACTAGTAAATTTATTATTTATGGTTTGTTTATATTGGTTGTTATAGGTTCTCTTTATTGTTACGATTTTTTTCCTAAGTTGTTTATGTTTACTTTCCTAATTAGCTTATGATTGTAATTATGGAAGTGTCCTAAACTATTGTTTAATAAAGGAACCACAGGACTATCATCCATTCGGTTCTTCCTCTTCCTTGGAGAATCGATCATCACTTCTATTTGTCTATTTTTCTCTCTTTCAGTTTCACTTGTTCTAGTTATTTCTTTACTGCAAACTGTTACATGGTATCAGAGTAGGTACCGTTTTGAGAGTCGTTTAAAGATATTTGTTGTGGTGTGCAGCTACCATTGCTTCCTATCTCTATACTCAGTCCCTTCACTTATTGATTGAGTTCTGGTTTTCTATTGCTACTAATGTCTATATCACTCTAATCAGATCTTCCCTGATCTGATCTAAGCCTCTACTGTTGCTGTCAAAACTGATCAGAATTGATCTGATCTGCTGCTTCCTGCTTTGTTTGATATACTGCTATTACTGAGTGGATCTACGGCTGTTGATATCTACTATTCCTACCACACTACTGTGTATTATATTACCTTGATTTGTTGCTAAGATCTATAGAGAACTATTTTTCATATCTGCTGCAATTTACATCTGAGGTCTGATCTGCTCCTTCCTTGCTACCAACATTACTGTTATTGAGGAGATCAGATCTTCTCTGATTTGATCTGATCTACTCCCTACTGGTTTTACTTTACTGCTGTTGACAACTTCAGTTATGAAATCAGATCTGACCTAACTGTCTACTACTGATCTGCTGCAACCGGGCTGTGCTTGCAAGCATCACCTAGAATTGTTTCGATCCCTTTTATTACCTCTTATACTCGGTTGTTGGGATTGATTCTTGTTGGGTTCACCAGGGGGAAGTATTGCGACCTTGTCCCCAAAATCTGAGCCTGAATGGACTCCATATGATCGAGTTCTCTCTATTCGTATTAGACTGGTTGCCGCTGGTTTAGTTTCCAACAAGAAATCCCAAGGTTGAAGATAACCTCCCTGCTTCCTTCCACACGTCATACCTGCCCTTATTGCTTTATTTTATTTCATCCTCATCTCTTTATGATCTAGTATCCAAAACTACCCTCGACTTTTAAGAGTATTCTGTTTTATCCCTTTTTGTTCTAAATACAGTTCTACTTCTATTTGGACATAAGTCTTATTTTTGTTATTTGTAGAAAATTTCTGACTAATACGTCTTTTGTTTTATCCTCCTTCAATACTTTCCAAGACAATCCTAATTTTAATTTAATTTCCAATTAAATCCCAAGGGGTTTGACTCAAAAGATATTATACAGTTCTGATAATTTACAATTTTGCCATTGGGGTCTATTTGTTTAGTTCTTATTCCATACGTAGGTAGTCCTTTAAGAGCTTTACATTGTTTTTAACATTACCATTCTGCCATTAAGCCCCGTTTGATAACACTCCAGCTCCTTACTTCTTAGCTCCGGAGCTAATCCGGAGTAGAATGGCGATTGATAAACATGGTTCAAGTTTTGACTCCCATGGAGTGAACCGTTCCAAAAATGTCTCTGGGAGTTGAAAAACTAGAGCTAAAAAAACTTACTTCTCTTGCTCCGGAGCTATTACCACTACTGACTGCCATCACCACTACCACTAGCACTGCCATCATCACCACCACCCCTCCACCGCCACCATCCCCACCACCACCCACCACCCACAGCCGCCACCACCACCACCACCACCACCGCCGCCGCCGCCACCACCACCGCCGCCCCCGCCATCACCACCACCCTCCACTTACCACTTACCACCAATGCCGCCACCACCTTCCACCATCGCCGCCACCACCGCCCACCACCTTCCACCATCACCGCCACCACCACCACCTTCCACCATCACCGCCACCACCGTCGCCACCACCACCCACCTACCACCACTGCCACCACTGTCGCCACCACCACCACCACCCACCACTTACCACCGATGCCGCCACCACCCTCCACCATAGCCACTACCACCACCCACCATCTTCCACCATCACTGCCACCGCCACCCACCACCTTCCACCATCACCGCCACCACCGTCGCCACCACCACCCACCCACCACCTATCACCACTGCCACCACTGCCGCCACCGCCACCGCCACCGCCACCACCACCACCACCCACCACTTACCACCGATGCCGCCACCACCCTCCACCATCGCCGCTACCACCACCCACTACCTTCTACCATCACCGCCACCACCTTCCACCATCACCGTCGCCACCACCACCCACCCACCACCTACCACCACTGCCACCACTGCCACCACCCACCAGCACTACCGCCGCCACCACCACCACCACCACCACCACCACTACCACCCCCCCCCACCGCCACCAACACCACCACCACCACAAAATAGCATTCTGGAAGCATAGTCTTTTGATTTTGGAGCAGCGTTATCAAACAGCATTCTATTCCAAAAATCCTGACTCCGGAGAAGAAGTAGAAAACGACTCCGGACCAGAAGTAGCTCCATGGGAGCTGGAGTGTTATCAAACGGGGCCTAAGAGTCTGTTTTGTCTGTCTGAAGGGAAATCACAATTTTGCCACCCATCCTTGGTTCTTAGCCATGGCCCCTTGAACAGTATGGTTAATTATCAAATTGCCACAAACTCTTATCTACGACATATTTGGAGTATTACTTTGCTTGGGTAGTCTCATAAGAGTAACCATAATTTATAAAATTGTCATTGAACTTCTATATTTGTAATTTATTGCTTTGAAGCATCCCTAAATCACACTAATGGAATTTGCATGGAATGCTGATTATCATTTCTCATATTTAGCATCTCTAGAAATTTATTTGCTACCAGAATGGTGTGCTTGGAGATTATTGGGCTCTTATTAGTGGGTGTTCTCGTTGGCTGTTCCCCTCCGTTATTTGTCCACGTGAAATGTTCCACGTAAAGGAGGTATATATATATATATATATATATATACTTCCTTTACGGGTGTTCTCGTTGGCTGTTCCCCTCCGTTATTTGTCCACGTGAAATGTTTCACGTAAAGGAGGTATATATATATATATCTGCTTAAGTTCATTGAAGAGAGCTCAATCTACCTACCATATGATGCCTACCTGTTGCACGTGATGCACATGATGCTTACTTGTCGTTACTACATTATTGCTTCAAGATATTCTTCAAAGGTCTTATTCAAGATTTGTTGGTCTTGGCTTCAAAAACTACTGCTCAAGTTTTTTTTTTTTATTGCTGCCTCTACTACCTGGTACAGCCTCTATTACCTGCACCTGATGCAATCTTTACTACTTGGTTCACAGTGGCCTACACTGTGCTGTCGTTGCTCTTGCTTGGTGTTTGCTCTATTGTTGATGCTACTTCTATTTGGTTCTCAGTAACCTATATTGTGTTGTTGCTGCTTGGTTCATAGTAACCTATATTGTATTGTTGCTGCTTGGTTCACAATGACTTATACTGTGCTGTTTGGTTCACAGTGACCTATACTATGCTGCTTTACTACTACTGCTACTGCTGTTGTTGCTTCCGTCGATACATTAGTTAGAGGTGAAGCTTGTGCTACTTTTATTGCTTGGTTTATAGTGACCGATACTGTGCTGCTTTACTGCTACTGTTACTACTGCTTTTGCTGACATGTTGTTTCAAACTGTAGCTCTCACATTCCCCCGTGCTCTAGCTTGAGGGGGGTGTTAGCGCTAGCGATACTACCTTGTGTCGCCATAGGCACATGGGTCCCACTAGTTACTTTGTTATTTATGGTTTATTGTTGTTATAGGTTTCCTTTATTGTTAAGATTTGTTTCCTAAGTTGTCTAGGTTTACTTTCCTAATTAGCTTATGATTGTAATTATAGAAGTTTTCTAAACTATTGTTTAATAAAGGAACCACAGGAGGAGGAGTATTATCCATTCGATATTTCTTTTCCTTGGAGAACTGATTCTTACTTCCTATTTGTCTATATTTCTCTCTTTCGGTTTCACTTGTTCTTGTTATTTCTTTACTACAAATTGTTACAGAAAGGAAGAAGAAAGAAGTAGAATAAGAAAGAACAGAAGGAAGAGAAGGAAGAAGAAGAAATGGTCAGGCCCAACTCAACCCAAGGCCTCAACCCTAGCCTGACCCGGCCCTAACTTTGGGCCAGAAATTCCAAGCCTTGACGCGCCCTCAGGGCCAGGGTATCTCAACCCAAGCCCTATTCGAGCTTAGCGCGGGCTCAGGCCGATAAGGCCAAACTTGTACCCCCTAATTGCTAGAGCTTGGGGATTACCTGTCCAATTTGAAGTAACAGGGTTCCCACTTGAAAGCTCTCCCCACCCTTTTTTCCTCTTTCTTTTGGTTCTTCTACTTGGGGAGCTTTCTTGTGTACTTTCTAGGCTTATTGAATATATTGACTTCATTCACCAAAAAAAGAGGAGAAAAAAAAAACAAAAAAAAAAAAAAACAAAATTAACTTATGGCATCATGTGCCTGTTTCTTTCACCGTAGATTTCAATGTTTCAGTCACCAATGACCGTTTCCCATGGATTTCGTCAATGCTTCAACAGAAGACGATGAGGTGTTGGCTTGATCAGGCCACAATATTTTGATGGCTATGGCTCAAAGGGAGTTGCGTTTATCCAAGTTAAAGCCCCCGAACCAAGTAAAAGTGAAATTACTGTCCTTAATTGGAAATTACTCAAAATAATGAGTAAGAGTTAGAAAAAGGAGATTTCAAAATCACTTGTAACCAGCTCGGTTACAAACAGATTTCCCCATCACTAAAATCCTAAAAAAAAATATAATACAAAAATACATGCTCTTGCATCAAATTCAAAAATGTGAGAATATCCAAGATAGTTTCCTCTAATGTTCGACTTAATCATAGTTATGAAACTACAGAGGATTGCAGGAAATGAGCATACCATGCTGCTGAAGTAGAAACCAACAGTGGTAAAGTAGAATGAAAGCATCCTATAGAAGTCAAAACGACGCCCCAGCCGATAAACATCACGGCACAGTGTCTGCTCTCCATTTCCATTTGCTACCTTCGCCTCAAAAAGTGAAATTTGATTCATTCCTACATCACGCCCCTTTCCAACTTGGATATATTCATGATGAGTTACATAGCCTCCACGTAGAGTTGAATTAAATCCTGCAGAAATTTCACATTAATTATCTGATGACACAAGTATATCTGTTCTAGTTTAATATTCAAATGTTCACCTGAAAATATATCTTCACTTAAGTTAATTGTTTTTGAAGCTTTGCTTATGCCACCCCTTGTCAAGTGAAAGATTCTGTCAAATATATCAGGATGACCATAATGAAACCGGACCCTGAATAGCAAGAAACAAAGATTAATCTGCAACTTTCAAAGAGGGTTTCAAGGAAAATAAACTATTCATATCCAAGCAAAGTTAAGCACAAATATTAGATTTCAATATGTGCATCAGAAATGTCTTATATGATGTTCCAATTCTTGTTTTCTTGGACATCCTACTTCCCCAGCCCTCCTTCATCGTAAAAGATGTAATACACAATGAAATGGGATTCCATAAAAACTTCATTCCTTCAGGGTACTAATTCCTATTTATTTTAGTATCTAGTTTTTAACCTTTCTATAACCTACCTGGCTGTGTAATATAGGTGCAACAATTAAGTAGACTACTCAACCTTTGTTATGTCACTTAGGAAATCATAGCCATATTCTCTATCTGTTGTAATTCATAGATGGCATGAATAGGGGATATGATTGTAATTTTTATTTCTTATATTATGTTTCTTTTATTCTCTTTTATTCCCTTATTATAATAAGGGTAGGATTGTAATCTCCTTTTTTAGTCTTTCATTATAAATAAGAAGTAGGGGTGGGGAGAATAGTATTATCTCCCATTCTCTCTGATTCAACATAGTATCAGACCCAACCTAGCTCACCCTCTTCTCTTTTCTTCAAACCTGCTGCCACAGCCTCTCAAGCCCAGATCCTTCTGCCGCCAACACAACCCTATCGCCAAGGCCCTTTTGACACACTCCTGCCTACCGCCAAGACCCTGCTGACCCCTTCCTGCTTATTGCCACCTGCACTGGTTACCGCCAAACCATCCTAAAACCTTCACTAGTTACCGCCAACCCTACTGCCCACCTGCACTGGTTACCGCCACTTTTTCCTCCCTACATACAACATGCCAACCCCTTCCTGCTTACCGCCACCTGCACTGGTTACCGCCAAACCATCCTAAATCTTCACTGGTTACCGCCAATCCTACTGCCCAGATTTATCACCTATAACCTGCACCCAGATTTACAGCAAACCAGAAATTTTACCCTAAAACCATCCTTAAAACTTTACCCTAAAACCATCCTTAAAACTTTATCCTAAAACTTGAAACCTTCTTCTCATCCTTCCTAATTTCTTACCCATGAATTAAACCTCTCCACAAGGATTTGACATTCCCAGTTGCTGTGTATCCCTTGTTACTGGAATGTGCTTTGAAGAGATCACTAGAATAGCCAACCTCGATTCTTCCCTGCCTGTATGAAGATCGAAACTTGCTGCATATGTGTCTCTCATTCCCATAAGTTTGATACACGGCATCTCTGTTGAAGGTATTTTACATTGTTCTGCTTTAGTTTATTAGTCAGATTGTCCTTGGGTTGTAATCATCCCCATGGCTGACTCTTCTGAAGTTGTTTCTCCTCATATGGAGAACTCCAAGATTGAATTCACTTCTATTGCCCTTAATCCAAATAAGTTGGATGGGACCAACTATCTGATATGGTCAAAAAAGCATATATGGCAATCTTTGCAAGGGGTCTACTGGGTTACATTAATGGTCACAAGAAGGCACCTCCTCTCACAGACAAACTATATGATAAATGGGCATCTGAGAACTCCATTGTGATGGCCTATTTAATTGGTTCTATAGAACCCAAAATTGGCTGGGGATATATACTATTACCTGATGCTACGGAAATTTGGAAAGCTGCCAAGGAGACTCATTCCCAAGTTGGTAACTATTCCTTGATCTATGATCTCCATATGAAGATTGGTGCAACCAAGCAACAGGACATTATAATCTCCCAATATTATTCTGAACTCTAAAACCTATGGCAAGAGTTAGATTATTATGACACATTTACTGCAGTCTGTTCCACTGATGTTGCTGCCATGAAACTAGCAAAGGACAAACTATGGGTCTACAATTTTTTGGTTGGCCTCAATATTGAGTTTGATCAGATTAGTGCTCAAATCCTTAGTAGGGAGCCTCTCCCATCTTTAAAACAGGCTTATGCATTGGTTCAGTCTGAGGATATACATCGTACTTCTATGATGCCTCCATTACCAGTAGAAAGGTCTGCCCTCCAAGCCACTCAATCAAGTGGCTTTGCATTACCCAAACCAGTTCAGTGTGACCATTGTGGAAAGAAACGACACACCAAAGAAACTTGCTGGAAATTGCATGGCAAACCAGCCGATTTTGAGACCAAGAGGTGTGAGAGAGGAATGTAGAGATCTAAGAATTGCAAGGCACCACAAGCTCATCAGATAGAGACTTGCCCTCCTACTGGGTCTCTACCTATGTTGTCAGCCGAAGAACTTCAAGCTTTTCGAAATCTTCTCAGGCCATCTACTGCAACCTCTACCGGTCATCCTTCATCATCTGCCACACCATGTTCTTTTTTTGTACAGATAGGTATTTCTCATGATGGTCACTGTGCTTCCTCTGTTCATGGCCCTTTGGTTATGGACACTGGAACCACTAATCACATGACTGGATCAGCCAACTCTTTCTTTCTGTACTCTCCCTCTTCTGAGAAAGATACAATCCGAGTGGCAGATGGGTCTCTCTCCTATATCTAGAAAGGGATCTATCCTCTACTCCTCCATTTCTGTACTCTCCCTCTTCTAGGAAAGATACAGTCTGAGTGGCAGATGAGTCTCTTTCTCCTATATCTGGAAAGGGATTTATCCGCTGCTCCTCCACCCTTACTTTAGAATTTGTTCTTCATATTCCTAGTTTTTCTACAAATTTGTTATCTATTAGTAGCCTTACCAAATCTCTTAACTGGAAAGTGACTTTTTTTTCGTCTTCGTGTGTAATTCAGGATTTGGTGAGCGGGAAGACAATTGGACATGGTAGATTGCACGGTAGTCTCTACTTGCTTATAGATGGTCCTTCAAAACCTACATCATCACCTTCACCTTTACCTATACCTACCCCACATCACTTTTACTCAGCTGTCAACACCCTTCAATAGTGACACAGACGTCTTGGTCACCCTTCTTCAATAGTTTTGTCTCAGTTGTTTCCTTTTTTATTTAAGCATTGTAATAAAAACGAGTTATTATTACAAGCCTGTGTTTTGGCTTAACAGGCTCGTAGATGTAGGGGTTTGTTTGATTTAGTGCATTCTGATGTATGAGATCCTGCTAGGACCACTTTTATTTCTGGCCATTGTTGGTTTGTCACCTTTAATGATTGTTACTCACGAACTACATGGGTTTACCTAATGCATAATAAAAGTGATGTTTTTCAATACTTCCACCAATTTCACAATATGATAAAGACACAATTCCAGGCAAGATTAAAAGTACTTCGCACTGATAATGGAAAGGAATTTCTTGATAGGACATTTCAGCACTAGTCAGAAAATGGCATCTTCCATCAAACAAGTTGCGTTGATACACTTGCTTAGAATGGCCTCGCCGAATCAAAAAACCCCTGTACACATCACCCAATTTCCAATTTTGTCTCATATAATTCTTTATCTCTTTCCTTCCGTGCATTTGTGTCTTCTTTCTCTTTCCTGTCTCTTCCCCAGAAATGGCAGAATGCAATTGTAGATGAATGGTAGAAAACTGCAGTGATGGAAGAAATGACAGCCTTGAAGAAAAATGATACACGGGATCTTGTTCCTCTCCCACCAGGTAAGAGGCCAATGGGGTGCAAGTGGGTCTACACCGTCAAGCAGAAAATTAATGGCATTGTGGATCGGTATAAGGCAAGGCTGGTTGCTCATGGGTTCACTCAGACATATGGGATAGATTATCAAGAAACGTTTGCCTCAATAGCCAAGATGAAAACAATCCGGGTACTTTTGGCATGTGTCGTACATCATAACTGGGACTTACAACAACTTGATGTGAAGAATGTTTTCCTTCACGGGGAACTTACACAAGAAGCGTATATGGATTGTCCTCCTAGTTTTACGGATGCAGACACCGAAGGGAAGATATGCAAGTTGAAACGCTCTCTTTATGGACTTTAAACAGTCCCCTAGAGCATCGTTTGGTAGATTTCATAAAGCTATGATAGCATTTGGTTATGTTCAGAGTAATGCTGATCATACTTTGTTTATCAAGCATACAAATAATAATAATAAAATGATAAATTACTAAACGACAAAAATAATCCAACAAATAAGCAAAACCGTATATGCCCCTATTGGGCCAAAGCCCTGGTTTTTGGTCCAAGTTCTTCGTGGCCCGGTTTTCTAGGTTGAGTTTATTGGTCTAGCCATGAAACTACAAGTCTACAACTACATCAAGTGAATTGTCTCTTATTAATTGAGGTGCCTAAGGCATTGAATATGCAAATTTAGGAGGGTGGGAACAGTAGCATCAGATTGGAAAATGGAATCTATTTCTTTTCACTTTCCCCCAGCCCATGTCTTATCCCTCTAGTTTTGCTTTAGCATTTTTGCTCAGTTTTGATGGAGGGAAGTCAAATAGTCAGACCTACTAGATCGCTAATGTCTCCTCAAGTGTCTTTTGTGGCATATCTTTTAAGTTATTTTCGTCATTGGTCAAATATAACCCTCTTTAAGTGTTCAATTTGGGGTAAATTGGTTTTTTAAGTTAGGATTAGGGTTATAAGGTTCAGACTTCATTCCTTTAGACTTTAGCATTTTTTGAAATAATACAGTAACAGACCCATCATTTAGGGTGTCTAATCCCTTCTTTTTTTCTTGGCTTCGAGCTAGGAAAATATAAGAGACTTAACAGTTATATTTAAATTTTTTTCCCTTCATTTTCAGTATGCCATTGGCAATTATGAGTGGGTTCATGGACCCAAAATTGCTATACTTTGTCATTTTAGGAAGATAAATCAGGAAATATTAACTGGTTTGCTTTTGTTTTTATAGTCTCCGGTAAAAAATATGAAAGGGAGCAGCGACAGCGCAGTAGTAGGAGGTAGTCATGCTACTCAGATTTTTATTGAAGTTTTGAAGGAGAACAGACCTTTCATACATATACAATTCCTCTTTGACGTTCAGCCATAGTGTTCCCACTTAAACATTACTTATAATAATTTAGAAGACTAAAATAACTCTATTCTGAAGCAGCTACAATAAGGCACAGGGAACAGAATTGGACCCTACTTTTGGCCAATAAAAATCAAATTACAAAACAGAAACGAGACCTGACTCTAGACCCAACAATTCTTGCCAGTTCAGCACATTTATATTATACAATAACAACCAGATTCAATAAATAATAACTGACTGATTTATACAGTTCTAGCACTTGGAATACTTGTAATTCATAACAAAATTATGCCGCAATTATGTTATGGACCCTGCATTATCATAATATTGTCAAATAAAACTCTGCCCTTCATAGTTGTCAAGGCACCAAGGCAAATCAAGGCTTTGGAGGCCTGACGGACGCCCTAGGCACCCGATTTTCTAAAGTACCACCAACGCACCTGGACGCCTAGGCAGCGCCTAGGCAATGCCTAGACAACTATGCGACCCTTAGACTAATGTCTCCTTTCAAATAATTTAAGAGGTTCTTCATGATTCCAAGCACTACACTTCTTTATCCATAGCCAACAATCCTAATCTCTCAATTTGGGTTATTTGAGCATATCCTTTATCCTATTCCTGCTAAAAATTAATCTTAAATGCTAGCAACACGCATTCTGTTAGGACACTTTAAGTCCAGATAATTTTCTAAGTCATAAAGCACTAGGATCCAATAAAATTTTGGAACCATTACCTTCCTGATGTAGATGATCAATACATACCACCAAAATGAGGGCTGGAACCAATTAAATGAACTTCAACAGCAGTAAAACATGCAATAAAGACTTAAGCTTTTACATGACTGGGATTCTGATATGAGAGAAGCATTAATCCATTGGCGCCATAATCAACACGATCAACAATAATTCCGGTGAAAGGAACACCTCATTAAACTATTCAGTAGAATCTCATGTAAAAACTATGCAGCAACGTAATCTGATAAAGAAATGGATTCAACAGAGTAGCAATAGAAACTGAGGCTTTGTACCCAAACAGATCCTTTCCTCATTAATCAATTCAAACAATAGCAATAACAGACATTGGATGCCCAATAATCCAGAAAAATCCAGTGAATGTTCCATAAATTTCTATATCCCCCCTTGGAATTTTAAAAGGGAAACAAAAAAATTACATAGCAAAGCTTCTTCTTCTTTTTTTTTTTTTTTCCTTTTTCTTAATAATTTCTACTTGAAGAAGTTTAAACTTATAAATGATAACAAAACAATACTACATAATTAACTATAGGGAAACATATTTCAGGTAGCAGCATTGTATAAATCAATTCATATTTCAATATAACAAAGTGGGGGAAATAAATATAATCTTATAGGAGTGTTTCTTTCCCATTTTTTTCCCTACTCGTAGGTGAAGAGTGATATGTTTACCTAAGAGGATTTGCCAAAGTTCGCTGCCCAATAGTAACAAAACTAGTCTCCTGATTAGACATGAACCAAGCAAGTGATGAAACACTGGAAAATGAAAGGAAAGAACAACACATATTAGACCATGTGTTTGTAAAAAGATTATACAGATATTTCTCTTCATGGTACGCTATGTATGAAGAAAATAAACTTAAAAGATTAAAAATCAAATGAGATTATGTAAGTAAAAATAAAACTAGCCTTCCAGTAAAAATATGCTCCCGAAGACCCAATATTGTGGGCTTTCGTTGCCCATGATGCTTTTTAGGGAACTCCTCCAAAACATTTCTCATTTTGAAAGCCTCCTCAAGGTAATTATCCTGAAAACATAGTTCAAGAAGAAACAAGTATGAGTGTGATCATCAACCTCAAATAGGAAATTTATCTGGGTCAGACAGTCTTGTTGCTGTTTTTATGGAGGTGAAAATATCAACAGAAAGCCACATTAATTAATTTGCATTTCTTAAAAATATAGAAAAGAAGAAATGCAAAATAGAAATTGACAGTACTTATCAAAACCAGACAACGAAGAAAACATAATTGGCTAATCTGTGTTTTGATTTCAGAAATCAAGTACAGTATCGGATTGAAAGTGATGCTGGCTTGAGGTTGTATTCAAATATACCTGATTCATGTCTATGGTCTGGACTGCTTCTCCGCGTGTGAAAATTATGGCATGATTTTGATTTTCAGGCTTCCCTTCCCCAATAGCTGTTGGAGGACCAGGAAGTTTGATGCGGTAAATTTCCTAATAAGAAAGAAATAAATCCATATTTAAGGTGGGTTAGCAGAAACATATGGTTCTGATCATAAATAAATATAAAATGCTCAACCCAATAAATTATGTTTTGGTTGGGGGGAGGGGGAAACATAATAAGTCACGCACTTATGTAGATATAGTTGTAGCCAGACCTTCCTGATGAAATTTTAAAATCGCAACCCTCACCCCCTTGTTTAACACTTTTTATAGTATTGTATTTGAAAATCAGAGGAAGCATATGGTCTTTCTTAATTATTTATTTATTCTCTCGCAAATAGTTGCTGTAATTATTGCTTCCCTTCCCTGCCTCTCCTCCCCCCCCCCCAAAAAAAAAAAAAAAAAAAAAAGGGTAAATTACAACAGAGGTAGCCAAAGTTTTGAAAAATCATACCAGAGGTACCTCACATTCAAAAATCATATTTGAGGTACCTCTTTCCATATTTCCAACATTAACCCTACCATTACATCTGCCTCCTCCAATGAGTACCCTACCCTCCATAGTTGTCAAGGCGTCAAGGCGAACCAAGGCGATGGAAGCCTGACTGGGCGCCTAGGCGACCAAGGCGCCCAATTTTCCAAGGCAACCCAAAGCACCCTAGGCGCCTAGGCAACGCCTTGACAACTATGCTACCCTCTGCTCCCTCCCCACTCTCTTTGCCTTTCCACTAACATGGCAGGCCAACCCCGGGTGGAATCCAAGGGATGGTGCTCTTCTTCGGCAGAATTGGTAGCAGTGGTGGAACTTTTGGAAAATACAGTGGACTCGCCCAGTTTCACAGATTGCTTGGTTACTTGGAGTGGCATTTTTGCTTCTATTGATTCTACCATTTTCTCATTTTACTACTTTAGGCTATCAGCGTGAGCGACTGGAGGATTCTCTACGTGCACGAGCGGTGCTGGAAGCCGTGGCTCTGCTAGAGCTTCCACAGGTATTGATTTCTCTTGCAGTTTTTCTTCTTTCGCTCCATCGGCTTTGGGAGCTGGTGGATCCTCACTGATTTAGCAAACCTTCAATCCTATATCGCATTTCACCTGTAAAGACGCTTCTTGGCTCCATTGATTCCTTCTACCATCACCCTTTTTCTTGCAATGAGAAGCTTCAAGGATTCGGGCAGGCTTCTTCTCTCTATCGATGGTTGTTTCAGGCACTACTTCATCATTCCTGTTTTCGTTAATCTATATAAGTTTCGTGAGGATCAGATTTAGAATCATTCCTTCTGCCTCCTTACTTGCTCTGTTCTTCAACTTTTTTTTAGTTCCCTATAACCATGGTTTCAATTATCGATACGATATGCCCTATATCGACTGATATGTATCTGCATTGACAATAGTTGATGTGATACTCTTCGATGCGTATCCATTTTTTTAAAACAAGAAGCATACCCACATGTATTGACCGTATTGCTCAATACACTCAATAAGTATCGATACACTTAAGTCTCCATTTTCTCGTAAAAAAATTTAAAAAAAAAAAAATCAAGCTTGTATCGAAGTGTATCTAACCAATAGGGTTCGATACAGACCAATACTGTTCAATACACCTCGATACAAACCTATACGGTCAATACACACATATTTTTTTCCACTTTTCTGGTCTTCTTCCTTGCTGAAAACCTATAGTTCATGCAAACCGGAGGTTGTAGCTCATTGAATGTCATCAAATATGCCTCTTATCCTTGGAAATACTTCAAGATTGCTTATTATAGTGTTTTTATGCTTAAAAATCGTGTTTTTCATGTTCCTTAAATCATTCATGTGCATATCTTGCCCCGTATCCTAGTGTATCCACGACACGATACGATACGTTAACTAAAATCGCCCGATCGATACGAGATACTTTAATCCTTGCCTATAACTGTGATTCTTCAACTTTTTTAGTTCCCTGTAACTGTGCATGTCAAGATACTGATCTGAGTCTATACATTTACAAAGACAGGACAAGAACCAACTCTTTTTGAATAAAAACACATGCCCAAATCTTCTTGTGTTGGTTGGCCCTAGAACCTACTGAAACAGAAATAGAGGTCTCTTTTTCTTTTCCCCATTTTAGCATCTACTGCTGGGGGCTGAGAGTGAGCGGGTTATACTAACTCTAGGAATCACCAACCGCTTTTGTCCTGTCTTAACTGTTTTACCAATCTGAACAATAAACTGAAAAGAAACTATCAACCATATAATTTCTAGTTGCTCCAACTTCAAAGTAATCAGACTTACTTCATATATAGTTCCTTGTGTTCAACAACCATGATAGGAACGATTCTCTCTGTAACTTCTCCGTTTCATTTTTTTGGCTGATTTAGCATCGCAAGAGAGGCTTCAACAGAAATGAAGCACATCAACCAGTGGAGAAGATTAAAAAGGAGAAATAACTGCTACTCGATATGATCTTGAAGCACTGAAAAGGCCAGATTCTGGTGTTCTAGAAGGTTCTTTGATCCCCCTCATTACCAACCGTTTTCTTTTCCAATTTGATTCCTTCCAAAAGATCAATGGGAGGAATAGATGGGATGGGGTGGGATTGCAGGGGAAACTTTTCCACCCTTCATATATACTTCTAAACATGGTTCCCAATTATGGTTTCACGAACAGTCGATCCACTTCAAAACTGCCTTACCCGGATTGAGATCATTTTTCTCCAAAATGTCTCATTCGATGGATCATCCACTGTGCAGAAAGGATCTGATGATGCAGAGTAACAGTTCCATCATGATAAGGTTATTCATTGCCCAGGGCTGATACCCCAAGTCATGATTCCTTAAACTCTTTTCCTTAACTCAGGTGCGGGAACTGCAGACGACGCAGAAGCGACAGAGGCAAGAGGTGCTCTTGTTTCTCACCAGTCGGGTCGTGGTAATTCTTATGGTCATGGTGCTAGTCATGGCCAGCCTCCTGGTGCACCAGTTTCTTCCAACAGTTCAAGTACAGCTCGCTCCTGTCATCATCATGGGAAACCTTGTCATATCCAACATTTTTGTTGGAAAGCTCATGGCAAACCACCTCAGCAGCAGTTTGCCAATTCTGAGTTTCCTGCTCCGCCTAAGATGGTCAAGATCACTGAAGATGAGTATGCACCTTACAACCAGTTTCAAACTTTTATGCCTTCTTCGTCTTCCATTGCTACTTTTGTTCAAACAGGTAATGCCAGTGCTTCTCTCATCCTCTCAACCTTGGATCATTGATTCCAGCTGCTTCCGATTACATGTCTGGGGGTTTCAAGTACATTTTCTTTCCTTTATCCCTCTACTTCCATTGTCACTTTAGCTTATGGCACTTCTTTCAGGGTCAATGGCATTGAGACTGTTCATCCCACTCCATCTCAATCCTTATCTTCTGTTCTCCACTTGCCTAATTTTCTATGTAACCTTTAATCTGTTAGTAAGCTTTTTGGATGAATGAATGAATATATTAACACCCTGGAGAGAGGAAGAAAACCAAACCTGGGTATCCAAAGAATAAAATCAGGCTTGTTACTAGACAAGCACAAAGCCAAGAAACAGATTCATAAAGAGACAAAGAAAGTAACAAAAAACCCCGAGCCACTTTAACCAGTGGGAAGATCCCAAGAGGAAGAATGAATCTATTCCTCTCGGTATTTGGGGGTGGGGGAGGGGGAAGGAAGGGGTAGTATCATTCCACGCACGTCAAAGACAATGGCATCCCAGATTTGAGCAAAGGATCTTACCTTGGACCCCCACAATCTGATATTCCTTTCGAACCAAATGTGGTACACTGTCACCACAAAAACCATCTTAACCATTATATCACTAAAATATTTTCGTTTGAACTTTTCAGAAATCCATCTCCATTAATACGCTTACTAATGCTTACAACTGTTCCATAACCATTTATCGTAATTCTTGTGTTATTCAAGATCTTACATCGAAGAAGACGATCTAGAGGCCGAGAGAAAGAGGGATCATATCTACCTGAGGATTCATCTGTTACCTACTCAAGTATTCTATCTCCACATCAAGTTCATTATCAGTTGGGTCATCCGTTCTTACAGAGTTTGAAGAAGCTTGAAAAAGTTTTAGTTCTTTCTAGTTAATAGTACGAAACCTATCAATTTAGGAAGCTCCATTGTGTGAGTTATTCCCCTCAAGTCAATAAACGGTCTGCGCACCCTTTTGATTTAATTCACTCTGATGTATAGGGACCTTGTGCAGTCATGTCTAAGTTGGGATTTAAGTATTTTGTCACTTTTGTTGATGAATTTTTAAGAGTTACTTGGATTTATTTAATAAAAGTCATTCTAAATTATTATCTATCTTTTGTGAATTTGTTCATGAAATTCAGAATCAAACCAAACCTATATTCTATTTTTCAGAATTATAATGCAAGGGAAAATTTCTCGGGTCAGTTTTCTCAATTTATGGTTGTATGGGGCATAATTCATCAGTCTTCCTATCCCGACACTCCACAACAAAATGGTATTGTGGAACAGAAGAATCGTCATTTGATAGAGATTGCTCGGTCCCTTCTTTTCAAAATGACGGTCACCAAATCTTTTTGGGGTATTGTTTTAACGACGTGTTATCTTATTAATTGCACGCCTTCTTCTATTTTAGGTGATGATAATCCTCATTCTATATCATTTCCTTCTGACCCTGTCTTTGTGCTTCCACTTAGGGTATTTAGGTGTGTTTGTTATATTTATGACAATCGTCCTGGTCCCTCTAAGTTAGATCTTGGAACTTTCAAGTGTCTATTCCTTGATTATTCGCAGACTCAAAAGGGTTATCATTGCTATTCACCGAAGCATAGTTTGGAAAATCGGACGCCTTGGTCACCTAGGCATGCTTGATCGCTTAGGTGCCCCATTAAGCCTCCAACACCTTGGTTCGCCTTGATGCCTTGACAACTATGCACCAGAGTCCCATAAATATATGTCACCGCTGATGTGTCTTTCTTGAGTCCACATTGTATCCGGATGGGTCCTTTGTTGTGTCTGAGTTGGATGACGATCAACCTACATATATTGTCCCACACCTTATTTCACAGGTACCACCTCCTCTGTCGGTCGTCCAATAAGTCTATACTTGTCGTCCTCAGGCAGATCCTATGCCCCCAGCTTATTTTGCCCCTGTCACTTCTTTTTTTATTTTTGGTTTCTTAAAAGTATACCTTCCTTAGACCTTGATGTTCATACTTCTCATTGTAAGGGAGTTCGCAGTTGTACCCAACATTTAATTTCGAACCTTTTGTCTTCATTCGGTTTCTCTTTTACTTTTCATTATTGTTTGACCATTATTGAGAGTCACCCCTTGCCTTAGTCTATGGCAAAGACATTACCTAGTTCTGGCTGGAGGACAGGTATGGAAGAGGAACTATTGGCCTTGGAGGAGAATCATAGATGGGATCTTGTGCCCTCACTTGTGGGTAAGTCTACTATTGGTTGTCATTGGATTTATGTGGTTGAAATCAATCTGGACAGTTCTCTAGCTCATTTGAAGGCGTGCCTGGTCACCAAGGGCTATGCTCAGGTTTAGGGTGTTGATTATTTGGACATATTTTTCTTGAGTCCAAGTTGGCTTCAGTTCGGGGTTTTGATCTCTTTTGCTGCTTCCTATCATTAGCCGCTGCACCAGCGTGATGTGAAGAATGCTTTTTTACATGGTGATCTCCATGAGGAGGTTTATATGGAGCAACCACTTGATTTTGTTGCTCAAGGGAGTCTGGTATAGCGTGCAGGCTCAAGAAGTCACTATATGGGTTAAAGTAGTCTTCTCGAACATGGTTTGGTCGGCTACTCTAATTGTGACATTGACCACTCAATGTTTTATCGACAGTCTTCAAGAGCAGGAAGGATTTTTCTCATTGTATATGTTGATGGCATAATGATTAAAGGAGATAACAATACAAAAATTAAGAGTTTAAAAACTCATTTACAACACTAGTTTCACACCAAGGATCTGGGCTGGTTGAAGTATTAACTGGGCATTGAGGTGGCTCAATCATGGAAAGGTATCTCTTTCTCAAAGGAACTACGATCTAGATTTGTTCACCGAGACAGAGATGTTAGGATCCAAACCTATGGATACCCCAATGGATCCTATTGTCGAACTTACAGCTAATGATGGTGATGTTTTAACTGATCCTAGAGATATCGTACACTAGTTTGGAAGTTGAATTATCTCATTGTGACACGTCTAGATGTGACATTCCCAGTCAGTGTTGTGAGTTAGTTTGCGTCCTCTCCTTGAACGGCTCATTGGGATGCTGTTATTCGAATTTTACGGTATCTTAAAAAGGATCCACGTCAGGGTATATTGTATTCTGATCATGGTCATGGACGTGTTGAGGGTTTTTTAGATGCTAATTGGGCCAGTTCCTTACTGATAGATGGTCTACTACAAGGTACAGCACTTTTGTTGGCAAAGATTTTTTTGTCCTATAAGAGCAAAAAACAAACTGTTGTTACTCGGTCTAGTGCAGAGTCTGAATATTGTGCTATGGCACATGTCAGTGTGAGTTGATGTGGGTTAAACAGCTCTTAACTGAGCTTGGTTTTTCCCACAACTCATCTATGTAACTATTGTGTGATTACCAATTTGCCATCCATATTGCTTACAATCATGTGTTTCATGAGCAAACAAAACACATTAAAGTCAACTGTCACTCTATTCGTGAACAGCTTCTGTAAAGGATTATTTCTCCAAGTCATGTTCGTACGGGAGAACAATTGGTTAATGTATTCACTAAGTCTCTAGGGAGTGGGCGGAATGATTATATTTGTAACAAGCTGAGCATGATTGATATATATATATATATATATATATATATATATATATATATATATATATATATATATATATATATATATATATATATATATATATATATATATGTGTGTGTGTGTGTGTGTGTGTATGTGTGTGTGTTATGGTATGTCATGAGGGGAAGGGGGCTGCGCCAGCACCTAACGCTAATCCCTGTGCCTCTCTATCTATTTTTTTTTTGGGTTATGTATCTTTTACCCTGTTGGACAGATTTAATGTAAAGGTCCAGCTGATGGACCATCTACCGCACATTCAATGCGGCTGATGGTCCATTAGCCGCACCACCCATCTACCACACAGTGATGTCTAGGTTCAATGTATCCTCACCTACTCTCTTTCTTTATTTGTAATTCATTCACTCTATAAATACAATGGACCTCTGTCTTTCATAGACAAGTCAAACCATTATCAACACAGTATCAAAGCCTAAACCTTAGGGACCCTAACCCTAGGTACCGCATCTCTCTCTCTCTCTCTCTCTCTCTCTCTCTCTCTCTCTCTCTCTCTCTCTCTCTCTCCCCGCTTTTCTTTTTTATTTGAATTTACCACCCACCATCACCGCCTTCACTCCTACTCTCGCCTCCTTCCGCTTCCGCTACCACCAAAGTTTCTCAGTGGCCTAGACAACCACTGTTGAGAGCCTCTGGTTTCTCTTAGTCATGATGTTCTCCATGTTCTAAGAACTGGTTGGTTTATGTTTTTTTTTTTCCCTGTTACGATCGTTGTGAAGAACTACTCTATGGTGTTCAATGACTACAGGGTGCTAGTTATGTTTCCTTGACTTATTTTAGCCAATCATTCCTTTCTATTTGATTGATTCATAAGAAAAACAAAGGTGGCCATTATCGATTCTTCTCTGAGGATATGAAGATCGAAACCTGCTGATGCTATGCTAATTCATTCATAATTGATCGATTTTTTCCTTGCTGTACCTTTGGTTCCAAGTATCTTTTTTTTTTTTGGCAATCAATTTGTTAGACTTCTATTACCATGTCTAAGTCTAATGACACTGTGTTTCCACATACCGAAAACCCCAAAATTGAATTCATTGCCATTGTTCCTAATCCACTCAAGTTGGATGGGACCAACTACTTGAAATGGTCCAAAACGGCTTATATGGCTATCTCGGCCAGAGGATTACTTGGCTATTACCAGCCGGAAACAAGCCCCTGCCCTAGATGACTGATTGTATGAGAAGTGGTCATCTAGAAATCCTATTTTGATGGCTTACTTAATTGGATCTATGGAACCCAATATTGGTAGGGGTATATTTTATTACCTGATGCTACGCACATTTGGACTGCGGCGACAGAAACCTATTCACAGGTTGGTAATTACTCTTTAATTTACGATCTGCATGTAAAATTAAATGCTACCAAACAAAGAGATATCATTGTTTCCCAATATTACTCTGAACTCAGACACATGTGGTCAGAGTTGGATTATTATGATACATTTATAGCTGCCTGTGCTATTGATGCAGCTACCATGAAGCTCGCAAAGGACAAACTCAAGGTGTACAATTTTTTAGCTGGATTGAATATTGAGTTCAATCAAATCAGGGCTCAGATCCTGAGCCGTGGGCCATTGCCATCATTAGAACAGACCTATTCTCTGGTCCAATATGAAGATGTGTGACGTACAGTCATAATGCCAGCATTACCCGCTGAGAGATCTGCACTTCAGACTACTCAGTGGTTTCCCAAATCTTCCTCTTCTCGAAAACCTGTCCGCTGTAAACATTGTAGCAAAGACAAGCATACTAAAGATACCTACTGGAAAACTACATGGGAAACCTGCAGATTTTGAAGCCAAGCCGTGAAAGAGGGATGCCGAAGCCTAAGAACTTCCCGAGTACCTCAGGCTCACCAAACAAAGACTTGTCATCCTACTGGCCCTCTTCAACGCACTCTGCCAAAGAACTTAAGACTCTACGGAATGTCCTACGGCCATCTACTACAACTCCCACCACTCTACCATCAGCATCTGCCAATCCAGGTTCATATTTTGCTAAGTCAGGTTTTCTTAATGATGGTCATTGTGATTTATCTGTCTCTAGCCCTTAGGTTATGGACACTAGAGCCACTAACCACATGACTGGTTCCGCTAGTTCTTTTTGTCGGTACTCTTCCTCTTCTAGGACCGATACAGTCAAGGTAGCTGATGGGACCCTTTCTCCTATATCTGGAACGGGCTCCATTTGTTGCTCGTCCTCTCTCAATTTGCATTCTGTTCTTCATGTTCCTAGTTTTTCCACAAATTTACTTTCTATTAGCAGTCTTAACAAGTCTCTTAATTGTAAAGTAACGTTTTTTCCTACCTCCTGTGTGATTCAGGATCTGGGGAACGGGAGGGCGATTAGACATAGTAGTTTGCATGGTGGTCTCTACTTGCTTGATGTTGGTCCTTCAACACCTCCATTGAACCATACCCATACCCCACCTTCATCCCATTCAGCCGTGAGTACCCTCCAACAGTGGCATCGTCCTCTTGGGCATCCTTCTATAAATGTGTTATCTCATCTTTTTCTTGCTTTTATCAAACATTGTAATAAAGATGAGCTATTATGTGAGGCTAGTGATTTCGCCAAATAGGCTCGCACTTCTTATTTACCTTCTCCGATTAGAAGTAATGGTATGTTTGATCTAGCCCATTCTAATGTTTGGGGACCTACTAAGACTACCTCTATTACTGGACATTGTTGGTTTGTAACTTTTATTTATTGTCATACTCGCACCACATGGGTTTACCAGATGCATCACAAAAATAGTCTTTCCACCACTCCTTTAAACTTGAGTGCTTTCTAGTCCTAAACCTTATTGGCACGGCTATAAACTTGCACGGCTGTAGTCTTTGCCAAAAATAGTGCTTTCTATCCTAAACCTCTGCAAGTCTATAGCCGTGCCAAAACTCTGCAAACAATCAACAAGACTCCACATGTCCCTTCGCCAGCCCTGGATCCAGAGACTGAGTCTTCTCACGGTAAGGAACTTCCTCCCTCTGATCTTGAACTGCCCATTGCTCTTTGAAAAGGGACTAGGGCCTGTACACTTCACCCTATCTCCAATTCTATTTCATATAACTACCTTTCCCCTTCCTTTTATGCATTTGTATCCTCGCTTCCTCTGTGTCTGTTCCTCAAAAATGGCATGATGCAATTATAGATGAAAGGTCAAAAGTTGCAATGATGGAGGAAATGAGAGCCTTGAAGAAGAATGATACATGGGACATTGTTCCACTTCCAACAGGTACAAAGCCAATAGGGTGCAAGTGCATTTTCACAGTGAAGCAAAAACCACATGGGAGTGTAGATCTGTATAAGGCTAGACTGGTTGCACGTGGATTTGCCCAAACATGTGGGATTGACTACCAAGAAACATTTGCTCCAGTGGCCAAGATGACTATTATCAGGGTTTTTTTGTCATGTTCCGTATATCATAACTGGGATTTGCAACAGCTAAACGTGAAGAATGTCTTCTTCCATGGAAAACTCACCGAGGAAGTTTACATGGATTGTCCACTTAGCTTCACAGATGCTAGAAGTAGAGGGAAGGTATGCAAATTGAAACGGTCACTATATGACCTCAAACAGTCCCCTAGAGCATGGTTTGTGAGATTTAATAAAACTATGGTAGCATTTGGTTATAATCAAAGCAATGCTGACCATAGTTGGTTTGTAAAGCACTCACCTTGCACTTTTACAGCTTTACTGGTATATGTAGATGATATCATCATTGCTAGAAATAACAATGATGAGATCGGAAAATTGAAGGCGTTTCTGGGGAAAGAGTTTAAAATCAAGGATCTTGGAAAACTTAGGTACTTCCT
This sequence comes from Protea cynaroides, assembly GCA_028583415.1. NCBI lineage: Eukaryota > Viridiplantae > Streptophyta > Magnoliopsida > Proteales > Proteaceae > Protea > Protea cynaroides. The sequence goes on along the minus strand of CM053265.1, from coordinate 74,728,371 downwards.
TGGGATTGAAATTACCAAATCTACAAAAGGCATCTATCTCTCTCAAAGGAAGTATGTTCATGATCTCCTTTCAGAGACAGGATTGCTTAGGGGTTGACCATGTGATACACCTCTAGATCCCAATACCAAACTCAGGGAGAAGAAAGGAACACTAGCAAATAAAGGCAGGTACCAGAGATTAGTTGGCAGGCTAATCTAACTTGCACACACAGAGCAAACATTGAAGTGAGTTTGGTAAGACAGTTCATGCACAGCCCATACTCTACACATATGATGCTGTCTATAGGATACTTCATTACCTAAAAGACATCCCCTAGAAAAGGGATTCTCCTGTCACCTCATAATCACCTAAAGGTAAAGGTTTATAATGATACAGATTGGGAAGGCAGTCCAGATCGTAAGTCTATATCTGGTTACTGTACTTTTGTGGGCAAAATTTTGGTTATTTGGCGCAACAAGAAGCAAAATGCAGTGGTTTGATCCAGTGCAGAGGCAGAATACAGGGCAATGGCACATGGAATATGCGAACTCTTGTGATTACAAAGGTTACTCAAAGAAAAGCTCAACAGTGGACAGATTCAAGTTCCATTTGTCAAATCAGAGGATCAACTGGCAGACATCTTCTCAAAGGACCGCTTGGGAAATTCTTTCATATAATATTGTCCAACTTGTGCATGCATGATATATATGCACCAACTTGAGGGGGAGTGTTGGAAGTCAGAGTTAATATAAAGGTCCGCCTGATGGACCATCTACCGCACATGTGCGGCTGATGGTCCATCAGCCGCGCCACCCATTTACTGCACAGTAATGTCTATGTCCAATGTATCCTCACCTTCCTCACCTACTCTCTTTCTTTATTTGTAATTCATTCACTCTATAAATACAATGGACCTTTGTTTTTCGTAGACAAGTCAAAATTATTATCAACAAACCCTTTTAAGATTGTATACCTTTATGTATTGAATGGAATTGAAGTCCCAATACATTACTGAGACTCCCAAGAGTTACAGCGGGCTCTCTTATTCTTCTTCTCCTCCATCTTTTTATTGTCTTCTTCTTTTTCTCATTATTTTACAGCAATCTTGTTATGAAAAGCTTAGATGAGTTTGGAAGAGGTTTGAATCTCCAACGATCATAAGTTTTTTTTAACAAATTTGAAGTGTTTTAGCAATTTCAAGTCATTTCCCTAATCTCAAACAATTTCGACTCATTTTGACTCGAAATATGTATTTTATATTAGGGAATGTGACATTTCTACTATTTCAGCCAAAGGAGAACGTTTTCTATTATGTTCTTCCCTAGAATAAAAGCCAGCTGATAATAGCTCACTAGGTCATCCACCACTCCTTTAAACTTGTTTGCTAGTATCTTGACTACAAATTTTGTAGAGTAAGTTACACAGGGCCATTTACTCAAAATCTGAAATAATGTAGGCTCCTCCTACTTTAGGAATCAAACAGAGAAAAGTTTGATATATCTCAAGAACTAGACGAAGAGAAGAAAAGAAGCTCTTCATTGCCCTGATAAGATCTTCCTTAAGGATGTCCCAAGTGGAGATGAAATAATCAGCCCTAAAACCATCAAGGCCCAGGGCTTTATGGGCTTTTGTTGACTTGATAGCTAAAATGATTTCCTTTTCCAGGAGCAATGTATTCAAAGCATCTTGCTGGTCAGCTGACAGCACTTTGTCAATGAGGTTATCAGGATTTAGGAATGCCAAAATAGATGAAGAGGTTGTCCAGTCTATAGATGCCTTAGAGATAATCCTCAACTTCCTTCTTGATATCTTTAACTTTGGTCAATGGAGATCCCACCCTAGAGGTCAAGTAGGTCCAAGGTTCAAAATCTCGAGTCTCGAGGGTGTCTCGACCCTTTGAGAAACCGAGATCTTGAAGATCTCCGAAATCTCTCGGTCAACATCTCCGCGAGACACTGCACAAAAGCCGCGAAGGCTTAAAATGTATGTTTCGACCCTAAAATGACTAGTTTAAGGCTTGATACCCCAAGGAAACCCTATTTTAACATATATAAACATATTTAAACCAAAAAACTGTATAAATAATCACATATGGTAATTGTTTGGTTTTACACCCATGTTTGACAATGTCAGTCTGAAGTTCAAATGTAAATTTAGGGTAATATTGGCTATTCTACATAATGTTATACTAATAGAAGACCACAAAAGACCAAATGAGCCAGTAAAATTACATTTTAGGAGAAGAATAAACATAATAACACTTAATTAGTTAATTGTCATAGTAAAAAAAACCCAAAGTAGTCAAGTAAACCGTACAATCATAATTCATACATTATGTCGAGACCAGTCAAGAACTGGTCGAACAATGTCGAGAAACGGTCGAGAACTGGTCAAAAATGTCGAGAAATGGTAGAAACCAGCTCGAGAACTGGTCGAGATGGTCGAGACAACGTCTCGAGGTGAGATCTCGTCTCGAGCCCCTTGAAATCTTCGAGAAATTCGAGATCTCGCCGAGATTTTGAACACTGAGTAGGTCACGGAGTTTCTATTGTGGTTGCATTCAACGATTTGTGGAAAAATCCCCAGTTCCAGTCTCCAAGCTTAAGTCACTTATTAATAATTACTCTGATACCACATGATAGTTGCAGAACAAGACATCCAGTGCCTGGGCGGAAGAAGAAGAGAAGAAGAAATAATTACTCGTAAGTCCTTAAAACAGAATAACATTCCTAAAATTCCCCTCAAGCGGTAACACTTAAAACACTTACACTATTATTTTGACCAAATTATTTACATGATCATTTCGTTGTATTGTGTGTATTGTGCATGTGATAGGTCCATCAAAACCGAATACTTCGCCAAATTTTGACATTTCGATAAACAATTCAAACACTACAATGAGACCAGCTAATAAACCCTAGACTAAACATCAACCTCACCTAAACAAGAATCTGGACTCTTGATAGTCCAAAAAATGTAGTCCTAGACCCTCTCGGAACTCTACCAAAGGCCAATCAAGTTCCTTCAAAATCAGACAGACAGAGAAAGAGAGCTTCTCACAACCAAATGTTAGGTTGTTAGCATTATCAGATGAGAAAATTAAATGTAGAGATAAGCTTGACTAACTCAATTTTATTTGCAGATCTCATTTTCTATGAGACCACCTAAAATTTAATGGCTGCTTCTTCTTTAAATCTTTCTTTATTTATCATGTGTGACTTCCCCACCACCTCCCCTTTTTGACTCTTGGAAGTTGGATTTGGATCACTTGCCCAAGAAATTCCACTATTTTCTTCATTTCTAACAGCCGTACACAGAATTCCCTTTATTCTTCCATTTTATACAAACCAACCATTACAGTGCTAAAAGGTAAGATAAATGACCAAAGCCAATGAAGCAGTGGAAAAAATATAAAAATAGTGAAAGAATATAATAAACTTCTATAGTAGGAAGCATAGAAAGAGGGAAGGAAAAAAAAAAAAAAACTCGTGCCAAGAGGATGGGGAAAGTTGAGGAAAATAAAGGAAGACATCTAGGTGGGCTTTCACTCTGAAAGCATTCCATAGAAACACTACCATGAGGGGAATCCTCCCACCATAATGTCATCAAACATAATATTAATGGAAGCTCCTTGGGCACCCCGGACCAACTGGTATAGGTGGGATCTTCAGGAATGAGGAGGGGCAGATTTAGGCATTTAGCTTGTGTTGTCAAGTCCTATTGGTGTCAAGGTTCTACATCTCAGATATCAACCACATCTCGTTGAGGTCCGAGATTTTCGAAATCTCAAAAAATCTCACTGACACTGCATTTTTTGAACATCTAAAGGTCGAGTTTTCTGAGATTTCCGAGATTTTGAGATCTCGAGAAGGTCGAGATTTAGAAGTATAATCGGTGCTACTTGTCTTATTTCAGCTGAGCATGAGACAGCTATTCGATGGTTGGAGGTCTCCATTTCTAGAGGCTGGTTAAGTTCTATTATTGAATATGACTCCAGATTGATGATAAGCTGGATTGAAGAATACTAAGATTTCGGACTTACGAATAATGACTTGAAATCTCTATGCCTTAATTTATTGTGTCTATGCTTTATTTTGTTATGTTAAAATTTTAAAAAGAGTAAAAGAAAAGAAATGCAATGGGAGAAAAAAAAAATAGAAGAAAAATAGATCAGAGCCAATGTGGGATTTATAGACCAACAGGCAATTTGAAAAAATCTCACTTTTTGAGAATTTAGGAGATAAACATCAACAAATTATGGCCATAAACTTTAAAAAAAAAGGCTTAAGAATAAAGAAAAGATTACCAGAACTTTTAGCAAGGAGAAAATGCAATATTAGGAAATTCAAGGGGAACACCAAACAGAATACAGAATACAAACTCATAAAAATACGAAAAAAATGTAGGGAAGTGGAAAGAAATAGTTAACAAAGCTATTAAAAATAGATATGTAAAATAGTTTAGGGAAGTGTAAAGAAATAGTTAAGCAATAGATATGTAAAATAGTGTAGGGAAGCGTATAAAAATAGTTAAACAAAGCTATTAAAAACTAGATATGAAATGTTACATTGACAGGACTTGCATAGATATCACAAACATTCACGTTTTTCCTCGCAAAAAGCATGGTAGTTATCCAGCTAAAGATTTCCCAAGATGGCTTTTGCGATCCATCCTTAGTTCCGTACTTTTTTTGCATTTGGTTAATATAGCCAAGTCGCTAATTAATGAAAATCTAACCCTCTAACCCAGAAAACTAGAGAAAGCAACAGGAAACAACTTAATACAGAGGACAATAACCAATAGAAGCACATCCACTGCGACCAAGTTATCAGGAAAGTGGAAATGCACTACAACCGCTGACGTTCTATTATTAATTAATCAAGGCACACCAAATGCAAATCTCAGTTAGTTCCAAACCTCATCAAATTTGTCCCCTCCCTTGAGAAGAACAGAATAATAAACCTTTTCTGGTTTCCCATTAATGGGCTCCTCTCTCTCATCTATGTAAGCAACACGCAGTGATGGATACCTGTAAAATTTCAGAGCATTGAGAGTGCCAATTAATCAATAGATTTGCATCCAGAGCAAGAGCTTCTAGTGTTCTATTTAAAAATTTTAAAGCTTACTGTAACATGAGATTTAAAATGTTCTGGTAACAACTGCGGTCACGAGCATCGCTGGATTTTTTCTGTTGGCCATAGATCTGACAGGAAACAACATAGGTGAACTTCATGTCTGCAACTGCTTGGGAATGGGAAGCAAGAACTGTTTGCTCCCTGTAGTTTAAATTCAATGCCCTGTAACCACCAAAAATGTCTGCAGGAGCAAACATTAGCACTCATGGGTATTCGTTTTGGTCACTGGCCATTAAGATGAATACAAGAGAATATAAAAATCAAATAAGTATGAAGGTTTTTTTTTGTTGTTGTGGGGGGGAGCAGGAAACCACTTACCATGGTCCTCAGCCATATCCAGGAAACATTGAAGCTCAAGTGCTTGCCTATAATACATCATCCCTCTCACTGGATAAAGAAATGATGATGTTAAGTCAAAGGTAACAAATATGGAAAGAAAGGCTGCAAGAGTTCTGAAGTGTCCAAACCTGTCCTAGAAAGTGTCTGGCCTCTGTAAGATACCCACTGACGTTGTAAATCCATGATGTCTTTTGAATAATAATCATTTTTTTGATCATTAAGACGTTCCAGGAAATTGCTCCATTCATCTAGTTTGCAGTTATGAACACATGATACAAATAAACACTTGATAGTATCCATATTAAATCCAGATTAAAAAAAATAATTACAACACATTAAACTACTGTAGGAGTTACCAGGATATATTTTCTGTAGGTAAAACAAAATTGATATTCCATCCTCATTTTCTTTTTCAAGTTCCTCCTTAGAATAGAGGACATCTTCTTTGTAATATGGCGTCAAAACACTATACCGTGGAGGAAGCAGTAAAAATTAGAGCAAGCTAATCACCCAAAAAAATAATAATAAAGCAAGAAGCCACACCACAGCCATCCAGTAATCTCCCATCCACAATTCAGAGATTCACAAATCAAGGTACGATATGAAAAAACTTACTCAACCGAAGTACATCTCCGGCTATCATGCATGGGGAAGTATGTAACAAAGCTCAGTAAAAGCATTATCATCCCAATCCTCCCCCCCCCCCCACACACAAAAAGAGCTATTCTTAAAAAGAAGAAAAACTTATCTAATCACTGCTTCTCTAAATATGCGGATTGATTGATCAATACTCATTCCTTCTGTTTTTTCTTTTTATTCTGTTCTCAATTCTTCCTTGTAGTTCTGTTAGCATGACCAATGGGAGGATGAAAATTCCATCCTTCCTGTTCTTAACAAGCAACACATGGCAGGGCCGACAGTTATTGCAGCTTTCAACTTGTTTGTTTAAGCCAGACAATCGAGATACACTTTGGCTCCATTTCGTACAGGAGAGGATGGAAATCAATCATCTTGGTCATGATTGCCCCCCCCGGCGGGGGCGCGGGAAGCGCATGGGAACATAGTTTTGGCAAGTGCTTTCCTAAGGAGGCTCTATCCTGTACTATATACAACTCATATCTCCACTAAATGGGATAGGCTACATTGGATCCTATTTAACCACTCAACACGAATCCAGTACTCTATAATTTAGAACATTTAAATTCCATACATGCTCTAACCAAGGAAACAAAGAGGCTAAATATCTTAATCATTTAAATATTTGATGCAAAATGGACATTATAATCATATAAATGCAATATCAAAAAAATTTTATGAAGGGATGAAACTTGATAATTTGATGTTATGCTTGTGGTTTTACTATTTCAATAAATTTTACAATATTTCTACATGTTCATAGAATTATATGTTTTCCAGGAAAAGTTATGCCTTGCTTCAATTGGGTGTCTGCTTCACTTTGTGCCTTGCGCTTCAGGCCATTTAGAGGCCCTGCTTGTGCTTTTGGCCCATGACAACACCAAAATATGTATTTTTTTATCTAGTGTAAAGATCTGTTTCAGCATTAACTTATGCACTCTAATGGAAATACTTTCATTGCCAATATATATAATAAAATGCTTGGCCTTTTGAATCAAAGGATCAAACCTGAAAGATAGCATATTTCGGACTTTTGGAGCACTTGGCATTTTCATAAACAAGGAGTTAGTAAAGAAAGTGATGCGACGGCGTGCATCCAAATTCATAGGCACATTTATTGCAGATTCCTTAACAGTCAAAAGCAAATGAAGCCTAACAACCTGCAAATAAAAATACAGAAATGCACAACAAGAAGAAAGTGATTGACCATATAGAGCACAAAGTACAGAAATAACGAGGGGACCCCAGGGTCAGCCACGCAAAGGACCCTGACATTAATTGGACTAGATTAAATCAACAGTTCCTGAAAAGAACATAATGAAATAGCTTGATGTTTGTGGTTTAACTATGCTTGTCTCTCCTCCCCCCCAGGATTCCGAGAGGACTAGATTCATTTTATCCTCTTGGAACCTAGACAATGGCTGAGGCGGTATGGTAAAGCTCTCCCCCTCCCCTTCTCCCTTTCCTTGTAGTTTTTCCCTTTTCTTGGGCTTGCCCTCATTTGTAAGGAGTCTGGCTCTATCTTTTTGATACCCAGATTTGGTGTCCCTGCTTTCGGGGTTTTGTCAATATAATCATTCATTCATCAAAAAAAAGAAATAGCTGGATACCATGGGGTGCAAGTCCATTTTTTTTTTTCTTTTTTCTTTTTTCTTTTTTTTTTTTTTTTTTGGGGGGGGGGGGGTGACCCAGGGGTCCTCCTAGCATTGCTCCAAGATATAATGGTTCAAATGCAGATAACAAGCACAGATGTACCTTCTCCATCCAAGATACATTCTCCATTAGGTCAAGGTCTATCTTTCCAAATTTTTGTTCTTTTCCGTCGGTATCTTCTGTATTTGCACGAGGTCTTTCCGTGATTCTACAAAATGAAGGGAAAAGATTGTAAGATATGAGTCATCAAAGCACATCTGGTAGTGTCAAAGTAATGATTTGAATGGAATCTTACTTTTGTCCATAAACCATAACATCCTCTGTAATGATCTCCATTATATCCTGAAGGACATTGATTACTTGGGTCTTATATGACTCAACATCTTCAGAATTAACTTTCTGTCAATATGAGATAATAAGTATGCAAATGGATGATACCAGAGAGGATAGAACTCCACTTAGTACAGAACAACTAAAAAATAAAGGACTTGAAAGTTGAAACAAGATAACTACCAAAAGACTTAGAAGTCTCTCCAACTTAGAGCTGAGATTAGGCAGTTCACTCATCTTGAATTCATTCAAAAATTTATGCTGATCTATGCTATTTTCAACTTCAAAACATATCTGTCTAACAGCCCTGGTTCATGAGGAAAAAAGCCATAAAATCATAAAGCATTAATTAGAAAGAGAAAATTAACCAAGAGTATCTTCTTATGACTAAGCCAATGTTTGTTTAGGAAAGCATTATTTCTCACATTTTATCCTCATCATCAACCAAAATGCCATACAATATATCTCTGAGTGTTTCGTAGCATTCAATCACTGCAGAGTGCATGTAATCATCACTTTTAATCTTTTTAAATAAATCACCGTCCGACTTCCCCTTGAAATCTTTCGCCATGTCCAATGCTATGGGTATCTACTTAAAACAAATGAGAAGACCATGAACAGTGAATATCTTAGTCATATCAACGAAGAAAAGAAACTTTGCACAACACATACTTTACTGGCTAGGAGGAAAGGTGGCCACTGGACAACAGATATATCACTGGAAGAATATGGTACAAGAAGCAGGTCCCTCTCCCTGGGCAATATAAAGCCAAATAAGAATTAGTAAATTTAAACCCAAGGGCTAATATACAAAATACATTAACCAAGAGAAGTCTCAACCTATTGCTGATCAAGTCCTCCAAACGCATACAATTGATGAACTCATTCCACACTTGGGAGAACTTCGCTATATTTCTTCTTTCCAACGAATCCTCATCCTGATATTGCAGAGTGTAAATTCTTAGCAAACCTCATCATTTAGAATGTCTAGGAACCAGGGATGGAATATGTTCACACGGACAAGAAAGAAAACAAACCATGGTTGGATCCATAAGATCCCATTCTGTTTCAGATTCTCAGAAGTAGACCCTTGTCCAGATCCATGTGATCCATATCCAATCCAATGGAAACTATATCATGATCGGATCCAGGTTTGGAACATCGTGTTAACCCATTAAATAAACCAATAAATACATTCCCAATTTTCTTAGGATCCACTTATCCTAATCCAACTAGGACTGTACTAGCTGAATGGGATTTTAAATTGGATCTGCTTTTGTGATTAACCCTGTGCAGATTAGGCAGAATCTCTTATTAGATCCAAACCTCTTATTACTCAATCCAGAAGCTGCCCACCTTTTTCCTCTATTAGGCCCCCCAATCCCAACCGAGTTTATGTTCAGCATGAGTTGTAATTAGAGATTTACAATCCACACCAAAATAACCAAAGCATTCTCTTTTCTTGCTTTTTCTTTTTCCAGTTTCCTGCTTTTTCTTCTTCAATCCTCAATCAACTATACTGCTTTTTCTGAAGCTGACAAACCATGACAGTTTAAATTTTCTTTGGGTTCAGGATGGATATGGTTCCTACCAATCCATCCCCACTACCATACAACATTACCAAATGAACAGATCCTAACAAAAAGATTCATAGAAATGAAATTTATATTTCAATGTACAGATGATTGGTAGTTGTACACGTACTGAGTTGTAAAATATAACAAGATGTATAATAAATAATTTGAGATTGTATATCTCGTTTAAAAAATTCTTACCAAGGGGTTCCTACTGGCATCATCGTTTGCCAATGGCACAAGACGTTCAGTGAAAGCAGCTGGCACAGAGTCAAATCTAGAGCGCAACATCCCAAGAGTCCGAATCTAAAGAAAACCAAAAAACATTAGTAAATATCAGCATGATACCTTATTTTCTCAAAATTTATCATACTAAAATCCATTTAGGAAAACATAAATGTCTGTCTATTGCAAAATCGCTTATCAGTGAACTTCAGAAGAGTACTAAGACACAATAGTTGTCAAAGCGCCAAGGTGACTCAAGGCGTTGGAGGGCTGTCTGGGGGCCTAGACGTACCCAAGGCATTCCCAAGGCGGTGTATGGGTACATCTTCCATTAGAGGATTTATACAAGAGGGAGGGGGTTACAGCATCAATTTTTATTTTTTTAAATACATATGCATGATTCCATGCATTATGGTGTATATGTGTACTTTATACATTCAATAAAAATGTTATAAATGGCATCAATTATAAAAAAATACATAAATAAAACAAGAGGTGATACAATAAAGCGACCAACCGCCCAGGGGTTGAAAAACGGCCTGGACGCCATGACAACTATGAAGCACACTGTTAAAAATTGTCTGCAAGATGCATCCTAATGGTACCAAAGCAGATTGCCTGTTTGCCACTAACCTCACCCAGGTGGCTGAAGGCTCCAGTGATACCTCCAAATATGGTGGAGAAAATTGCATACCATATCTGTGCATCCATGAAATACACCTACATGCCAACAATATAATGTGAAGATTGAAACTTAAAATATAACGATGATCAAAATGTCGAGATTTTTGTTTGGATCTTCTTACCAGAAGAATTGGTGCCCATATGGAAATAATAACACCAATATTATACCTTGCTGCACCAGATTGAGTATATTAGCATAGGCCTACACCATTCAAGAAAAGTGAAACAAACTAGTAATAGTGTAAACAAAATTTTACCATGAGGAAAAAACTCATGCCACGCATAAGTGCCAACTTTCAACCTCATAATCAGTTTTGTTGGTTCAATTAAGGGTAATATCTGTTTGCAGGAAGCGTACCATTAGAGTCTGAAATTTAACAGTAACTTTACAACTTCGGAATTGGAAAAAAAAAATGTACCAGAACTTCCAGAAGTTGTTTACCACAAAGAATTGTTTTCTTTAATTTGATTATACGCTAAAAATGTATAAATCCACAACACTAACAGACAAAATGTGGTAATATTTAGCTTCTGCTTATCTGATTCATAAGAGTGCTGATTTGGGGGAAACAAAATCACCTCAACATAGTAGCTGAAGGCTAACTTGCTGATTAGCAGAAGGATCCAAAACAGAGTGTACCTGACCAGATGAAACATTACCGTGTCAGTTTAAGAAATGACATTATCTTTCACTGAAAACCCAAAACTTGCCCCCTTTTCTTACTTGAGAAGTGAGAACAAGTCCTCATGCAGGCCCCTTCCCACATATAGTTTTGGCTGCAAAAAGACAATGTATAGGTAAGAAAAAACACCAGATAAAGAAAGGAAAAGACAGGAAAGAAACAATAGTTAAAAGACAAAGCAGAGACTTGCCTGGGCCCACCACATAATAAGTACAATAATGCGAAAATTTGAACGCTCCATTGATCTCCGTAAAGGCGGAAGAATGAAAATTATTGCAGCCAATACATTAGGCATCATAAAAATTACAATGGCGAAGTCAAAGAATGACTGGCTTCGCCAATTATTGATCCAACCACTAAAAAATCTGACTAGTCCAGTTGGATTCTGCACAGAGCTGGAATAGCCTATGGGAAGGACAACTACCCATACAGCTGCAACTGCAAATTTCAGGAGGTACCGAGCAATTTGGGTATATTTCAAGCTTCCCCAAGCTCTACAACTAAGAATTATATCCAGCAAAGCTACATGATAAAGAAGGCAAGAAGGATAAGATTACAGCAGAGAAGAAATGCAATAGATAGGATGTTAAAGAAGCTACCATCGAACAGCATATGTCGATTAGGCCCCAAACTATTTTAGAAACAGTTAAAGAGATATATGAAACAATGAAAGATACAGGTATGAACTCAGGAATATAGTATACAGTAGCCATATGTGAACAATGCATTACTGCTTTAACTAAAATAACAAAATGACAATAGAAATATTAAAGAAGTCAATAGAGATTCAGACACTGCACCTTGCAAGAAATTGAGTAAAGAATAGGTTATAAAAATGCTCATAACTTGTCTGAACACATCCCCGTCAAACAAAGAATAAAGTGATCCTCCAGCATTCCATGCCACTATTACCATAGCCTGAAAACCAAATGAAAGTATGGCTATAAATGTATCCCGTACAAAGGCAAAGTTAAATACCAAATTCACTGAAATCTATAATAGAACATACCTGGAAAGCCAAAATAAAGAATACCCACAATCGGTCAAAACTTCTATAAAGATGCCAAAATGTACGGATTTCAACAAAATTTGTCTTGGGTTTTCTCTTCCCAGCAGTGACATTGTTAGATCGCTGAACAAATGAACATGCACGAAATTAAAAATATTCCTCTTAGAAAGCACATATACGTTATAACTACCATGGTCGAAAAGAAAGTTACAACACAATCCAAATCATAAGAAAGAGAAGAAGTTGGGACAGCTACTATGCAGGATCCCATGGTATAATCACAAATCATCACAACATTCTACTGGTAACTCACTAGATATATTGTACATCATTGAAAGCTGCTAAAATGACAAACCGAAGCACCGCTAAAATCTCTAGTGGCATGTTGACTCCTACAATCAATTCACATGTTCAGGAATGATGCAGGAAAGAATTCAAGAATTCTGCAGAGTTGATGCATCAGTTTTAGAACAAAGAATGGGGAATTAAAGCGGATTGGATTATGACCAAACAGGACAGATTCATGAGTCGAAACCAGCAGCAGGCTTCATCAATTTTGACAGAAGATTGAGACTTGAAGAATGGTTAACAATTTAACTGATTGAAGATCTATCAAGAAGCATGCCTACAAGTCCAATCAATGGCATGACTCTTCACTGCTGGCAATCAGATCTATATCTGGAATTTGGGACCATAGTAATTCAGAAGATTGTTTTTCTGTCAGTTTTCTGTTGGAAGATTTTGGATGGAGAAACATATCAATTTTGCATGATATTGGTTCAGTTTGAAAGGTTATTTTGATCTGTTAAGTGAGTAGAATATCTGAGAATGTAACCAGATATATGTAAAAAAAAAAAAAATTATTGTTTAGCATGGCCATATTCCCTCTTCCATTGGAGGGGAGGAGCAATTCTGCTTTTCAGTTTGGGTCTCTCATTTATTTTTTATTGGTAAAAAAAATCTTTCCTTTGGGCCCTACAGCCCTAAATTACCCCCTGCTTCACAAACCAATTTCAACAAACACAAAAAGAGAGCACCATCTCTCGAAGTGGAGATGGCAGCCACATTTCTTATCAAACAAAGAGCATTTCAAAAACTGCCTAAGCAACATTAGTAATATTCATCCATTTGATCTAGTAGGAAATTCTTCCAGTCTAAAACCTAGCTATTCAAAAGATGCCTATTAAAACTTAAAAGAAGACCATCCAATTAGAGTTCCTTCAATTGGACAAAGATGAGTAATCAGACTTGGAATCATTGGCACAAAAGTAAGGATTTATAGAGACCTTCATAACACTTGAAAAAACTTAAAAGGATTTTGAATTATCTGGCTGAGATTTTACAGAAGAACAAGGGCAGAAGAGTCAAACTGAACATCTAATCAGTTATAGCAATTAAGCTGTGGAGCCAAACCAGGAGATCCAGTAATATACCACATGGTGATGGCATAACAGGTTATCAAAATCTAGGGAAGGGACACTCATCCAAGGAAACTTGGTGATGGTAAACAACCATTAAGGATAAGAAATCTAGTTCTAAAACTTTGCAAAGGACTACGGATGAGGAGGATTTCAAAAGGTATAAATTTAGTAGAAACGAAGTTAAGACAATAGTGGGGAAAGTAAGGACTATAAAATATGAGGATCTCTATAACAAATTAGGCACAAAGGAGGGGGGGAAGATATCTATAAACTAGCTAAACTAAGGGAAAGGAAGAGTAGAGATTTCAACCATATTATATGTATTGAAAGCATAGTTGTCAAGGCGCCAAAGTGAACCAAGGCGTTGGAGGCCTAACGGGGCGCCAAGGCGACGCCTTGACGACCATGATTGAAAGTGAGATTGGTATTGTATTAATAACTAATGAACAAATTAAAGAGATGGACAAAATATTTATAGAGCCTACTAAATGAAAACAATACAAGTAATTGTGTTTAGAAGATTATAATAACCATCACAAACGTGTGTCTGTGTGTGTGGAAAATTAGGGTGTCGGAAGTAAGGAAGCTTTAAAAAAGATGACATTAAGTAAAGCAGTTGGTCCAAATGGTATTCCAATGGAGGTGTGGAAGAGCTTAGGAATTAGTGGAATAACTAACTAGGTGTGTAATAAAATTGTGAGCACAAGAGAAATGCTAGATGGATGGAGAAGAAGCATTATATTATAAAATAAAGGTGATATCCAAATCCGTAATAACTATAGAGAATAAAGGAATTAAACATATGAAGCATACTATGAAATTTGGGAGAGAGTAATCGGAACCCGCTTGAGATAAGAAACTAATAATTTGGATAACCAATTTGGTTTTATACTAGGAAGATGAACCATGAAAGCTATTTATTTGTTTAGAAGACTAATGGAAAGCTTTAGAAAATATAAGAAAGATCTTCATATGGACTTTATAGAGAAAAAGTTTATGATAGAGTCCCGGAGAGTTAATTCGGCAAGTGTTAGAGAAGAAAAAGGTTTCAAGTAAGACATAGTTAAAGATATGTATAATGGTGTAGTAACTAGTTTGAGAACTATGGGGGTGGGAGTGGGAGTGGGGGTGGGCTGTGGGGGTTGGGGGGTGGGGGGTGGAGGGGGAATAATGTAGTGAATTCCAATTACAGTTGGATTGATCAAGGATAAGCTCTAAGCCTGTATTTGTTTGCTTTAATATAGATGACATGACTAGAGACATTCAAGATCAAATTCCTTGATATATGTTTTTTGCCTATGATACTCTCTTGGTGGATGAACCAATAGCAAGGAAAAACACAAAGTTGGAATTATGAAGATCAACTTTGGAATCAAAAGATTTTAAGAGAAGTAGAACAAAACAGAGTATATGATGTGTAACTTTAGTAACAATAGGACTAAAAGTGGGGTGGTGAAAATTGATGATAAGAAGCTACCATTAAGTGAAATATAATTGAAGGAGAAATATAATCGACGTATTCCTTTAAACTCAAAGGCAAATTTTATAGGATTGTTATACGACCAGCAATGACGTATGAATCTACATGTTGGGCAGTAAAGAAACAACATATAAACAAACTTAATGTAGCTAAAATGAGGAAAGACATGCATAGATTAGGACTAAAACAAGTATGCATAGATTAGGATTAAAATGACTCTAGAAGGATCCATGTGGCTGACCCCATTTAATTAGAAAAGGCTGAGTTGAGTTGAGTTGAGTTGAGTGATGGACTAGATGGAGTTTCTAGCTTATATTTCTTGAACATTTCAATTTCTTTACTTTTGACTTTATAGGATACCTTTTCATATTTTTGCTTCAACTATTTTGTTTGGCTAGATTAAAGTTCTGTCACTTATATTATATTTTTGGGTCCATTCTGCATTATCAGATTATTTTTAGACATGGAATTAAGTAATCCTAAGGTTATTCGGGTATTCTGAGTTCCAAATCCAATTTTTATTGGGCTTTTCATAAGGTCCAGTTCCAAAAACATAGGGAACACTATATAAACTGTTGGGAGTTCAGTCCACACCGACTAACAAATAGTCTACAATCCCCTTTACACACATGGACTCTCTCCACCAACCAGTTCGAACTTTTGGGTTAGATACTTTACATGGTATCGGAGCAGGATTTCACCATCTCCAATCTCCACGCGTCTATGGTGCCACACGTGCGGGACGGTGTTGGCAGTTTAGTTTCACACTGCGTCTACAACCACCCTTCTACACATGACAGTCCCTCCACCTACCAATTCGAACTCTCGGGTTGGAAGCTTTACGTAAACCTAGGAGGATCGTGATTCATTTCAATAGTCAATGAAGAAATCCATTGTCTCAAAATAGATCATGAGAGTTCACACAAATACATAGAAGGTGTGATGCTTTCCCACTTCTGAAAGTGATAATGTAGAGCCAGTATCCATCCATCAACTACCATCCCACTGAAACGCTGAACCTAATTTCACACCCCCTATTTTACCTTTTTCATCTATCCATTTAGAACTTAAAAAAACAGCCTTCACTTTCGCTTTCCAATAACCAATCGATGACACATTAAGGATGTTGAAAGCTTGTTTTCACTTTCTGTGGGCTGAAATGCTAATTTTTCACTTTCTATGAGGGATGGCATATTTCTAAGGCTGTGGTCAGTCGTAACTATTGTGGTAAAAGTTTATGACATAGAATCCCAGAATCGGTTCAAGAAATATCGTTACCATTTATTGAAGGTTTTTAAGGTAGAATGGTGTAGAAACTAAAAGAGAAGAATAAAGAAAATAGTAGAACAAGTTTTAGTTACTGGTTGAGCACTAGAACTCCCCAAGAAGGCACTACAGAATATAAAACCCACAAATGCACATGGCACTCTTGCAAAATCTAATTAGGGCTCTTACGAAGACTGGGTTTGAAAAGTCAAACAAGTTCAACAATTACACCAAACAGACCCATTTCTTAAAATAAAAGCCAACAGGACTCCAATTTAACTAAGACTAATCCAATGTCAATATGAACCAAAACCAGCCCACGGACAGGAAAACCAGAGTAGCAAACAATTAAACTGAAGAGAGGCTACCAATCTATTCATTAACGCAAGAGGTTGCACCTTCATTTTGTACATAGAGGCAGTCAATCTATACAGTGCAGAAAAAGCCATGTCCCCTTCCAATCAGATTTTGTTATGCTACCAGATTGAGCTTAGATCAAGCAAGCTGCTCTTCTTTTTTTTCATTTTCTTTTTTTTTTCTTTTCTTTTTTTTTTTTTTTTTTTTTTTTGGCGGGGGGGGGGAGAGGTATTGAATAAATTGTATAAACAAAACCCAGGAAAGGCAAACCTGGGAGCCCGGAAGGACAGAATCAGGCTAAAAAACAACGAATTACATGAGATAAAAAAAAGAAGATGAAATCATGTCCACAAAAATTTAGACAGGAAAGTCCAAAAGCAGAAATAATAAATCTTTTTCAAATGGAATTAAGAAAGCTGGTCTTATCTATCTTTGTGATGTCATTCCCAATACTAAGGCCACAGGATGGCATCAGAGTGACTCTATCCCAAGCACAGTTATCAAACACAACATTTAGAATAATTAACTATTACCACAAGACTAATTCCCCTATGCTGAACCTCCACAACTGCTTTAGCGCTATTCCTCTAAAACTAGGACTTCCAAGCTTCTTAAACCAATACATCCTTCATTTCAGCACAAATAACCCTCCGAGCCAAAGAAGTTCCTTTGTACTTTTTCCATTCTCTTAAGAATTAAAACCAGCTAGTTTGGCAAGAGAAATGTAAAATAGTTGGCAGCTAACGAAGGACTCTTAACTACAGTTATGATCCCATTAAAGGTTAATAGCCAAATCGACTATACATATTTTATAAAATTATATGGAAAAAAATAAAAAGATAGGATAGAACAACAACGTCATCATCATCATTAACCTGTGACATAAAACTGCCCCCAAAAAAAAATTTGAGGAAAAATTATAACAGCCTGAAAGACTTGTAACAATTACAGAGGGTAGCTATTCCCCACCACAATAGGCAGCCTAGCAACGCCTTTTTAGCGAAGTTATCAGAGGGATTAGAGACCTTGGTCTCCAATGGAATGATGCATTGGCTGAAAAGCTAAGATGCCAAATATGTCTGAACAGATGAAAAATGATAAACAATTCATAATGTGGAAGATTGGTATCAATGAAGGCCCAACAGTCTAGCTCTACCATGCAGATCGTGATTTTCCTCCCCACCCCCAAAAAAATTAATAATAATAAAGGAAAAGGTTTTCCTTTCTCACACATCAAAAAAGGATTTAATCTCTGATAGTATGATTCAATGATGCAGATAAGACACGGAATTGGGCTGCTTTCAGTGGAAATAAGCCTTGGGTTGAGTTATATGTATGTTGCGCCTTTGTTCCAATGGATGAAAACCCATGCATGGAGTCACCCATAAAGTACGAAGGGATTTGAAAGCCTTCTTTTATTTGACTGTATAAAGTACTTATATACACCTTCATGAATGGAATCATGCATATGTATTTAAAATAATAAAATTTTAAAAAAAATGATGCCCTAACCCCCTCCCTTTTGTATAAATCCGCTTATAGAAGATGTATCATTACAACACCTTGGTGTCGCCTAAGCGACTCACTTTGTCACCTAAGCACTCGGGCAGCCTCCAATGCCTTTAGTCGCCTTGTCGCCATGACAACCTTAGTTTTCATTGTAATGAGCCTAAAATATGGGTAGGAGTTACAAATATGGGTTTGAGTTTTAGTTAAAATAGAATTGTTTTTAGTCTTTTTATTGGCCAATTAAGCAGTAGCTAGTTTGATTACTAGTTGGTTTAAACTATTTCTAATCATATATATATATATATATATATATATATATATATATATATATATATATATATATATAACCAGCCATTAAGGTACACAAATCTGACAATGAAGTTCCCTATTTGCTTCATTTTCTCTGTGAAAGTCGGCAGTCCTTGGCGGGAAGTTAAGATTGTAGGTGGGAGTCAAACAACAGGTCCAGGTGGGAAGTCAGGCCATATCTTTTCTTTCATTTTTTTTCTTCAACCAAGTAGCCTGCAGATCTACTCACACACGCATCTAGTTCTAGATCTGAAAATATGTTTCAGATTTCATGTTCCATTGATTCCAGATTCTGTGCTTGTTTTATTTTTTTAATCTCCACATTACTTTCAACTATTGTTTCCCAAATTGGTTACTAGTTCCTGCATATCAGAGCTGCATACCAGATTAGATATTGGTTCACGTCAAAACCTGAGATATTCTACTCCATGTTATCAATTACAGCATTGTGTTTCTTACGTCACTACACTGTACATCATTTGATCCTTCAATTTGCTGATTTAGTATCACTTTACTATTCTATTATCAGCCTACTCCCAACTGAAGTCGGTTTCCAGTTGTAAGAGAATCCCAACTCAACAAGGATTATTCCCACAACTTGGGATCCAGCCATCATACCACTTTGAATCAAAAACCTAAAATCTGCTTTGCATCCATTGTTCAGATCTTCAGTTATTTTGTTAATTTCATATTCTAGTCGTTTCCTACCTCACAGCGATCCCGGCTTGTAAGTGAGTTTCTGAATCCTACACTTTTTTTATTTGGAAACCCTATCATTCATAGTCAGATATTTTAATCCTCGAGGCTACAGATCCAGCCCTTCTTCAATTGATATGTTCAAGGAAAAACCCTCAAAAAAGAAACTATTGTTCTCTTCACCATCTTATTGCTAGGCACAATAGCTCACAGAAATGCAACTTTTGCAATCATTACAAGCTTATTTCAGCCTTTTCGCGCCAATGGAAGTGAAAGCTCATCCTAAGGCATCTGCTCAAAGGAGAATGCTTTAATTCGTTTACCCATAGCCTCAAAACCACCTCAAAGTGTCTGAGAATGCCAAAGCATGGTGTTTGAGTCCCCAAATGTCCCAAAGTACAGTTGGTTTGCATGCATGTAAAGGAGATGAGATATCTTTAAGTGTCCCCTCATTAATTTTAAACCTTTAATGCCATGACTTTGCTAAGCACTTGTGGCAAGAAGGAAGAGTAAGGAAGAGAGTGGATGCCTTATTAGATACCTTGAAAAAAAGATGGAAATTTGTTTGGAACCATATATAGTGAACAAGAAATATTTACAGAGGATACAAAACCTATCATGAAATTTCTCCATTCAGTCAAATCACATTCACCACACAAACGAAAGCCCGACCTATATGGTCCTAAGCCTTCTCCAAATCAATCCTATAATAGGTCGTTGCTGTTGAAAGAAGGTTTATCATCCTGTCAACTGTAGTCCTTTTTATCTTCAATTTCTTCTTTGAGGAACTAAGGAGATAAAGGTGAGATTATACCCCTCAGCCCATTTCCTCTACTATGAAACTCTATCAAAACTTTATCAAATCCTACCTGATTATGTGCAACCTTTTTGTAGAAGGTTAAAAGTAAAGCAAAACAAGCCTACTATGTTCTTCCAAAGTCTTTAGGGTTGCCCCAGTCCCAAATTCCCAATCTTTACATCCCTAAGCCCATTATTGGGAATATATACTATCTAGTGCACAAAGTTAAAAGGAGTGATCTCATCTCACTATGTGCATTAGAGAACAAAAATATCAATTTCGTTCTATATCATCTAGGAAAAGAATACCAGCTTAATATTAGTCTACGACTTATATTATATATAATACAACAATATCAAAATATGTTGAGCAAGTTAGAGGAAAAGGAAAGATAAAACTCAATTTTTGTAGTAAGTTCTAATGGTAAACTTGATAAAAACCTCATTAGGATCTAAAGGTAAACATGGTAAAAACCTCATTTCTAGTCGATATCTCATCAGTATGCACAAAAAAGTCTGCTGAACGGTTCATTGGCCAGCCCAACGTAAAACAATGATCTGACCTGCAAATATGATCAGAACTTGCAAACATACGTTAAGAATGTCAAGCTAAAGCATGTAGAATGTAAAGGCAATTATGTTCCTTAAAAATAAAAAACCTAAGTAATCTTACCAAAAATATTCATTTAGATCATCATAATTTCTCCACTTTGAGTGGCTTACAGTGCCTCCTTGGTTTCTCTTGGCTTCCTTTTCCACAAAACAACAACGGATGCTCAGATATGACCTTGATTGAAGCATAATAACAAACCAGTCGCAACAAGTCAGTTACCTTACGCAAGACCTGGTAGATCGGTGTCACAACTTCACGCAGAAATGCCTCCTCACCCTGGTATGCTGGTCGAACTGTACCTCCACTAACTGGAAACACATTGCTGTGTAGAATCCCATCAAGCTCCCTAGCCATCTTATTGAATAAAAAAGACAGACTACTATTATTTTTTATAAATGAAAAAGGATAGATACTTCTGAAACATAGATATCAGCAGCAATAAAAGGATTAAGACTATCAGCCACAATAATGGCATGAACACTTTGTAAGCCATGTAGTAGTACATATCCAATCTTTTCTTTCTCCCTTTTCTCTTCTGTCGTAAGGCCTGACTCCCTCTGAGTCCTAGAGCTTTATAAAGGATTTTAGATTTAAGTAGAGAAGTTACTCAAACAAATAGAAGGTATATGGTATAATTTGCATTAAATATTTAATGAGTCAGAGAGACATTTGCAGTTATGATAATGTCCTTCCTCCCATTAAAAAAAATAAAAATAAATAAAAAAATGAATAAGGATAATTTCCTTTTCTACTTTGATAAAAGAAAAAGGGAGCTATTTAAATGAAATGGAAATCAGAAACTTTACAAGCAGAGGGGAAGATTTGGTGAGACGTTGCTTGGTCAACGGGTCGATTATTAGGGGTAGTCCGTCATTGTCTGGCTTCTAAGCCATACTTCTAAATCTCAGCGAGATCTCGGTGAAATCTCGGAAATCTCGACCTCCTCAAGATCTCATAATCTCGGAAATCTTGGACCTCTGTGAGACGGGTTCGAGATTCGAGATTTTTAAAAACCTTGTTCTTAGCTGATCCTAGGTTAATAAACCTAGATTCCTCAAGAATTGCCAGTGCTTTCTTCTCGACTGCTAATACCCCATAGGCTGAGGAGCAAAAGGATGAACCCTCCCAAGGAGGCACTCGCGTCTGATCAGCTAGTTACTGAGACAATAGCTTATCAAGGCAATGATCAGTAGTTAGTCCGAGAGAATGATCAGCCACAAAGGAACCAAGACACAGCCCAGAGTTGACAATGGAAAAGGGAGATGGGTGGCAGAGTCATGGGAATGAGGAAAGTCGTGAAATCATAGAAATATGAGCTTGCGATAAAACTACACCTAATTCCGGACAGGTTAATGCAACAACTACAAATAAAGGACCAGGATCTCATTGGTTGCAACATCAAAATTTGACTTTCCCAGGGAGCTGGCAATAATAGTTCCTTCGAATCCCAAAGCACGCTGCCCTCCCAGAAACACTTGGATACCTAGGTGATGCCTTAATAACAACTACGTTAAGATCAGTGGAACAAAAAACAGTGACTATGGTAACCTTGGCAACAATAGGACTGAAAGTGAGGTGGCGAAATTGATAACAAAGAGATACCAGACAAAGTGAATTTTAGGTACCTACGTTCAATCATAAATAAAGAAAGAGAAGTTGATGAAATGGAGGATGCATCTAGAATGTTGTATGAGAGTGTATTCCTTTAAAACTCAAAGGACAATTTTATAAGCCAGTTATACAACTAGCAATGATGTATGGAGCTAAATGCATATGACCAGCAATGATGTACGGAACTGATGTTGATTAATAAAGGAACAAAATATACTTTATTTCCTCCGATCAGTAAGCCATCAATCTAGATCATAGTTGTCAAGGCACCGCCTAGGCGCCCTTGTGACGCCTAGGAAAATCAGGCGCCTTGGTCACCTAGGCGCCTCGTCAAGCCTCCAATGCCTTTGTTCGCCTTGGGGCCTTAACAACTATGATCTAGACATCAAAGAAAGCCCACCAAAAAAGATAGTTCTTACGTATACAAATACTTAAAGAGTTCAGACTTTGGGGATACTGGAGTGGGGATGTTGGTACACAAGGCAGAGGTGGGACAGACTACAACAAGTTCGGCTTGCTTGCTGGGAAGTTCGAGTGGTCCCATCATATGCACGAACAGCTGTAGTGAGGATCCAAAAGAAGGGTCCAAATTCAATTGCCTAGCTGTATTCTAATGTGTAAATATTCAATCCTGCACCAGCTGATCTATGACCACCCTCTTGATTTGGTAGGGCCCACAAAGGCCTAAACAAACTTAGTGTAGTTGAAAAATGAGGATGTTGAGAAAGACACACATAACTTAGGACCCTAGTCAGTAATTCGTGTATTATAGCATACAATACGTGTACCTTATTATTGGGACGTCTTAAACATATTTTTGTGAATACTGGTAAAAAACATCAGTAAAATTCAAGGACTATATGTTAATCTATATGGTACACAAATAATATGCCGTAGCCGAATTATTCTTTACAAAATACATTTGAAATAATAAAAAAAATCACAATAAACCCTTTCTTCTTCCTCAGTTCTTCATCTTCCCACCTAACCCTATTCTTTTTATTCCTCAAATCCCCTTGCCACCCCTGCCATCCCTACCGAATCTGTCATCCGCCTTCCACTGGTGAAAGCCCAGCAGCCACCCCCCAATCCCCCTCATTCACCAGTCGTTCCTGCGGCCCTGCCCTCGCCGGCTTGCCCCTGCCCTTCATCTCAGGTATGCACATCTCCCTGTCCTTGATTTTTTTATGTGGGTTTTGACAAGAAACATGATGTTTCTCTGTTTTGTTTATATCTTTCTATTATTCTGCTTGAAATTTACATTTGCAATCATAATGACACCTGATTCTGAATATCTGACTATATAAAGCTGCAATAGCAACAGCATTAGTTTTCCATTCATTAGAATCCTATTCTAGATTTGGTTCTCAGTTTTCTCTTGTTTGTGGAATAATTTCTAGTTCTGTTTCAGACTGATATTTTGTTGCTATTGCTATTGCTGAGTTGTTTTATATACTGATCATCTTTTAGTTGCTGTTTTGATCCCTCTAATATCTGAGATTGATTCCCTTTTTTGTAACTCTCAATGCGGGAGCAGGTAGGAATGCAGTCAATGTTTCAAAGCTCTATTCAGTGAATCAGTATGCCCACTTTATGAGGAAAACATTCAAGCATCATCATTCTGAAATTATTACTTGCAAAGCCACATATTACTTCGAACAACAATTTTTTTTACCATTTAGCCTTTCTGCTCTATGAATCTACTGGAATGTGTAGATTGTTTAGTTCAAAAAAAGTGTTTTATGTTTAATTAGATGACGATTTTATGTGGGATTTCACGGATTGCAAGGTTTCTATTGTATAAATTTGTATTTATATGTTATTATTTTATTTGTTGAATGATATGCATCAGTAGATATCAATTGCATAGTGAATATATGTCCCTATTTTTACTCCAAAGGCTTACCGTATTTAACGTGTACTGTATTAATGTCATGCATTTTTTATGCCGGATTATTGATCCCCATATTGAAGTCTAGCTTCTTCTTGCCATTGCATGAATCTGGAGCGAATAAAGACCTTTAAAGGAGTCTTAGGTCATTCCGATCAGCCGTGACAAAAGATGATTCCCCTTGAACCAAATCATCCAGACTAGCCAAGGTCTCCCCCAAAGCTATATCAGTATCTATTGCTGGGACGGAAAAGATATATCCAGAACCATATGAATCTCAATAGGTGGAACAAGCACATCTTCCCGTGAACTAGACTCCCCATGAAGAGGTGTAAATTCAAAATAAAAAGCTTCAGTCTCATGGAAGACAACATCCATAGAAACGAACAGCCGACGAGTGGAAGGAAAGTAACACCATTATCCCATCTAGGTTGCCAAGGGGGTGCTTGATAACACTCCAGAAGTTGGATTCTGACTTTTGGAGCATCAATGGAGCAGAAGCCCGTTTGGTAACCCAGTTCAAACTTCTGGAGAATCCATGAGTGAACCGGCTCCAAATGGGCTCCAAAATCTAATTTTTTGGAGCATAAAATAGATGTTTTTCTACTTCAGAGTACAATTTTGGAGTAAAAAGAACCACCCCACACCATTACTACCCCCAACCACCACTACCACCACCACCACCAGCCACCAGCCACCACCGCCACCACCCTCCACCACCCATCGCCGCCACCACCACCCACCGCCACCATCCTCAACCACCACTACCCACCCACCCACCCACCCCCCCACCACCCACCCACCCACCGCCACCGCCACCACCCACCCACCCACCGCCACCGCCACCGCCACCGCCACCACCCACCACCGTCACCCTTCGCCACCACCACCACCCCCCATCGCCACCCCCACCAGCCACCCACCACCGCCACCACCACCACCCTCCACCACCACCCACCGCCACCACCACCACCACCACCCACCGCCACCACCACCACCACCACCACCACCACCCACCACCGTCACCACCCACCCACCGCCACCCTTTGCCACCACCTCCCACCCACCACCACCGTCACCAACCATTACCACTCACCACTTGTGCCACCATCCACCACTCCAAAGTCCATGACTAAATTAGGTTAACAAACATGTTTCCACTCCCATGTACTCCTGAATCCTTTTGAAGCAGAAGTAAATTTGAACCAGAAATAAAAATCCCAGAGTGGAAGTTTTATCAAACAGCCCCCAAGTAGCCAAAAAACATACAATAGAGACCTCAAGGATCTAGTTTTCCATGGTAGTGGGGATTTCGAACAAAGCACACGCAGCCAAAGACCTTGGGTGGAACGACAAAGGACGAGGTACCAAGAAGCATCTCCAAAGAAGTAGCAAGAATCGAGAACACATGAAGGTATCCAATAGATGAGGTAAGCAGCAGTGAGAACAGCGTTGCCTCAGTAAAAGACAAGGACATGCATCTGAAACAACAGAGAATGAGCAACCTCCCAGAAATGACGATTCTTATGCTCGGTGATGCCATTCTAAGCAGCAGTGTCAACACAACTAGTATAATGAATAATGCAATGAACTGTCAGGTAGGATTGAAAAGACCCATCAAGTTCCCCCACCATGGTTCGAGGTGCCACTTTTGAGGCCAGTATCGACCAGCCTCGAAATGAAGTTGCCTCAGGTTTCGACCAAAACTTGGTATTTTTCCCGGACATGGTTTCGAGGCCCAGAAGTGTTTTTTTTTTTTAATTGGATTTTGTTCGTGTAGCCGACTATAACCAATTTGAACCTATTACCCACATTTCAATTAAAAAAAATCTAAAATGATAATGATGTAGTCCAAGAACCAGCCGACATTGGTCCATTGGACCAGCCCAAGAACCAGTCAACATGTGTCCAGCCAACACTGTTCACGCGCAATAGATTTTTAGAGATCTTTATTTCCTTCCTAAACTCAATCAGTTAGATTTATTTCATAAAATTAGTTTTCATTTTGTTTTCGAAGTTGGTTTATTTTATGAGTCAGTTTTAGATATTTCTTTGTTTTGGAAACTTTCCTAATAGCGATAAAGGAAAGTATCTTTTTATTATTTTGAATATTTTCTTTTAGGATCAGTCTTTCCATACATTGTAATTTCCTACAGCACTATACATCAAATGAATAAGAGAAAAGGCGCAGATTTAGAACCAGAAAAAATATCGAAACTTTTTTTCTAGCTGAGTCTCTGGTTATGAGACTACCAAAATTCTGTTTTATTCAGTTTTCTGTTTTCTTTTAATTCCTCCAATTTTTTTGTTACATTCTGATTTGCGATTTTATTTATTTATAATCTGCTCAACGATAATCTTGGGAGACGGAGGAATATCAATAGTTATAATCAAACTTTATTACAACCAGGGGCGGTACAGTTTCCAGCAACTTTTGAGATCCATATCTTCTGCAATTCAGCTCAGATCACTTCCAGATTTTGGTTGGTGTTCACATCTACTATAAAGAACATCTACTAAAAGTTTCATAAGGTTCTAAAGGCTGGATTTTTAGATAAGTGGAAATTGCTCTTGTTCTATAATTTTGATTTGGGTTGTACTGTGATAAGATCCTGTAGCAAAGAGGGATAATTGATTTGAATGTATTGAAACCCCTCTTTGCCATCAGATAATATCTGGTGTGGCCCTAAATTTGCTAGTATACGCTGAGATTTAAGATTGTGTCCAAATTTAAGTAAGCAACACTTATTTATGACTAATATCATTTAAGTAAATGTTTCTCATTTACTTAAGATATTATTCATAATAAGTAAACGCCCCCATTTAAATCCATTAAAAATACTATAAAATTCAAATTCCAAAAAGATAAAAAGTCAACCTTTCAGTTCATGAACAAAAATTGGATTTTTGGGTGCGGGGGTGATTATCAACTTTCAAATGATAGGCTTTTCCCCAAATTAAAATTTTCATAAATCTTATCATAGTAAAGCATCACTAAAAACCAAGAGTGCGCCAAAATAATCTATTACTTTGACGCCCAAAAAACTATTTCATCCAGGACGACTTTAAACAGAATTTGCGTTCCAAACAATGATTGACTGAAGCATAACTCCTTCACTATAGCTCAGATTCAAGCAATCACGGATTTGTTGAAAAACTGACAATAGGGAAGGTGTTACACTCTGATCAAACTTTGTTCGGAGTACGTGAATATTGTTTAAAAGCGTCTGAATTAATGTAATTTTTTAAGCATCAAAGCAAGAAATTATTTTAAGGCACTCTTGGTTTTTAGTGATGCTTTACTATAATAAGATCTATGAAATTTTTAAATTTAGGAAAAAGCATAGCATTTGGAAGTTAAAATCGCCCCCACACCCAAAAATCCGATTTTTGTTCCTGAATTGAAATGTTGATTTTTTTTTTCTTTTGGAATTTGAATTTTATAGGGGTATTTGCTTATTTACTAATAATATCTTAAGTAAAAGAAATAAGCGTTTACTTAAATGATATTAATCATAAATAAATACTGTCTAATAAGTATTGTTCATGTGTGCTAAACCTAGCTTTGGAGTCCAAACCTAGTCAACTTTAGGTCAAAACCGGTCAAAATAGATAGGTTTTGATAATAAGTACTACCTAATGAGTGTTGTTCTTCAAAACCAAGTTTCGTCGGTTGAAACCAGTGGTTTCAATCGGCACCTTGAACTATGATCCCCACCCATTATTAGAACAAAGAATGGTATCCTTCGCGTCATAGTGAGTCTAAATCAATTGATGGAATAGCTGGAAACAGCAAAAACCTCACTCTTTTGATGCAACAAATAAATCTAAGTCCAACGACTATGGCAATCAATAAAAGCCACAAACCATTTGTACTCAGAAACAGAGACATAGTAGGAAGGACCCCAAACATCACAGTGAATTAAATGAAAAGGCTTGACACTTCGGTTATTAGAAATAGAGTAAATGGAAGGAGTTTGTTTTGCAAAAATGCAAGCATCACAAAAAAAACAGTTCCTTATTATAAAGTGTGACAATTAAGAAAAAGTTTAACTAAGGTTCCTAGAGGAAGGATGTCCCAAACAATGATGCCAGATACATAAATCAGCCTAAGTGATTGTGGAAGGTGATAGAGCTTGAATCGCCGGTTCAGAAGGGAAAGACTCAAGCAACTATAAGCCAACCACTACTTTACCACTGCCAATCATTTGCTCCGTCACCAAGTCCTGAAACACATAGTGAGAAGGGGAAAAAAGTCAGTTTACAATTCAAATCCTGGTAAGACTACTAATGAAAAGCAAATT
The DNA here is from genome assembly GCA_028583415.1 of Protea cynaroides. Classification (NCBI taxonomy): domain Eukaryota; kingdom Viridiplantae; phylum Streptophyta; class Magnoliopsida; order Proteales; family Proteaceae; genus Protea; species Protea cynaroides. The sequence continues at coordinate 74,699,868 of CM053265.1, read as the reverse complement.
AGTGGAAAAATTGGGAACGTGCAAAACGAAAAATGAAGAAATGGTGCGAGGGCATTTGAGAGAACCCTTTCCAGAAGTAGATAGACCTAGCAGGGAAGACGCAATTGACACCGATGGTGAAGAGCTAGACTGAGACAGAAGACAGCAAAGTTGTATCATCAACTCAAGTTGGAAAGGAGATACACCAATAAGAGGAACATCGGCAAGCTTAGATTGATAAGCCTTAACTGAACCTATACCACAACCTCGACCACGGCCTCTGCCACTAGCAGGACGACCATGTAGCTTCCAACAGAATTCCTTGGTGTGACGTTCACAGAACTTACATTTAATTGGTTCCTTGTTGATAGTGGGACAATTACCCGAGCGAGAGGGACCTCCAGGAGTGGGAGAGCTCAAACTAGAAAAAAAGGCCAACCGATCAAGGAATCTAGCAGCAACATCGCCGATCGTCAGTTGTCCTCAAATTAAACTAGAGCATAGGCTTGTTCCAAGGATGGAAAGGGGTCATGATTCAGCACGTCACGATTGCATCGGTAGGACAAGCAGAGAATGCCTCATAATAGTCCAACTCGTGCCACATCCGCGCAAAATGTTATAACACTAAGACAGGGTCATCTCCCATTGCTTCGTATCATAAATCTCCTTTTTAATCTCGTAGACCTATGCATAATTCCATACCTAAGAGTAGGTATACCACGAGCAATGTGTGGATCCATGGATCCAATGAGGTAAGTTATCACAAAGTAATTGTCCGAACTCCATTTACTCAAATTTGAACTTCCAGCGTTAGGCTTCTTTGCATTCCGGTAAAATATCTTGAAAAACCATGGGAAACAATATAAAGAAAGTAGGAATGAGACCACATCAAATAATTGTCCTCATCCAATTTAATGAAACAAGCAAGAAACAAAGGGAAACCAGAGAAACCATGAGTGCTAGAGGTCTCTGGAACCGTAGAAGCTATTGTGACGTCCGAAATGGCTAAGAGCAAGAGAGAGTAAAAATAACCTTGAACTAGGTCATATGCGAACCAGATTAATCCAAAGAAAAAACTTCAGCAATCAATCAATTCTCGATTCAAGAGTAAAAGAACGAGATTGCAACATAGGAGAAAGGCACAATCAACAACCCTCGGTGGATATCATCACGATCAAGGGGTGAGAGAGTGGCAGAGAGAGCAATGTTGGCTGGAATAAGGACGCTGGCTGGTGGTGGCGGCACTAGATGGCGGCTGATGGTGGTGTCGGTATTGGAGTTCGGATCCCAATGAGAATCCTAGCTCTTATACCATGTTAAATTTAAAAAGATAATTGACTTGTCTAGATTGATAGAGGTCATGCTTTATTTATAGAGTAATGGATTTACACGAAAGGAAAGTACATGAAAGAAAAGTAAGTGAGAAATGAGTTAGCACTATTATTCCCACATAAAACAAACCTAGACATAAATCCCTAAACCCATATTCAACATTTTGAATTGAACAGATTGGAGAAAAAGGATCCATGTAGCAGACCACATTTAGTTGGGATAAGGCTGAGTTGAGTTGAGTACCAACAGCCAACCTAGAGCATATGGCAGCTCCAAAATCATCCGTCTCCTGAAAACTACACCATATGGCCATGGCAATTAATATTTAAAAGAGCGAGAGAAAAATTTTATATTTGGATTTTATCTGTTCTGAAATCAAAGGGGCACATTGTAAGAACCGTGTTCTAAAAACCTAGTCTAACCCATGGTTTTATATGGTGACAGGTATTCCAATCATAACCGGACCAGAAGGCGAAGCCGGGTGACGAACCACTCAATTTTCAGGTATGAGAACCTGTGTAAAGCTGTAAAAATTATATACCGGTCTGACTATACCGGTCTGACTCTGACTGAGTCAGACCGGTATGTGCAACCGGTATTATACCGGTCTGAGTCAATCAAACCGGTATGTGCGACCGGTATGTGTATTTTCGGCTGGAGACGGACTCCAGCGGGTCCCTCACTCCGAATCGAAATTTGGAAAGTTTTCAACCGTGGGAAACCTTCTTAAGAACGGTCTCCCACTATTAATAGAGACTTTGACACTCCTTTGATCCTTCTCAAAACTCTAGCCGTCTGGAAGAGATCTGAGAAGAAGCAAGGAAGGAAGAAACCGCTCAAGAAAGGGGTTTTCGTCGGAGGAGCACGCCGCCAACCGTCGAACACCGCCGGTAAGTGCTCAATCCTCTTAGTCATGATAGGATTTCGGATCGGAGCCGTGAAGCGGCGCAGCGATCCAAAATCCTAGGACTTTAATTAAAAGCCTAGTTTTTCTTTTAGATCTGATCTGGTTTGATACGCGTTCTAGTCAAAACCAGAAGGCCATTAGAATACTTGGACCTTAGAATGGGTTAGGAGAAACCCTAGAAACCAAGCCGAAGACCGACGAGGAAGGGAGATCCGAGATCGGGTTCTCGGATCCAAACCACGGGACATACCGGTTGGACACAAAGTCCTGCGGTATGGGCCTGCGGTATATACCGTAGGCACATAGTGAGACCGGTATGTACCGCAACCGGTATATACCGGTGGCACCATACCGGTCTCACTCTACTGAGACCGGTATGCCTTTCGAGCCTTGTTTGCTTGACCAAACATGGTTCTGACCAGCTGTGACCTTCATAAATGAATTCTAACTTTAATAAATGAATTCTAACTTATAGGTATGACTACGTAGGACTTGTAGACAGCGTGAGTAGATCCTGTGACGCTGTACGAAATTGTTATCACGTGACAGGTAAGGGACAAGACCCCAAACTCTAATTAATTAAATAATAGTAAACTTTTGTGATTAAATCTATGTGTAAATTGAATTGCTTGGTGTTTCTGCATATTCACATTCCATGTAGTTGTTTCTTTTGCTATTATCTAATCATGCATTTCATATGCTAGGATGTTAGATGTTAGGCATGTGTATGTTTTTAGTTAGTATGTGGAATGTGAAGGGGAGTGAGCCTTGGATATATCCACAACTAACACTTTTCTCGTATCGCCTTCTACCTTAGCAAACTCGGTGCGAATAAGGTATCAGGGGGAGGACGTGGGGTTGTGGTTCATCCTGCCCACCAGACTCGAGCCCTATCCCTATGTCATAGGGAGTTGTGTTGGGGTAGGGTAATATCGCCGTTTACCTTAGCGGACTTGGTGCGAATAGGGTATCAGGGGGAGGACGTGGGATTGTGGTTCATCCTGCCCACCAGACTCGAGCCATATCTCTATGTCGTAGGGAGCCGTGCTGGGGTAGGGCCATAGATATTGTATTGACATTTAGGACTGGTAAGAAACGGAACCCACTTGCAAGCCCTTGCCAATAGGGGTTTAGGTATTAGTACAGTGTAGGGTATCAGGGGGAGGACGCGGTAGTGTGGATTGTTGCCTGACCGCCAGACTCTAGCTCTATCTCTATACCGGAGTGAGTGATGTGGGGCAACAGCAGTAGTGTGGATTGTTGTCTGACTGTTGAGTGTGTTCACACTCTCGTGCATGGAGGTGCGGTGGCCGTCAAACCTTACCATAGCATTTTGCAAGTTTTACCTGACCCAAATTGTAATGTAATCTCATGCATTTGTGTGTTGCATTGGTCTTGTACTTACTGAGCTAAGTTGTGAGCTCACCCGAATATATTCTATTTCTTTTTCAGATCTTGATGCAGGGTATACTGTGGAAAACTTTATGACTGCCCCAGCTTACAGTACAGTGGCTGCCCTGGATACACAGACTGTAGAGGACGAGCATGATGCATCATGCGAGTGCTCATTCTATGTTTTCCTCCAGTGATGATTTATTTTCTTTTAATACAATGTAATAAATATTATTTAAATTTTGTAAATGATGGAATAATTTGAATATTTATTTTAATTACAACATAGTATTCAGTTCATTTATCTTTTATTCCGCTGCTATGTATTATTCTCTGATTAAGTTAGACTGTTTGGGAATGATTGGTTGACACAGTCTATTGAGATCCTGGTGTGAACCGTGGTTTAGAGCCGGTTCACTCACACTTCTAGTTCAGCCGGAATTGGGGTGTGACACACATGGCCATCATTAAAAAGTCAGTTGGGGTCATTTTCTGTACAGTTTCCAGCTGCTGGGTTTTGTTTCGCATGGATCTTTTGTAAAGCGTCTGCTTTTGTTTGGCCTTGTACAATAGAGAGGCCCTCTCTTTATGTTTGTTTCAGTAACTTCTTTTGATTTATTAAAAAAAATTAAAAGCCTACAGATTTAATGAAAATTTATGAAAAAAATAACTATGAAACATCAACTTCTAGAGGTTAATCACTCAGCTAAAAAATATAACCATATTGCAAGGTAAAAGGTCATAAAAAATCCCCTATATAAAGTTGTTAACCAATCATAGGTCAGCAGCTCAAATAGTGGAAATCATGTTTCTACTTTTGTAAGGGATTGTTTGATGGTTGATCTCCTGGTTAGTTGTGTAAGGTCACCATAAAGCGTCACCATAAAGCGTCACCAAAAAGCCTTTGCAATGAGTTGGTTACAGCTTTCCCTATGCATTGATTTTAGCTATGAGCCTATGTTACCAGTAATTGGTTGACCTACCACCAGGATTAATTTCAATCCCTCGTTGGGTATACTAATTTGAAATATAATCTTCCTCCTTTATTGACTAATAGATTGCAGTGTTATTTAATAGAAAAACAAAGGATAGACATAATCAGCAGAAACAATTATACTGTTTCACCAGAATAAAAGAAAACATACATTATGGAAGATGTAGCAGATACATTCAGGCATGAATCGGATATTTGAAGCTTCACCCCAAATGAGAAGATATAGTCCAATATAAAGAAGTTGTAACTGTTGTTTGTCAACAACATTATCCCGGATGCTGCAAATAAAATAAGAAACCAATAAAAGGAAACATCTGGGGCTTCACAAGCCAAAAATAAAGCACAAAAAGAAGTTAATCACTTACTTGACCATTTGTTCACAATGCAAGTAATTACACCATGAGCGATAATTTTTTAAAATTTTCCCCATCAAATTCTCTATCGTGCTATTATCCAGCTGCAATTAGCATCTTTGTTAATCTCCAATGGAAGATGAAAGTCCAGAACTCCAGATAGCTAACAAGCAAATAGACCACACTAAATTTGAGCCAGCCCAAAAGAAAGAGAATTACCTGACCATAATCCTCTGGCTGCTTATTCTTTATATCAGCATTTGCAAGTAGCAATATTATGTGTTCCCTCTGATTTGCTACATTTCCTTTCTTCAATGTCAAACATTAATGACAAAAGCCGAAATCGTCAGATGATTCATGTACTGATCACTCAAAACAAAATTAAAATTTGTAAAGAAAATTAGGGCCCATTACATTTATCTAGACCAACAGATGCCCATGCATGTTACAGGGACACACTTAAATCATCTCCTAAGAATTCAGACCCACTGGTTGGCCAGCCCCACCAATTAATTTAACTTCAATTAAAATAAACTTATTAAATTCCTGTAACGACCTGCTGTTTAGTATTCCTACTGGCCGGTAAAGATATTCTCAAAACCATTGGTTTCTCTGGTATATGTCCTTTTCAATAAGAATCCTACACTTTTTCGGAGGCTTCTTACAATTTAAAAATCAAATTCTACCTAACCTACAATTTGAATTTTGCCGCAACATTGAGGATAACAATATAAAATATTCTTTTTCTTTTCTTTTCTTTTTTTTTTTTTTTTTTTTGGGGGGGGTGGTGGGGGTGGGGGAGGGTGTTAGCGATGAATGCGAATTTCATATTTACAAGTTGTTTTGTAGTGGCACACAACTTGGGTATGTTCAGGAGCAACAATATGAATTGTTATACATACATAAGTAGAAGTATCTTGTGGAAGGCAAAGATATCAAGTACAAATTAGATAAACACATGAAAATGATGAAAATCTATATGAAATTTTGGACTGATTAAATAAGCACCAATATGAGACGAGGAACCATTAGATAATCAAGACAAGCATGACTAATACACAATGAGATAAGATATTGAGAGGTCTAAAACGGCAGGTAATATTCTTGAAATGATTGGATTTGCAAAAGCCAAGCAATCAAGACCCCAGACATGATGAGTATCGCTAAAAACCCCCCAAGGCTGTAAAAAAATCAACCTAAGAACATTTCCACATCTGAATTTAAAGGAGAAAATGAATAAGAACCATAGATCATATTGTCAAAATTCATCCAAACTAGTTGAACCACTATCAGAAAACTCCAAACAAATATGATTCATGCTTGATGTTTCACTGATGCCGGTGACCCAGTTGGCTTTGACAAAATAAGGTCATCACTTACCCACACATTTTAGTTCTCTAGAATACGAATTGAACAGAAGGAAGCCTAGGTGCTCGCGCAAAGAATAAGCTGTCAACCAATGTAGCTATGTTGGAAATAACAATGGTGTTGGATAGTAAAAAAAAAAAAAAAAAAAAAAAAAAAAAAAAAAACTTGCATGAGAATGGGAATCTTTCCTATGTAGGCATGGGACCCACAAAAAAAAGTTTGGAGTTGATCCAACGGTATTAGATAGTAAATCTCAAAAAGCACCTTGCGTATGAACCATTGGATGCTAGAAGGACAATAATTGTTGCAGTAGAAAATATTATAGATAATAACGTTTTTAATGACTAACAGAAATAGTAAAAAAAAAATGGCAATGGTAGATGTTTATTCCTAGCAGTTGGCTAAAAGTGAAGTTAAATGAGGATTGTTTGGAAAGTGAAATTAAATGAGAATTGTTTTGAAAGTGAAATTAAATAAAAGTTGTTTTGAAAGTAAATGAAAAGTGAGTTTTCTGACATTGTTCATTCGTATTGTTTTTTATAATCATCTTAGTGTTGAATTTCTGTTATGTTCTTTTTACTGGGCTAATGAACTCATCCCTTATCATGATACCTCAGATGACAAGAAGGTTGATCAGGAGCAAGAGGGAGCTTAGAGGATGCACAAGCATAGTTCGAAATCTCGGATCTCAAGGGTGTCTCGACCCTTGAGAAAGCCGAGATTACCGAGCCGAGATTACTGAGTCGAGATCTCGGCGAGAACCTGCAGAAACTCCCAAAGGGTAAAAATGGGAGTTTCGACAGGTTTTTTTTATGGTTTAAACCATTTTTTGATGTTTTAAGGCCATTTTAAAACCATTTTAAGGCTATATATTGCAGGAAAATACTTATTTAACATATATAAACACATTTGAAGCATAAAAAGTAATCAATTGTCGGAAAATCATACATTCATAAATCATAAATCCCACAAAATGACATAACTCACAAGTACTCATTATATGAAAGACTTAAATACTCAAAATGAAATAATACATTCTCATCAGTTCATCCCAATGTCTAATCATATGTAGAGTGACGTACAGGTTCCATCTAATTAGATTGACTTTTCTAAAGAAAATATATCTCGGTCTGACAAACAAAGTCTTGCTACGACATCCTTCGGCTATAGAAAGTCTGGTAGTCTTCCACATATTTCTCATACACATGATCCGGGAAGTTTCTAAAGATACCTTACCTTGGATATATCTAACTTTGGATACAATTCACTATAATATGGAGTAAATTGAGCATATATTGGCTGGTGTGGGGGCGTGGTTCTTTGCAAATTTAGGACTGAAAAGAGATTGTCCATAAAGTTTGAGTCAGTCTGTGATGTAGCATTACTAGTATCAATGGAATAATCATATACACTTCCCATCATGCGGTCATCATCACCGTAATAAGAATCGTATGCCGATGTGGTGCCAAATCTACGAGCACTCCATTCGCAACTCACGGGTGAGCGAAGCTGCGAGGGTTGTCCGGAGCAGTGTCAGCGTCAAAAGCGGCCTCGGAGCGCGCATCCCGAAAACGTCTGGGTCGAAATATGGCTGTCCCCAGCTGGATGTTGCTCTGATGGCTCAACAAGGGGGAACCCAGGACCTGCCGGGGCAAGCTACGCCTGCTGAGCAAGATGCATTGCGATTTCCTCTTCTGGGTTGTTGCCTGTGGATGATATATACGGCAGTAAGAACTGCATCAGCCCCTTGCTTTCAACTCAGACTAGCTTTCACAAGTGCACAACAAGGATAGCGGCCCCCAAGAAAAGCTAAACTAAACCACTTGTATGCTCCGTCGAATCGGTTCCTTCCCTATTGAGTTGGTGCCCCTGCTACATTTCATTGCCACCCTCAATACTCAGTCCTCCAAAGCTTGTGGACATGCTATCAATTTCAACATCAGGCATAATATTAGGATCAGGAACGATGTCAAAGAAACGATCTTCTTCTTCTTCCACTGGTTGCAAAGGGCGTTCCCGTTGACGAGATCTACGTGTACCCAATTGTAGGCCGTGATGAAGATGCGCGTCCACGATGATCTGGATCCTGCGTAGTGTGTGTATACTGACTCTCGCCGGTCCATTTAATAATGGGTACAATCGGTCTAGGATCACCACCACCATCATAACTACCACCCCACTACTATCAGAAGCTGACCAGCCACTTTGATCCATTGTATCATCATCGCTTTCTGGGTCACTACCAGCTAAGGGGTCAAACGGTCTAAGCGACTGTGCGTGTACATGACCCTCATCCGAGGACATAAATCGCTTGAGATTAGAACCCATCGGAGCAGACCCAGTGGGGTCAGGCATCCCACCAGGCTCATCCATCACTAGAACTGCTCTGTCTCTCACCCATTCCACATAGGGATCCTCTTCATCTGAAGATAGTTGGAAAACGTCGGCTAGTTCGATCAGCTCTTGTTCATTTCTTTGTTAAAATTTCAAGCACTGTACCCTCAGTCTCATGTTGTAATGGGCGTAGACCAAGTCATTTAGTCGTTAAGAGCCCAATTTATTCCGCCTCTTTGAATGGATAAGGGAAAAAGTACTCCATTTTCGCTCACACCCAGATGTGGAACATGTCTGAGATAGGACTTTGATTGTTATTCTCCTCAACTCAGCTGCATGCTCTCCATACAACATCCACCACTCAGCTGCACAAGATGAAGAACACATTTTAATACACATATTAAATAAGATATGTTACTTGGAAATTTCAATTTCCATAATTCCATACCAGGATCGGTCTTATCTTGTCCAGCCACTGCGGCGGGAGTTCCAAAACTCCCAAGACCATCTCTGAACGTTTTAATCTACACCATTTTCAAAATTTATAACCATTAGCCATTGTAATATATGGATATTCAAATGATTTAGCACTTAAACCATACAACTCATCCAGATTTACCAATGCTTATACAGTACAATTTGGCACCAATTTTGCCACAACATCTTTTACCGCACCGATAAGGTCAGAATTAAACCCAAACACATGTGAATATTGATACTTGGGGTTCAAATAGTATGCTGCAAAATATGAGTCGCCAAATTAAAATAAAGTACTAACTATTAAGTGAAATTAAATTAAAGACATTATTAAATATACTCACCAGCCTTATGCAATGGGTGCATCAACTGACTCTCCCATCGATCTTTGATAATCTTCACAAATGTTTGCTTCCACGTGGAAGCACAGTTTTTATACGGTCCTTCAACAAATCCATGGCAGCATATAAATGTGGCATGGTGGGCTGGAATGTTGTATCCACTAATCTCAGCACTTTCACCACTGGCTCCAGAATTTTGACTACATCCTTCAATGTTCTCCAAAATTCCTCTAAAACTATAGTAGTCTATGCTTGAACTCCAGTAGGAGAGCTGGACTCCCTCCACCCAAACCAGTCCTCAGATGCAAACATCAATCTGAGGCCTACCATCTTTGCCTGAAAGTTCTTTGGTGCTATGTAGTTGGTAGCAAATCTGGTAATGCCGGGTCTTACCAAGCCCCCTCCACATCACTCCCTCAGCAAGTTCAAAGAATAGTCATGGTTGTATACAAATGTTGTCACTTGGCGTACTTGTTCAACTACTTGCTTTACTTTTTGGATCTTGCCCATGTCCTTCAACATCAAGTCAATGCAATGGGCAGCACATGGAGTCCAAAAAAGGTTATAGTTAGCTATCATCATCACTCCTGCCTTCTTGTATTTGTTGTCATTGTCTGTCACAATGTGCACCACATTTGTAGCACCAACTTCATCCACCACTATCTGTAGCAATCCATAGATGTAGTTAGCATCTTTTGTGCATGCAGATGCATCCACATACATCAAGAATGATGTCTTCCCATCACTGTAGACCATGAAATTGATGAAGGATTTTCTAGTGGGACCAGTCCAACCATCACATAATAGTGACCCCATATGTACCCCAATTATTCCTTAACCCTTCAATCCATACTTTTAGTTCTTTTTTAATTCTTGGGAGATAGACATGCATCACTTCATATGGAGTGGGGGCTTTAACACCACGACCAACCTAAGCAACTGCATCAAAAAAAGGCTGATAGTATGGGCCACCACTGGCATTTGCTGGGATACTATTATAGATGGACCACCTAACAAAGGCATCCCCAATAAATTCTTTTATACCCTTTCAGTTCCACATACTCTTTAATCTCTTCTGTTTGACGCTAGCTTTTCTAAAAATTGTTGGATCCTGCTGTAGAATCTCAACATAATCCTCATCCCTAGCAGTAGGTGGTGGTGTCTGGGGTTGTGCTTTAGTACTTTTTGATCTTCTAAACAAAAAAGCCAACTCTCCCTTACTCCGTGTTTGATCTTCTTCAGGCTGCAGAAATGATCTACTACCACCTGCCCCTAAGGCTCTTTGCCTTAACCTTTCCATTTCCATCTCATGGCTGACTTTACTAGCCATTGTTGCCCATTTCAGATCTCTGGTCTCTTCCTCAGTCAAACCCCTGGTATCTGGACCATCATCATCTGAACTATCATCATCCAAACCACACACTATGCCTCGGATTGCTTCCTCAAATTGTTGTTTACTTTTTTCTTTTTCTATCCTTCTTTGCTTGCCTCCCTTCATCTGTGCAGCTATAGCCCTGGTAATCTCCACAGGAACTATAGCACACTTTGTCACATCTGTAGAAGTCTCACACATGTGTTGCTTAAGTCTAGTAATCCCACCAGATATAAGCTTCTTTCCACAGAATTTGGATTGGGTCACCTTTCTATCACCGTCAATGGCGGTACAATACTGCCAAGCCATGTCAAAACGACCAGCACCATCACCACCTCCCTCACGAGAACCTGAAGCAGCCATAATATTTAGAACGAGACATTTTTACATAAGATGATAAATAGAGAAATTTAAATCAATAGATTTACATTAATAAAATTTAAAATTAAAGATATTTAAAAGCATCAAATATGCGAATACAACTCAAAACACATTGAAATTACTTTTCAAAATTTTAAAACTATGTTATAAGAAAACAGAATATTTTTCCTAATTTTCCATAACTATTTAGATATTATTTATAATTTCGGATATTAAATAAAAATAATTTATTTTTCCAAAAATATAATCAGACAACATGGAACCGTAGATTGGCCAATGGTGTTCAACATATATTATTTTGAACACCAATAGATAAGTATTAATATTTTTTATTAATTTTTAATGCTGAAAAATAGGATTTATTAATAAAAAATTCATAAAAATAAAAACATGTACAGAAAAAAAAAACTGAAACCTTGACCGCGTAAATCGGCCAGCGATGTTCAACATATATTATTTTGAACACCAATAGATAAGTATTAATATTTTTTATTAATTTTTTATTGCTGAAAATAGGATTTATTAATAAAAAAATTCATAAAAATAAAAATATGTCCAGAAAAAAAAAACTGAAATCGTGACCGCGTAGATCGGCCAACGGTGTTCAACATATATTATTTTGAAAGTTAACCAATTAATATTTAAGAAATGTATTTTTTTATTTTTTTAAACAAAAAATAATATATATATATATATATATATATATATATATATATATATATATATATATATATATATATACAGAAGAAAAAAAAATGAAATCGTGGTCGCGTAAATCTGCCAACGGTGTTCATCATATAATATTTTCAACACCATCTAATTAATATTTATCATTTTTTTAATTTTTAATTGCTGAAAAATACTCTTTTTTTTTAATAAAAAATATATATACAAGAAAATAATTTCGAAATGATGAAGTTGTAGATCGGTCTAATGACTCTCACATATATAAATTTCATGATGAACCACCATGTATTGAACATATTCATGTAAAAAAGTAAGTTTTAGGGGAAAAAATCATACATCAAACCTTAGATTTGCCAAGAACAGGTCAAAATGAGGCTTCAACAGCACTTTGATGGAGAGATTTGCAAAGAACAGAGGTTTTCGAACCTTAGATGCAAGGTTGGAGAAGAAGGAATGGAGGAGAAGAAGAAAACATAAAGGATTTTAGAGAAAAAATGAGTCTCGGTCGAGATCTCGGTCTCGACCGAGACTCCTAATTATTCAATTAAACCAGTCGAAACTAGTTCAATAAAATCGAGTTGGGACGAGATTTATCGAGACCAGTTCGAAACTGGTTGAAACTGGTCAAGATCCAGTCGAGAACTGGTCGAGACTAGTCGAGACCCAGTTTCGAACCAACTTCTTGTCTAGACCCATTCGAGACTACCGAGAAGGTCGAGATCTCGACCCATCTCGGTCGAATTTTAAAACTATGTGCACAAGTCTACTTTTAGTTTTTAGTTGAAATTTTATTTTATTAGAATGGATATATAGGGTTTTGAATTCAAGTGTGAGAATAAGTGTTTTTTATTTCATGTTTATTGACACACTAGACCGTCACTAGTAGGTTTTGTTTGACTTGTTATTTTACTTATTGTTTTACTTATTGTTTTGAGTTGGATTATTTTATGGAAATTAAAGTTTAATTTTTAGTTATTTGGTCGGTCGTTAGATCAGTGCCCAAGAGGGCTGTACTCTTACCTCATACAGGTTTGGGTTGTGACATACATACTATCCCTTTTTTCACAATTTTTGCATCCAACTTAATTTTATCACCATTCAGTTTGCTCTTTTATGAATGCCATACCATAGCATCCTTTCAAACACCCTCACAAAAATATGACAGCACTTATTACCAGAAAAAGAAAGTGATATAGTGGCTATGTCCACCAAATCAGTATCCCCTTTTTTTGGAGGGTGGAGGTGGTAGTTTGGTGTACCTGGCAGTTTGGTCAATTTCTTGGTCCCTTTATAAGTGAACTATGTGCAAATATAAACATCGTATGAGAGTTTTAGATCTACTAGTGCAGGACACTAGAAGCAGTCCACAAAAAGTAAATTCACAATTATTGGTGCAACATGAATAAGGAATTCAGAGTGCAACTTACCTGAAACCCGAAAACCAACCAAAGCCAATCAAGCAAATCATGGATGGCTATATCCCTGTCATCAGGCTCATTAGGTGTCGACTGAGCTCCGGGCTTTGGAAGGTTATCCACCTTACGCAAAGCAGTAATCGCTGCTTTGATCTATATTTCCAGTATGATAAAGAAATAAGCAGGGTGATTAAATGAAAAAATAAATTTTGCATCCAAATAAAATTTAAGAAAGGATAAACACCACAAATCTGACATTCAAACCTCAGGAAGTTCCATTATTGCTGGCTTAGCTCCAGTGGCATCTAACGGAAGAATGTTATAGTGTGCATACTGCTCCTTTTTCCTCTCAACTTCTCTAGCATATTTGTTTATCTGCAAGTACATTCACAGCCTCTTTTAAAAATTCTCAAAAAAACATAAAACTCATACACAAATGACACAAACTAACCTGGTCATCAATTTTCTCAGCAAAAGGCACCACAGCTCTCACAACATCATATAACACCGAAGCAATCTGATAGATCTTGGCCATCTCCTCCCTAAAAATACTGTCAGAATAAAGACAGCAAACACAGAAAAATAAACCCTTAAGACATTCATTATTAGGCCTTACGGTTTTCTCTTGTACTGACTGTCCCTGACTTTTTCTTCATAGAACATCTTATAGAATCTCTGTATTTCCTTGGGATCATTTGATGCAAGCTGAGGATGTGTTTCCTGTTCTTCCTGGAACCAAAACAATCTCAACATTTTTAAGGAATGTAAATACTTACAATTGAAGCTTGCATATACCAATATACCATATGAAAATGATACAAAATATTTTATAGACAGCATGAAGGAAACTTTAAATGTAAAAACAGATCATAGAATTTTTCTCACATAATGTAAGCGGCTTTGATGTTAGATGGTTTCAATAAGAGTACTTTCGTTCATTTTATTTTTATTACTAATATTTTCTCATGAACTTAATCAGAATATTGCCATTGAAGTTGCCTATCTGTTTTTCTTTCAATAACAAAAACATAATAAAACTACAAAGACAATGGGATAAGCTGAAACATATACACACTTTACATACATTAGTAAAAATTATGGTTTAAAGTTTTTCGCAGATAAATCAGTTCATGGCACTACCACCATAATTATGGCTTAATGTAGCCGACCCCATTTAGTTGGCATAAAGCTTTATTGTTATTGTTGTATTATTTTCTTTTTACATTATAAAGAATCTTTTCCATGAGAACGTTCTTGCAGAAAAGTGTGCGGAAAGATTACATAGTTGGGATAAAAGACAGTCATAGCACCATGTCATAGAGATAGTTGTCAAGGCGCCAAAGCGAACCAAGGCGTTGGAGGCTTGACGGGGTGCCTAGGCGACCAAGGAGCCCGCCAATGCGACCAAGGCGCCCCATTTTTCTAGGCAACCCAAGACTGCCTGGGCGCCTAGGCGTTGCGTAGGCGTTGCCTAGCCTAAGCAACGCCTTGACAACTATGGTCATAGGAAAGGGTCCAAAGTCAGTTTCAGAAGGAACTGTGGCTGAGAGCAGATAAATTACAGAGTACTGTCCCACATTGTACAGGTTGGCAGCAGATAAAGGAAAAAAGTGTTGATGAATGTTTAAAAGTAAGGTGATACGGGCACCACAATTAGAAAGAATCTGCAAAAAAGAGTAAAAAGTAAAATAGAAAAAAGCACGCGATGTGGACCTGGGTTTTTCAACCCACAAGAAGTAATAAAATGCTCAAATAGCAAAACAGTGCAAATCAGTAAATGACTCAAGACTAAGAGGTTGAGTGGCAATTCTGTAAATAGTCAGAACAGTCAAATAACTCTTTGAGTCAAGCAAACAGAACTTGAGTGGCAGAATTGTAAATTCAGGTACAATGCAATGCCTTAAGAGGGATTTAATAGAGCTGAGGACAAATTGGGAATTAAGATAAAAGAACTGGGGACAAACTTGGTAGGGACATTAAAAAAATTACAAAACAGAATTTTAAGTAAATATAGGGATATTATGGATAGAAGAGGAATTAAAGTAAAGGTTATATGGCCTTTATAGCACTTATCTGAGCAAAGATTCTATATGGACGGTTGTTATGGCCTCCAACTCCTCTTGGTTTGGACATCCATTCTTCAGCACAGACAATTAGCCATCTACTAAATCCTACATTGATGATGGAGCCTCGACCCTTCTATGGCTGGATAACTGGCATCCCCATGGCATATTAGTTCTAGCTTATGGATAAAAGATCCGGATCGATTATGGGCATGATAGGCTTGCGACAGTGTCTTCCATCATCTCTAAAGAAGCTTGGTGTGCTGGTCCAGCTTCCCCTAGGTTGGCGCAAGATTGGGAAGACCTGGATTCTTCATTCAGAGACCATCGGGGAGTAGAGACCTTATCAGCTGGACAGCTTCCACTTCTGGTAGATTTTTGTCAACTTCATCTCGTCAGATCCCGTAGTCCAAAGATTCCTTGGATCGACGTGGTGTAGTTTAAAGGGAACTCTCCTCGCCACAGTTTTATCCTATGGACAGCCTTGGCCCTTGACTCAGTCTCTTCCTACTGGTGGTTTGCATCAAGCCCAGGGTACCATTCCAAATGCTATTGAGAATTATGTTGGGCCTCAGTGGAAGACATCCAACACTAGTTCATTAAATGCCCTTTTTCTAGAAGAATCTAGGAAAATATCCTTGGGATGTGCTAGCCTAGCAATAAGAGGATCCGGCCTTTTGGTCGTGAATGAAAGTGGATAATCAAGAAATTTGAAGACAAGTATCCCTCGTGATACTATTGTAAAGCTTGTCTTTGCTATGATGGTGTACCATATATGGTTTAAGAGGAATCTAAGAAAGTGGACAGCCATAAAATATGGGAAGCTATCAGTTTTGATGTTCGAGGAAGCATCATGCCTCTTCCATCTTGCCCTCCGGATACTATTAGGAATAGGTTATCCTTTCCTCTTGGAACCTCACCACCATTTGAGGTGGTTATTTTTTATTAGTTGATTTCTCTTATGGGTTTTGCCTACGATTTTGTAAGGAGCCTGGCTCTATCCTTTGGATACCTAAGTCTAATTTCCCTTCTTTTGGGACTATGTTAATACATTTATTCATTCACCTAAAAAATAAGAAATAAAGGTTCACCTTCAACCTTGGAATCATGAATTGGAAAACCAGTGTGAATTCGATTTAAAAAAGATGTCAAATCTCCTTCGATACTCCTTTGAACTTGAAACTCAAGGGTTCAGCTCCTCACTTTGATGCCCCTCAATTGAGATGTGAGGAACAGGAGAGAGAAAGATAAGATAATTACACAGGGGAGGTAAAGTAGCTCAACAGCCCATTCATTAAAACTATTCCATATTCTAATTCTTTACTTCTCCATCGATTACTTGTACTTTTAAAGCAAAAAAATTGCTTAAATCTATTAAAATAAAATAAGAACCATAAGCAAGGAAATAAAATTCAACCTAGCCTAACCAAGTATGGCAAATAAAATAAAATACGATCAGTTATTATTTCCGAACTAAGCTACCATCCCCTTTTTTAACCAAAGATCGGGTTTGCAGGGTTCGTTGGGCCTCCAAAAAGGGTCATATAAGTCCAGCCAGTCCATGGCTAGGCATCAGCATGCTTTGCAAGCTCAGCCATATAATTATGGGCCTAAGTGGGTGTAACACCCCAGATTTTTAAGTTAAAATCCTGCTATAGTATTGTTTATTGAGCCTAGGTGACATTTAAAAAACTAGGTGTCGTTTACTACTATTTAGTGTTGTGTAGCACATAGCATGAATGGTGACAATCAGAGTAAAGTGAATTGTAAATCCGAGTATAGGAATCTTGCATATAGTAGCATTGGACCCAGAAGTTTAGTGTCGATCCAACGGTGTTTGATAGTTAATCTCAAAAAAAACTTGCAATGAAACCATTTTTTTGGATAAATGAATAGATATATTAACAAAACCCCAGAAACAAGGGAAACAAACCTGGGTATCCAAAGGATAGAGCCAAGCTCAATACAAAAGAATTACAAAATTCTAGCACCACAATGAGAGCACAAAAGGCCACAAAAAAGGGAAGAGAGAGGGGGAGACCACCTCATCCGGGATTGAGGTTCCAAGATGAGAGGATAAATTGATCCCCATCAGAGATTGATTTTGGGGGGGGGGATCAATCCATGCACATCGAATGTAATAGCTTCCCAAATGTGTTCAAAAGATCTCACCTAACCGCCCATATCCTTAAGTTTTTCTCGTACCATATATGATACACTGTTACTGCGAAAGCGACCTTCACAGTAGTATCACCAATAGATCTTCTCTTGAACATTTTAGCAATCCATCTCCACTCTTTCTCAAAGGCCCGCATTGGTCTATGACGTGGCCAACACTTCTCAATAATCTTTCCCCAAATTCTTGTGGAGAAGGGGCATTCGAAGAACAAGTGATAGACATCCTCTTCAGCAGCCCAGCATAGCCTGCAGCTAACACTTTGAGTGATTCCCCGACTGTGCAGCAAAGATCTTGTGGGAAGAGAATGGGTCAAGGCTCTCCAAAGAATAAAGTTATGCCTGGGGGAGAACCCTTTGAACCACACCACATCAAACCAAGCTATCCTGGTGCTATGAGATCTGACAAGGTTCCATGCTGAGGATGCTGAGAAGGCACCATTAGGGGAAGCTGACCAGCTCACAATATCACCACTACCCCTAGGTCTACGAGTGATAGTATTGAGGATATCCCAAGCCTGCATCAATCTAAATGAGGAAGCCCGACCAAAAGACCACACCCCATCCGGTAAAATAGACTATACGGTTGCGAGCCTATTACTTCCATAGTCGATTTGGATGCTATCACCAAGGGCAGAAACCAAGACACCCTGAGGATGCTAGTTATCAAGCCATAAGAGGGTCGAAGATCCATCATCAATAATGAACTTGATGTGGGGGAGGGCAAACTGTCTGTGTGATAGGATAGTCCTCCAACTCAAGGAGGATCATGACACGTAGATACCGACCAAATAGAGTCTCTTTTGAGATAGTTACTGTACATCCACTCAATCCATATGCCCTACTTTTTCTCTGCCACTCGCCACACCAGTTTCATAATACAAGAATTATTTACCTCTTTAATTCTCCGAAGGCGCAGACCCCCTTCCTCTTTTGGTAGGCATACCTTCGCCCATCCAATAGAGTGAAAGAACTTGTTGTCATCCACCCCTTTCCACAAAAAGACGCTCATTAGGCTTTCAATCTTTTAGATAACAATGCATGGGAGCCCAAAGATTCCAATCCAATACAAGTATGGGCTTTGCATCACCACTCTGACCAACTCCAGCCTACCTGCATAAGATAACAATTTGGCTTTCCATGGTTGTAGTTTTTTCTGCATTCTATCAAGAATTGGGGTACAGTGGTGGGCCAATAGCCTAGCCGAGATTAAAGGCAACCCAAGATAGGTAACTGGCAGCAAGCCCAGCGGGAAGTCAACAATATTTCTAAGGGACTCGCGAAGGGAATCTTCAATGCCTGCAAGGAACAGAAGAGACTCGTGTTTGTTAATGGATAGACCCGACATAGAGCTGAAGCATCGAAGTACATCATCAATGGCCTGAAAGGACTTCACATTTTCTTTAGTGAATATCATGATGTCATCCGCAAATGCCAAGTGAGTCAGCTTGATAGCCTTACACTTAGGGAAGTAATTAATGAGATGTTGTTAGGCCTTCAACTGAATGCATCTTGAGAAGCCTTCCAAGGCAATACAGAACAAAAGGGGGGACATTGGGCATCCTTGCCTAATACCTCGTCTTGCATTGAAGAGTCCGACCGGACTTCCATTAACTAAGACCGAGAATCTAGGCGACGAAATAGAGAACCAAACCCACTAGCCGAATGTGCTAGGAAAGTTCATCTTGGTCATGACTTCCATGAGATATTCCCACCTGACATGATCATATGCTTTATGGAGATCTATCTTGAATATAGCAGCAGGAGAATGATTTTTTCTTATAAAAGCCCCTCGCAACATCATTGCAAATCATGATATTATCCATAATATTGCGACCCTGAATAAAGGCCGATTGGCTTAAGCTAATGAGATCACCAACAACCTCTTTCAACCTGAGAGCAATTATTTTGGCAATAATTTTATTAATAGTATTGCGTAGGGAAATGGGCCTGAAATCACCAATGGAGCATGCACCCTCTTTCTTAGGGATGAACAGTTAGATGCTAGGGAATATTCTTTTAGGGCTGGAGTGTATTTTTATGAGTAACATTATCCTTAAGGACTAATATTATATGGGGATGGCCAAAAATGTGAACAGTATTGGAACCCACTTTAAGTGAATAATGTTGTCTTTTATGACCAATAGGATATTAAAATAAAGAAACTAACACCTAGTGAAATCGTAGAGAGCATAGGTGTAATTAAAGGGGATTATTTGTTAAATAAGAAAAGAAAGAGATAATGTGAAAAATGAAAACCAAAATCGTAGCCAGCAGTGGGACGCACTCTAACTGGATTTTATTTTATTTTTTTAATTTTTAAGGATTAATGTTTGGTGAATTGGAGAAGTATTAGGAGTCCTACTAGCACAAGGAGAGATAAAAGAGAATAAAATAAAAAAAATAAAGCATGAAGGTTTAAGAAAGTGAGAAGCCATGTGGCTTTAGGTTAGAGGAAGGAATCAAGTTAATAAAAAAGTTTATAGCCTAGTCGGGGCCAGCCTAGTGGGGTCCACTTTGGATAAGCCTTTTAGTTTTAAAATAAAAAGGGAAGTTTAGAGGAATTAGGAATGGACAGCAAGGCATTGACTTGTTCAAAACCTAAGTAGTGTTATAATAGAAATAGGACTCCTACTAAGGCTCTCTTTGGTATCATTTTTATTTTTTCTTTTTACCTATTTATCAAAAAGCATTTTCGAAAATTATTTTTGATCAAAAATAAAATTTTGTTTGGTAGCTACTATGCATACTACATTTTAGAATGAGAAATAAATTTGGTATTCTATTAAGAATAAAAATGTATTTTGTTTCTTCAAGTTGTAAAATTTTCAAGTCATGATATCTTATGATTCCCTTATCCGATCGACATAAAATTTGGATACCCTTATAGTTTATCCAAGCATTGACATCCAACAGATTAGATCGGAGGTTGGACGGCTGGAAAAGAATAAATGAAGTGGTCAAAATTAAGAACAAGAGTTAGATTTCTTCAAATTGCATAATTTTCTAAACATTGATATTTTGTGATCCCCTTATACGATCAACATGAAATTTGGACGGTCATACCTTTTTCTAGGTAGTTACAATCAATGGATCTGATCGGAGGTTGAATGGCTAGAAAGTACAACAGAGGTGGCGGAAATCAAGAACAAGATCTGGATTTCTTCAAGTTGCAGAAATTTTCAAATATTGATATCTAGTGATCTCCTTCTCCAATCGACTTAAAATTTGCAAACCCTTACCATTTTTTACTATACTTAACATCCAACGAAACGGATCAAAAGTTAGACGGCCAGAAAAAGCGTTTTATGATGGCCAAATCCTTGAAACAAAGAGGGAGAAAGAAAGAGGAGTGGATGAAAAACTAATGTTATAAAAGAATGTTAATTTTACCATTTTACCCCCATTAAAAACACATACTTATTAAAGTGTTGCGCAAAAACATGCAAAAAATCTTTTTGGCCAAACATCAAATTGTTTTAGGGGCTTTTTTTCTTTTTTCTTTTCAAAAACAACACTCAAAAATAATACCAAATACTTACAAAAACAAAAACACATCTGAAAAACAAAAACAAAAATGATACCAAAGAGAGCCTAAGAAAGGGGCAGTAAATCGGATCAGTTTTGCGGGGCCCCCCTTATCCCATAAAATATGTGCTAAATAAAAGAAATTAGGAGATAAAAGGAAGGGCGTCCACACACTCCCACATGGAGAAGAAGCGATGGAAAGAAACCATCTCGCAAAAAGGGAGAAGACTCCTTACTCCACTTCTTGCAAGGAGAGAGAGAGAAGGAAGAAAAGAGTTATAATAAAATTAAATTCCTAAAATAAGAAGGAAGAAAGAGAGAGAGTTATAATAGGAGTAGAATTACTCAAATAAAAGAAAATAAAAAGTAAGAGACAGGCTAATAATAAGATTAGGACTATTAAAATAAAAGAGAAACTAAAGGAGACTGATTTGGGCACTGTGAACAGTATCCATGAACAGTAAGAAGAGGGAAGAGAGAGAGAGAGAGCGAGATAGAGAGAGAGAGAGAAACTGTGAGCAGACAAAGAAAAGAAGAAAAAGGAAGAAGAAGAAGAAGAAAAAGAAGCAAAAAAAGAAAGGAATTTTCAACCTCATTCCAGGTAAGTTCCTTAGTTTAACTTCAGATTTAATCTTCAGATTAATCTCAGTTCTTAAGTCAGTTTCATATCAACCTTCGTACATGTCTCGAATCAGCTTTTATGCTCAGTTTCAAATCAGTTCTTGCCTCAGATTTTCGAAGCTTTCAACTTAAATTCTGTATCGATTTTGATCTCTGATTCATAATAGCTTTCGCTTTTATCTCAGCTTTAAATCCCAGATTAGAACGGTAGAACCTGACTGAAGGTCAGCTTTATATTAGTTGCATATCAGCCTATATATCAGATTCGTATAATATTTTATATCAGATTGCAATGTCAGTTTTAAAGCTTAAATTTTTATCGATTTCAGTTTTCTTTTGTCTCAATTATGATATAATGTTTGGGTAGTCAGTACATATTAAGTGATATTATATTTATAATACTTGTAGATTTGTGTTGCCGACCGACGAATAGTGTGTGCGCAGAGAGGTAAGTTGAATATCACAGACTGGCATCACTAGGTTGAGGCCTTATTCTCTTGACTTAGTTCAAAATTCTTGTCTCATTATCTGTTTATGTATCATATGAATGGTCTGATATTAATTAGGGAAATTTTCAGCCACACCTCCTGTGTAGTATGGTTTAATCTCATGCGCCTACCATTGTTCGCGATAATATCACTAACAACCCTTACTTTTGAAAACACGGTTAAGTCAAACCCCCTCCATTAAGTCATGGCCGTTAATCAATGACACATCACCGTCTTAACGATAAAACTACCCCCTTCAATATTGTGCAAGTGTGAAACCCATCGGCGTCTTCTTTCCCTAATCTCCAGCGACAGCTCTATTGTCCGCATATACAATTACAGATCTCTCCGGTGGGGGAAGCTAGATCTCCGACCTGAAGAATATTTTCTGCGTTCTCAGCCTGACATTCCTAAAGCAACTATTATTGGTTCTTCAATTGAGATCTCCGACAGAAGAAACAGAGATGAAGGAAGAAATTGACAATGACGATGACGATTATGAGCTTGTGGAATTGGACGTAGTGGAGTTGCTAGGCCGGCAGTGAACATACAGCGCTGAGAGATCTACGGGAAGGGATTCAAGCGAGATGCTAATCTTAGGACGCACAAGCAGGCGCACGGTAACCAGTATAAAACCTTAGAGACACTGACAAGACTGAACAGAGAAAAAAAGAGGGTTTCTGAGGAAGAAATCGAGGTTTTCCTGCCCTTTTATTGGATGTAATCGAAACAAATCGCACATCGCATTCAAGCCTTTGAAATCGGCTATTTGCTTAAAGAATCATTTCAAGAAAAGCCATTGTCGAAGCAATTCTGATGTAATCACTGCAACAAGAAGAGCTTCTCTGTAGTGGCTGATCTCAAGAGCCACCAGAAGCACTACAGGAAGCTTAAGTGGCGATGCTTGTGTGGGAAGCCGAGCTCTTGAGGTAGAGCAAGTGGGCAATGTTGGGGGTATGTCCTTCAGCCGCTCCTCCGTTTGACAGAGAGACTCCAGCATTTCTTCCAACAAGCCACGAGCATCAGTCGAAGGCGACACTACAGACAACATGATTCTGAAACTCCTTATACGAGATCCCAAACTCGTACTACCGAGATAATTTCTTACAGGAAAACATCGATGAATTCACAATGCCAACCAAAATTCAATTTTACCATGCCTCAGTCGACAAATTTGAGCACTAAATTTCAAAAACTTCGTCCCAATGACCCTAATTTTCTCAGACTGAGGCTATTTTCAATCTTCAAACTCAAAAAAACAACAGAGTAGAAAATTTGAAGTAAGCCCACCTAAGTTAAAAAATTGAAGAGGATAAATGAACAACAACAGGAAGAAGAAGGCGCAGAATTCGAAAGAGCTCGCTGGAGATTATGAACAAGCAAGGTGGGCAAACTCATTTGCAAAAGAAGTTGCAGAAGGGTTGAAGGCGACTATTCATCATAAGAGGGCAAAATGGTGTTGGGGGTAAAAAAGTCTTTTAACTATTCTGTGAGTCTAGATAACATTTGGGTGTCTTCAAGGGGTGTTAGTGATATTATCGCAAACAATGATGGGCGCATGAGATTAAGCCATACTACAGGGGGTGTTGCTAAATTTTTTCCTATTAATTATGCTATGCATTACTGATGATTGCTTATATGTTTTATTTCTTACAAAAAGGTGTTCAAAGAGATAGTGCTTTTATCTTGTTTCATATTTTTCATGTATTGATAGTATGCATGAGTAATGGTTTTAGCATACCTCTTAAGTAAAGTGTAATAGTAAAGAATGTGAAAAAGAGAGTGTGATGAGTTGAGAGTAATTGACAGTGTTGTGCCTAGTGGAGAGTAATTTGGACTCTGAAGGTGGGGGTACCACCTGAGTTGTGATCCATGGAGCCACGGACAAGAGTTTGAGTCAAATGTGACCAAATTAACCAAAGTCATAAAGGGGTGACCAAATTAACCAAAGTCATAAAGGGGTGACCAAATTGCCAAGGGCATAGAAAGGTGACCAATTGCAAAGATCATGGATGGGTAAGCAAAGAGTGGCCGTCTTGAACTCTTTACTAAGACAGTGATAGTCAATTATTCATAATAGTTGGCCAAATGTAGAATTAAGTGAGAATTGTTCTACAGTAAATGAAAAAACGAGTTTTCCTGCATTGTTTATTCGAGATGGTTTGTGCTTATGTTGGTATTGTATTTCTGTTATAGTCTATCTTACAGGGCTAGTGAGCTCACCCCTTACAAATGATAGCTTAGATGACGAGGAGGTTGAAGAGGAATAGGGAGAAGCATAGAGGATAGCAAGCCTGTCCCGTAGCTATAGTTGTCATTTTTTATTTTATTAGAATGGATTTAGTAGGATTCAAATTCAAGTGTAAAGACAGTCTTCATTTATTTCATGTTTACAAACATTAGATTGCCATCAGTAGATTTTGATGGTCTTTTTACTATGATTATTCATTCAGTTGGATCTTTTTATATTAGTAAAGTTTGTTTTTCTATTTTATTTGGTCAGTCATTAGATCAACTCACACGAGGGCTGTACTCTCACCTTGTATGGGTTTTGGTCGTGACACCAGGAGGAAGAGAATAGTCGGGTGAGGATGGGAGGTAGCATAGGCTATACAGTTGTTGTGTAAATCGTGAGTTATTAATTAGGGAGTTAAAAAAGTTCAGGAAAGGCTTATGGAGGCAAGGAAAACACGGAAGAAATCTGTTATTGTTTGGATGTTCGGCTGCAAGGTTGTATTGCTTCTACTCTAATGGGGATGGGGGGAGGAATGGAGGTGATTTCTTTGCTTGGAGGTTGATTTTTGGGATGGGCTTTTCATTTTTTTTATATCCTTTGTTTCTTTTCTCTTCTTGTCCAACACTACCTTTCTTAATAAAGTTTTCTGAACTCACTTATCAAAGATAAAATTACATAGGTATTTAAGATGGAGACATGTGTATGTCTATGTCTATGTGTATGGACATCTATATGAAATTATGCACCGAGAGAGAGAGTGATGTGCATCAAATGAGAAATCTCCAAGTGATGGGCTCGCTTAAGGATTGAAGGAAGAGGATCCCAATCTGAAGGCCAGATTTAAATCAATCAAATATAACGGTCAGATTCCAAGAAAATAAAAATCAGACCTAAGGGGTCATGGTAGATGGGGGAAGGAGATATTTTAAGAAAATATCTTTCTAAAATTTTGTTTTCGATGGAGGAGAAAAATATGGCTGCTGTCTGCATAATAAAGCATAAAAATAGGAGAGAGAGAATACCAACTCGAAGGGAGAAAATAAAGGAGAAGAAATTGTTTACCAGAGAGAGAGAGAGAGAGAGAGAGAGCTCGCATGAGAAGGAAAAACGAGAGGGAGAGAGAGCAAGTCACACAAGGCAAGTACCAACAAATTAATCCATTCCAATCAATCCAAATCGTAAGGGAGGGTTGGTTACATATTATAGAAAACAAAACAAATCTCTTAGATTATCTCAACTATAAAAACTTTCTTAACTAGACAACTAAGAACTCTAAAATCTCTAAACTAACTCAAACTTAAGGGATAAGATAAATCTCATCTAACTATCACTGTTCAGTATTCACTAACATAAGACTTACTCATAATTATTATAAAAAAAAATGACCATCTTTGACCACCATATATGTCGGGCGTCGCCTAGGAGACAAGGCAAGCTTCTAGGAGCTGGTAAGTTAGAGTGCCTTATTACATGTTACAAAGATGGGTGCCTTGGACACCTTATTGCCTGAAACAACCACCTGCTATTTTATATCTATTTTTTTAATCTTTTATTACAGTATGTTGATTCCAGTTATAACACATTTATTCGACTGTGGAAACAAGTTATGGTACACAATATTATCAAATTATTATCATTTACTTCATTTTTGTATACTTATTTAATTATTCAGTCCAAATGCTTCTCTTTTACATAATCCATCATTACATGATCTGTTTACTAGTTAATTTGTTTACTAGTTAATTGTTACTTGTTATTGCCCTTAGTATATTGTTTACTTCATTACTTGTTACTTCACAGGTTTACTTATTAATTTAAGTTGTTTCTTGATTCATGATTGTCCAACTGAATTAATATTTAATATTTTTTTTTTTTTATGGATGTATCAGACTTATAGTCTGCATATAATAAACAATGGATGTCAGTGGTAGTGGTCATGTTAATATCTTATTGCATTGCCTAGGTTAATTTTTGGTGTATGATATAAGCATTCCAATAATAACAAGTAAAATAAGGGGGCAAAAGAAGGGGTGCGCCTCGGATGCCTTATGTCTAGGCACCCAGGACCCCTCCAACACCTTGGTTTGCCTTGGCACCTTGACAATATATCTATAGATATAAGGAGCTTGTGCATCCAGTACAGTATCTACAGTAGCAGCATCAGTAGTAGCTAAGGCAATTGATTATGTTGATCCAAATACAAGAACTAGAAGAAGCAAGAGAAGCACCAACTTAAGTTAGACCACAAAAGTTTCACAGTATAATGAATCCTCCACAGATTTGATGGGATGGTTAAGAGATCTATAGTTAAACTCTTCACAACTTATTGATGGATATAACCCTGACCACCACTATTGCGCTTATAATTTAAGCCCATTAAACCAATAAAACCCATAAACAAAAGCCGAACCCAAAACCAATAATAAAACCTGGCCCATATTCAAACTAGACATGCATTAGAGAGAGAGAGAGAGAGAGAGAGAGAGTGTGTCAATATATCAAATGGTAAAACTGTGATATATATCAAATATCCATTCAGAAACACGAAACACCATAAGTAATAGTAACAAAATAGAAAGAAAGAGAAAAGGAGAGAAGAATGGAGTATATTGAGTGAGGGAGAGAAGAAGTCAATATGATCTTCTTTCCTCCCATGGCCTGCTTTTATTAATGTCTAAAAGAAGTTAAATTACATAATACCCCTCACTTCACATCTGAATAAGAAACCAAAGTAAAGCTGGGTCAGCTACATAGTGTAGTCAACACTAAATTTACAGTAAACAATAAAACTAAAGTACTGACCTATAATATCATGATTTTCTCGAAAGGTAATGCCAAATCTCTTACAGTCATTATGGATATTCTATATTCCTTCAGCCCTATGTCGGGTCTGACCATAAACAAGCAGAAATCTCTTTTGTTTCTGGCTAGGATCGATGAGCCGTATCTTGAGAACCTCAGAAGTATTGTGGATTTTCCCCTAGAAAAATTGTCAATCACTTATCTCGGCCTCCTCCTGATGCAGCAGCAGGTCCACAAGATGAAATGGGCTTGGATAGGAATCTTCCTAGGATTTAATTTTAATTGGGATATGTTTGAAATCTTTTATTTTGGAAAATTTGGGTAAGATATTATTTTAGTTTCTTTCTTATTGTCTTAGTAAGCAAACAATAGGTTATGGTAGGTATCTTATTTCCTTAGTTATAGTTTCCATTTTAATTAGGGATTTTATTTAATTGCTAGTTTTATTTTAATTAGTTTAGTTAAGTTTTTCCTTTAAAAGCACATGTAATAGCAGTATTATTTTCAGAGAATATTTGAAGAAGAGAATAGAATGAATTGATATTCAGTTGTGTGCCTGCGGGTAGAAGTGGTGCTCTTTCTCTCTCCTCCTCTCTCTCTCTCTTGTTCATCTCTGCGCTATGGACAGCCTCTCCTTAGGCTGGTTTCCCCCTTCTTCCTCTTCCTTTCTCCCTCCCTTCCTGCTTCTTCTTTTCTTCTTCATGCTTCCCTGTTCTGGGTGGTGACTCCAAACCAGCAGAAACAATCGATCTCCCTTGTGTCCCACCTATATACCTTGAAACCTTGGGCATGAGCTACCCCTCCATAGACAAATTAAACCCTCAAAGCCCATGACCAGAAATCTCTTCCACACTGAGAACCAAGCTTCAAATTCCTGCTGACCCTGCAACTATCGGTCAAACCTGATCCCATTTATATTGATCAAATTCCCTGAGGACTTATCCGTTTGACCTGAGTTTTTTGCCAAAGACTTCTCTTGTAGAAACGATTCAAACACTGGATTTTCACAGCCAAACTCCATTCTTGTTGTGAGACACAAACCAAGAATTGAATCTGGTTTTCAGGTCTACCGCCAGTTCTGTTTCAGAGTTCCTTACTTCAGTTTTGGGGAGTCGTTCTTGCTGATTGTTGAGTAGGTTCAAGAGGTCCATGAGTGGAGAGAGACTGAGAGTAACCCTGAAATTTCAGATCGAAAGGGATTAAGTTGAGTGAGTTCTCTCCTTTGAAAGAAATCTGGTGGCTGCCTCCTATTCTGTCATGAGCTGGAAGAAGAAATATTTCACAAACTACAAAAAACACCCTGGTCTCTATTGTTTCTTTGTAATTGGGCCTTTTTCATAAGTTCCTTTTTCAGATTTGCCCATGAGCTAATATTTTGCTTCCAGCTTTGTCCAGTTGTCCTAAGGGCCTGTTTGTCACTTCAATAGATATTAGATTCTTCTGAACTTCCTTTTAATTACAGTTTTGCCATTGCACCTCATATTCTGATCTTATATTATTTGGGTGGGACCATTAGCGGATCCAATAGGGTTTTCCAACCCGGGTGCCGCATCACCCCCCGACTGCTTCCAATTCTAGACTTTCAATATATCATTGCTTTCCTATTCTCAACAAATTAAGGAAAAAACTGGGCCCGGGTTGATAGAGCAACGGGGCAGCTGCGGAATAAGCAACTAGGAAATAAGCCAAAACAGACACTAAAGCGAAGTCAGTAACTGAGTAGCCGGGGAGACCTTCAGTTTTGGAAAGCTAGATTCCTTTCTTATGCAGGAAAATTGGAGCTTGTCAGATCACTCATGCAAAGCTCATATATGTATTGCACCGGGGTCTTTGGCCTCCCTAGCCCGATCATCCGGAAAATTGGAAGTCTTATGAGTGCCTTATTATGGAAAGGGGCAGAGAATAACAAATTCATCCGTTCCATTCATGGATTAAAATCTCGGCGATCTCGCCTTTTTCGCTAGTTTCGACACTAGCCGAGACGAAAACAAAGGCGATAACCATTTTCGTCTCGGCATTTACCTGTTCTCGCCGAGATCTCGCGAGATCTCGATATTTTTCGCTATTTTCTGCTATTTCTCGCGAGATCTCGGCGAGATCTCGCGAGATTTTGCTTTTTGCTTTTTTTTTTCCTTTATAAACAGACAGAGGGTCTGTTCTCGGTCGAGAACAGACCCCTCTGATTTTTTCTTTAAATTTTCAAAATTTCTTCATTTCTTCCCCATTTTTTTTTTGTTTGGACTTCTAAATTGCTACGAGTGGTGCTTCGGACTACGGGGATTGCTGTAAGAGCTTCATATCAACTGTTGAAGGTAAGTTTCTTGCCGAAAAATGAAATTTTTACATGAGACTACAAAGGGGAGAAATTTTTTTTTTTCTAGAATGTGATGAAATTTTTATATGTTAGTTACGTGAGCCCGATCTACAAGCTCACGGTTTCAGTTTTCGATTTTGATTGTTTTAGGTATTTTTTTCAATTATTTGCATTTAAAAATGAATTTTCAGCAATTAAAATTTAAAATATTAATTATTATTACTCATTTGATGATGATGACCTATTTATATGTTAATCACCGTTGGCCGATTTACCGTCCTACGATTTCAGATTTCGATTTCGGTTGTTGTATGTTTTTTTTTGAATTATTTATATTAAAAAAATAATTTTCAGCAATTAAAAATTAATTTAAAATTGATTAAAAATGCTATAAAATCGGGAAAAATAAGGAAAAATGTTCTGATCGCATTTAAAATATGAGAAAATTTTTGAAATGTAATTTCTCTTCGTGTTCAAGTTTGTAAGGTTATTGAAGTTTGTGTTTTCTATGAAACGGTGCTTGGAAATTATGTCGAGACCAAGTTACGGGGCGGCGATGAGGGCGACGGTACCGGTTCCCGAGACCGACCCGCATGGCGTAATGGACGCCCTTCAGGGTGATAGGAAGAAGACCCAGTGTAATTTTTGTGGGAAGAAGCTTCAGTCTGGCGGCATCACAAGACTGAAGCAAGACTGAAGCAACACTTGAGTGGATTGGGCAAAGATGTTTCCAAATGCCCGAAGTGGATTGGGCAAAGATGTTTCCAAATGCCCGCAGTGTCCTGTGGAGATATCCAGGGCCATAGGTGAACAGTTGAGGGGAGGGAGGCAGAGGAGGGCAGCAATGGAAAGAGAAAAACAACAATTTGAAGAGGCAATTCGAGGCACCGTACGGAATCCAGGTGAGGAACATGAGGCCGAGGGATGGGATGTAGAAGATATGAGACGAGGCGGAGGCAAGACAGATGCGTCATGCGGCAATGGCTAGTAGAGAAACCCTTAGATCGGATGCGAGAGAGGAGACGGACGGGAGCGGGTACATCCGGAGCGGGTGGCGGTGGTAGTGGATTTGTTGTGCCCGAGCCACGGAGACGGAGCAAAGGGATTGGTTCTTGGTTTTCTAGATCACGAAGTAGAAGGGAAGAACCCGTGCCACGGGGACCGGGATGATTATGTTCAAGTTCTAGAGCAAGATCCCAAAGTCTTTCCGAAGCAAGGTAGTAAGCAAAAAAAAATAAAGGCAATGTTTGGGGGGAAAGAATAGGAGTCGGTAGGGTATTCTTACTCTAAGTGGTCGTTTTATCATGGCATCCCGACAAAACGCCACCACGGGCCCTTTCTTTCGGAACATGCTAGATGCAATTCGTCGAGGCGGTACGGGGGTTGGGAGGGCCAAATCAATATGAGTTAATGACTCATTATTTGCCTCAACATAAGAAGGAATTACAAGACTGGATTCTAAGCCGGAAGAGGAATTGGGAAGATTTCGGAGTAACTATTATGTGTGATGGTTGGACTGGTCCTACCCGGAAAGTCCATCATCAACTTCATGGTTTCTCGTGATGGGAGGACGGTGTTCCTTAGGTCTATTGATGCATCAGCTGAAGTAAAAGATGCAGATTATATTTATGGGCTGTTGCAAGAGGTGGTGGTTGAGGTGGGAGCTCGGAATGTTGTCCAGTTGTGACCGGACAACGGCAAGAATTTTAAGAAGGCAGGGGAGATGTTAATGAACAATCCCGACTACAATCTCTTCTGGACTCCATGTGCTGCCCATTGTATTGATTTGATGTTGAAGGACATGGGCAAGATAAGTAAAGTCAAAAGAGTGGTTGAGCAAGCAAGACAAGTAACCACTTTCATCTACAACCATGGTTATTCCTTGAACATGCTCAGGGAGAGATGTGGGGGGGACTTGGTCAGACCAGGCATCACCAAATTCGCTACGAACTTCATAGCATTGAAGAGCTTTGAGGCGAAGATGGCCGGACTCGGATCGATGTTTGCATCCGAGGATTGGTTTTCGTGGAGACAATCGGCTACACCCCGGGAGTGGAAGCCGCAGTACCATCGCTTCGCACGAAATTTGGCAAAATGTGAAGGTGGTAGTCGGGGTGTTGCATCTGTGGACGCATTGAAAGTACGTGTTAAAGCTTTGATACCACGTGGCTACAAGAATTATATAAAAATCATCAATGACCGATGGGAGAGCCAACTCATCCATCCATTGCATAAGGCTGGTGAGTAAATTTGATGATGTATTTACTTTAGTGTTACTTATGTACCAATATAATTTTTATTTGCTTTAACCATGTGTCCAATGTCAAATATTTCAGCATACTATTTGAACCCCAAGTACCGGTATACGCATGTACTTGGGACGAACGCAGAACTCATTGAGGCGGTGAAGCTAGTGGTTGCAAAGTTGGAGCCGATCCCCAGGCACGGGCATTGGCAAACCTAGAGGTGAGTTGTGTGCTTAATTTCGGAAATATGTGCTTCAACTATATATTGTAATTGCAAATATTTATAAGTTTTCGATTGTGTGTACATTAAAACCTTCAGGGAAGCCTGTGGGAGTTTTGATTTCCCCGTTGCAGTGGTTGGACGTGACAAAAGAGATCCGTGTATGTATTACATTTAAATGACATACGAAATTAAATTATCTTATGTTTTATGTATTACGTTTAAATGACATACGAAATTAAAATATGTTATTGTTCTTATGCAGCTGAACGGTGGGTGTTGTATGGTAAAGATGCACCTGCTCTGAAGAAGATAGCAAGTAGAGTGTTAGCTCAAACATGCTCTGCATTTGGTTGTGAGCGAAACTAGAGTACTTTCAACCCATTCATTCAAAGAGGCGGAATCGACTTGGCTCCCAACGGCTAAATGACTTGGTCTTTGTGCATTACAACATGAGGCTGAGGGTGCAAAACATGTTCTTTGATAAGGAGGAAGATACCCCGCTCGAGCTCGCCAACATCTTCCGGCTTGACTCCGAAGAGGAAGATCCATTAGTAGAGTGGGTGTGGGGACGGGGAGTAACCGTGATGGACGAGCCGGGGGATGCCCGACTCCCATTTGGCCAGCCATTTGGATACCGATGTCGACGAGTTTTTAGCCTCGGAAGAGGGTCGAGTCCATACACGGTCACCCGTGCCATTTTGACCCTCCTGGCGGCACCGATACGGAAGATCCCGAGTGGAGTTGGGTGGTAGTGGAGCTAGTGGTAGTGATCATGGGGGTGGGGGTCGAGCCACTTTTGTCAATATTGGGGTTGATCCGAGCCACGAGTATCGCTGTTAGATCTTCCGGGGAGAGCCAGTACACTCATACAACACGGGATGATGACCATGGTGCACGTGCGCCATCCTCATCACGTAGACCAACCTTCTGATTCGCGTAGGCCTCGACATCATTCCCATTCTCAACATGATGAAGATCCCGATTGTAGTAGCACGATGGACGCCGATGTTGATAGCCTCTCTAGTGGCTTACGAGGATTGAGTGTGGAGGAGAATAGCGATTCTGCGGTGGACATGAGCAAAGTGGAACTTTCCCGGATATAGCACCGGTTCAAAGATACACCTCAAATGATTATGTTAATATCAACTTCGTCCCCCATCCCACTACGATCGCATATGGTTCTTCTTTCGACGATGGTTCGGGATGCGGGAGCACATACACGGAGTCATAGTGGATCAACCAACTTCTATTCCATTCCATCGATTCCGCAAGATTCTACGCACAGTACTACTTGAAGTTATTCCATTCTTCCCAAAGATAGGTATCCTTCGGACGACTCACGATGTTATATTTATGAATCATGTGCAAGACTACCGGAACTACTTTGCATCAAGAATGTCATGGGAAGATTATGTTGCTCAATTGGAAGACAATTTGCGTCGACAACTTTCCCAGATGTATGATGATAGTAGGATGGATCATCCACGACACTCTACGTATTACTAGACATTGTATCTGTATAAGGATTGTGGAATTGTGGACTATAGGCACATGGGGACTATGGGATCATTCAATGTTGAATATTTGAATTTTGAACTATGATGTAAATTATGTAATGATTTATAATGAAGTGTAATTTTGTTTCTCTTTCCCCTAATGCATTATGTTATTGTCTCATTTGCTATATTTGATTGAATATAATAGCTAATATTAACCTAAATTAACAACAGACTTCAGCATTGACTGTGAAAACATGGGTGTAAACCCAAACAACCACAAATGGTCATTATTTTTACAATTTTATACTCTAAATGTGTTTATGTATGTAAAAATAAGGTTCCCCTAAAGTTGGAGACCTAAAAAAGGCATTTTGGCCACCGAGACAGCTCACCGAGACAGCTTAAAAGTTAAGCTGTCTCGGACAAAATGCATAGTCTCGGCGAGATCTCGCCGGCGAGATCTCGGTTTCGGAGGAGGCCGAGACTCCTCTGAAACTCGAGATTTTAAACCTTGGTTCCATTGCTTACGCAAAAATCTGTCTACCAAAAGAGGAAGGTGGTTAGGGGATTCAAAAAGTCAAAAGGTCAACTTAACGTGCATCATAAAGATGATTTGGTGCTTTTTTTTTTCCTTTTTTTTTTCTTTTTTTTTTTTTTTTTTTGGGGAAAGTAGATGATGATTTGGCGAGTAACAAAGAAAAAAAATTTGCATATGGGTGAAATGGATTTACAGCAGGCACCTAATAAAAAACTCTTTGGACAACTTCTTAGATCCCTGATTCTTCTTAGATCTGGAGGACAATTCTTCGCCATGGACAGATGCCCCTCCCCTACTTCCGATCCCTTATTGATGATGGATCTTCTAATCTTCTCTGATTGGACAATTGGCATCCTCATGGTGTTCTGATGATGGCCTATGGGGAAAGGATTAGAATTGATTATGGTCATGATAGGCATGCCATTGTCTCTTCTATTATGTCAGATGGAGCCTAGTGCACTGGTAGGGTCTCTTCTTCACGTCTTTCACAAACTTGGGAAGCCCTGAACATTATCCATCACCGTCCTTTAGGAATGGGGATATCACTAGCTGGACTGCCACTTCAAATGGTATATTCTCTACTTCCTCTGCTTAGGAAACGGTCAGATCTTGAAGCCCCAAGGTTGCTTGGCACGATGTGGTTTGGTTTCGAGGGCACTCTCCTCGTCACAGCTTTACCCTTTGGAGAACCTTGACTCAATCTCTCCCAACGAATGCTCTTTTTCATGACCGGGGTATCATCCCCAACTCTTCTTGTGGTTTGTGTTGGTCCACGGAATAAGACATCCATCATCTTTTCTTCGATTGCCCTTTCTCCAAGAGAGTCTAGGAAAAGATCCTCGGAAAGTGTTGGCCTACCAGAAAAAGAATCCGGTTCTTTGACCTTGAATGGAAGTGGATGACCAAGAAATTCAAGACTAAAACCCCCTGTGACACTAACGCCAAGCTCAGCTTCCCCGCAAATGTGTACCACATCTGGTTTGAGAGAAATCTTAGATGATGGGTGGCCAAGTCTAAAAGCTTCAACTAGATCTAGGAAGCCATTAGTTTGATGTTCGTAGTCTTATGATGCCTTTTGGCTCCCCTCCGGATGCAGCCAAGAATAGATTCATCTTGTCTTCTATGTAATATAGCTAATCCCTGATTTGGGATCCTTTTTGTTTTTGTTTTGGTCTTGGTTCCTTTCCTCTCTTGGTTAGGCTAGTGCCCTTGGTTTGTAAGGAGCCTGGATCTATCCCTTGGATACCCAGGTTTATTCTCCCTTTTTTGGGGTGTTGTTAATACATATATTTTTTCACCAAAAAAAAAAAGAAATACCATAGCTAGTGACCCCCTCAACATCATTTTAAACAACACCATGCAGTAATCTTAACACTCCCCCTCAAGATGGAACATGCCCCAGCTTGGGATATACAAAAAGAAAAGAAAAATCAACACTCCCCCTCAAGCTGGAGGTCTAGCTTGGAACAACAAGAATAAATACGAACCGCAACGCCGGTCTTCAATATATAGTCGTTGAAGATGCTACAGAGCTCAAAGAGAACTTCTTGGTAGCAATACCAAATCACAAACTAAAACCACCAATGAAAAAGATGTGGTCGAGAATAACAACCATCACAAGCGCTTCTCACAGAAGGCAGGTACCCCCAACCATGGTAGGTAGATGCATCAATCATCATAACAACTTATATAGCTAAGAACCAAACAGCATTAGGTCACTTTAAACCAGATAGCATATGGCTGCAGTGAACCAGATAAGAGCATCACGTGCGGATTGCATCTCGTGCAACAAGCAGTAGTAGTACGCTTTTCCACGAGCAAGAAGGTAGTAAGCTCCAACACGATCTGGACAAGTGGCAGCCAACTAGGATAGGTCAAGGATATCCAAAAGTGGAAGGATTCCAACAGTTGGATAAGAAGATATCAAATACTCCTAATAGAAGTAAGACTTTATAATCCTAGTCGGCAGTAGCTGTAGCATAAGGAGAGCAAAGCAGATTAGGACAACAACCTAATCAGATCACATTTAATCAGAATATTAAGACAAACCTAAATCAATGGAGCCAGATTTGGGTATGCATGAAGATATGCCTCAGCCAAAGCCGTTGCAAACGTGCATCCATTTTCCTGCAGGCAGCGTTGGTAGGCGGTTTCCTGCTGGAAGAGAATAACACATTCTTTGCCAGCAAGCTCAAGTCTGCAAAAGCCGTAGGATAAGGAAAGTTATCCACTAGTAGTTTCACTGCCTTTATGGTGGCTCTGTTACCGGAACTTTCACCTCTGACCTTTCACTCTTTGAACAGATTTAGCACTGTGCAAGCAGACTTGTTGATAAAGCCATAATGGAAATAGATGAAAGCTAGTTGAAGGATTAGATATTATCTAAAAAAAAAAATATTCATCCACCATAGCCGAGAGTAACATACTGCAGAAGGAAAAAACGACTCAGATTTGATATATATCTCTTTTAACAGAATTTGTTGCTAACAGATTCAGCAACAACACAACGCAGGATGTAATCGACAGGCCAATAGAGACAAATCAAAATAGTGGTTGAAAATCAAATTTACCATATGTTAAATTGGACAGCAGTCAATGGAAGACAAGATTCAAAACCAGATCTGAAAATAGGATTGAAATAAACACTTGATTAATGGTAATTGTAACCATGAATGAAGGCTAACAACAGCCATTAGTGGAATTTGACAGAACCAGCAATGGATCAAACCAGAAAACAGAGAAACAGTAACTTAAACTAACCAAACATTAGTTTGATCATCAAACTCAAGCAACCCTTATTGGAGGACAAGAACAGATTTACCAAGGAATCAAGCAGAGAAACAGATTCAGATCTGAAACTTAACAGAACTTACAGAGATTGAAACGTAGACTGATAATAAAACCAGATGTAGCAAAGGCAGCCAATGGTGGAGTTTGACAGAACCAGGAATGGATCAAACCAGAAAACAGAGAAACAGTAACTTAAACTAACCAAACTTTAGTTTGATCATCAAAGTCAAGCAACTCTTAATGGAGGACAAGAACAGATTTACCAAGGAATCATGCAGAGAAACAGATTCAGATCTGAAACTTACCAGAACTTGTAGAGATTGAAACATAGAATGGTAACAAACCAGATGTAGCAAAGGCAGCAATGGTGGCTGACTGGCTGCCACCTAGCGGAGAACCTTAAATGACTCTCAAAACAGCAATCAGGTGATTGCTCTGATACCATGTAACAAAATAGAAAAAAAGAGACCAGAAGGAAAGTAGGATGGAGAGCACTGAGAGAGGGAAAGAAGAAGTCGATATGTTCTTTCCTCCCACAGCCTGCTTTTATTAATGTCTAAAAGAGGTTAAATTACATAATAACCCTCACTTGACAACCAACTAAGAAACTAAAATAAAGCTGGGTCAGCTACATAGTGTAGCCGATCCTAAACTTAAAGTAGACAATAAAACTGAAGCGACCTACTAAACATCACCATAACCAGCGACCACTAGAACATCATTCTAAAAAACATCATGCAGTAATCTTAACATAAGTAAATCACCTAAAGCATGTAAGCATTTTTAATTATAAAAATAAAAAATTAAAAAAAAGTGGTTTTTCCAGTGCCAAATCACTGGAAAGATGTACTATTGTTTGAAAAGGACAAAGAGTGTATCAATAAACATATCAATTATCAAAAGGTCAACAGTCGTCTGTTCTACCTTTTCTAATCTATGCAGAAGATATGTTTTGAATTGACGAACGCCACGACCAGTTGATTTTGGATCCAATTTATGAGCCTTCTCAAATGCATGAAAGCGACCTGATTGAACACACATAGGAATAGCATAATGCATTAGGATAGATCATGATCAATCAAATGTTCAGATAGATGAGATAAAAAAAAATGGACCATGGTAAGTTTGCACCAAACAATGATCGAAACTCTTATTATTGCGTTAAAAATTATACCATTTATTTTCGATACCATGTTTTATGTACTTACAACCCCCCAAAAAAAAAAAAAAAAAAACTCTTATTATGGCGTCAAAGAAGATTTCAGTACAGGGAACAGTAATAAATATTCTTTTCACGAAACATAAAAGTTATCTAAAGCAACTAATGATGGACAATGGTGTCACCTAACTATAATCCATAGACTGCTTTAGGACTTATGCCTTGGGAAGTTGAGTTTCCTCTAATATCTAAAACATTAATCACAAATGACATACCATGATTATTCTATCTAGGATCACTAAGACAAAAATACAGAAGCAGTAGGATCAGTTTTACAATTAGGTATGAAACAACAAAGGTGGAAAAGAAAAGCAATCGTTAGAGTGATGTTTCAATAGTAATCAAGAGTCTTATGAGGTAGCGTTCAAGATATTGGTGAACTGATTATTAAGCCATGTTGGTAATGTGCTATCTTTGTTGAGTCATGGTGATAACTTGGT
The DNA here is from genome assembly GCA_028583415.1 of Protea cynaroides. Classification (NCBI taxonomy): domain Eukaryota; kingdom Viridiplantae; phylum Streptophyta; class Magnoliopsida; order Proteales; family Proteaceae; genus Protea; species Protea cynaroides. The sequence continues at coordinate 74,661,354 of CM053265.1, read as the reverse complement.
AACCAAATAAGAAAGAAGAAAGAAGTAATGAAGATGAGAGGAAAAAGTGGTATCTTACCAACTGCCAATCTCTCAACTTTATTCCCCTCTTTTTTTAAAAGTCAATAAAGAGGATTTTCTTAGATAAGAGAAGGCCAAAAAAGATACACAGCGCCTCAAACAGAGAAACTACACAACCCTACTGGAACCTAAACAAGAACAGCTTCACTCTCTTCTGCTGTAGACATATTTAAGAATTCTTAACAACTAAAATCCCCAAAGATTAACTTATCCTGAGCATTAGCAGCAGCTCTAAAGGCCAGATCAGTACAATTTCAAAAGCCCTTTGCTGTCTTCCTCTAGCCAAACAGTCCAAACAACAGCACCAAGTACCGGGGAGGATTTCTCCCCTTTCAACATGATGGCAAAGAGGGTTCAAAGCAAGTCAAATTAACAAGCCCTCTTTGCTACAAGATCTTAATTCAGTCCAATACAAAATCTGCAGAGAAAAGTAATGAAGAAAACCACTTATCTTGAAATCTAACCCTTGAAATCGCTTGAAACTTGATGAGAAATACTCTTTGGAATGATTATGAAGACATATCCAAAGTTGGAGATGATCCGATCACGGATGAGAGAGATGTGATTTTTGAAAACTACCGTATCCGAAAAACGGGACTGGTTTAGTTAGAGCTGGTCGATATGATTTTAATCTTTAATCCCACGAGCTTTCGTTGATCAAATCAGCACTTAATGGTATCGCAATTCAGTATGCAATAATAAGAACTTGAAGGAATAAGAAGGACAAGAAAACCATAAAACAGAATATTTCGGTTGAGTCTCACAACCTATGAGACTCAACTAGAAAATCAGGAGGCTAAACTCTCTTCTTTTTCTGGTCTAAATCTTGACTCTCTTCTTCTTTATCTTATTTATAGACTTAAGAAAGATTACAAAATAAGGAAGGATTTAGTCCTCTTAAAAAAAATATCCTAAGATAAGTTAAAAGGGAAACTTGCCTTTATAGATTTAGGAAAGTTTCCAATCTAAAAAATATCCTAAGATAAATTAAAAGGGAAACTTGCCTTTATAGATTTAGGAAAGTTTCTAAAAAAACAACTTACAAAATATCAATCCATAACTTAACTTTAGGAAACAAAATCAAGAATAATTTAGGAAAGAAATAACAAAAGAAGGAAAATTTCTGTTGTTGGTACTGTTCACATGAACAGTACCGTGAACACTGTTCACGTGAACAAGTGGGTTGGTCCTTGGGTTGGTCCAATGGATCAATACCGAGTTCTTTGGGCTGACCCATTATCGACTTGAGCTTGGGCCTTGGGCCTTCTTGGACTGCATCAACTCCCCCACTTAAAATGAACTCGCCCACGAGTTCGATAATGATGAAGAATGATTTCAAAGGGGTTCGGTAGGCAACGTCTTCGATTGAAATTTGGTGTGTTTGCAATGTTGGAAGAAAATCCATCACTTTGGGTCCACTTTCTTCAAGATATTTGAGACGGTATCACAAAAATCAATATGCTCAACATCTTGAGGAAAGTCAAGTAGAATTGTGGTATTCATGGGGACTATCGTATTCAACTCTTCATCTTCCGCATTGTGTCTCCATAACACCGTGGTCTTCATCAAAATGTGGTCACCTTTGTCAATCCCGGAGCTTTAGCAAAGGCATCAAAATTATCCACATCTACTTTTGGGGCAATCAAAACCATACTGGCGATTATATGGATTCCATATGAATCCTCACCATCTTCCATGACATCCGTATTAGGAATAGAAGTGTCATCACTTTGCGGCTCACATACCTGTGTATCTGGATTGGCCTCGATTGCAGCAACTAAGGAGTTTACCTTTAATTTTTGTGGACATTCTTTAGCAAAGTGACCATATGCATTGCAGTGATAGCATTGCACATCCATAGCTGCTACCATGAGAGTTTTACCTTTATCTGTCGTTGGAGTAGCATGAGATGTAGTCCCTATGGCTTTACTGTTTGGTGTAGGGTGCTTAATTCATAAGAACCGGAGGTGGGCTTTGGTGTTGACTTCAAAAGGTCCTCGGCTTGGAAAGCTTTATCAACACGATCGTTAAAACTAACAATATCAACCACTCCCATTTTTCTCTAATTTCGGTCGTAGCCCCAAACGGAACCGAGATATCATTTGATCATCATTGTCCCGTGAACCCGACCGGTGCACACAATTGGTCAAACCGATAGACATAATCTTCCATACTCATAGTGCCTTGTCGAAGATTATTCGCTGGTCATGCAACCTTCTTTGGAAGGATCGTGGCAAATATTTTTCTTTCAATTCTTCCTTCATCTCCTCCCAAGTAGGGGTTCTCTACGACTCTCATTAGACTATATTCATAGTTACGCCACCAATCACGAGCACCCCACTAGTTTGGAGCGGGCCAATTGTAGCTTTCTAGGTTCGGGAAGGCTAAAACCAATCAAAGTAGTCATCTAAGGCATTCGACCAATCTTGAAAGGCTTCAGGGTCTTGTCTCCCATGAAACTCCTTGAGGTCCATCCGTACTTTATGGGTTTGGTAACGGATAGGTTCATCATAGTCTTCATAGGGTGGGTTGTGGTATTCCTCTCTAGGAACTCTTTGAGGAGCCCTAAGAATACGTCTTGGCATTAGGTTGGCATTAAGGGCTTCCCTTCTAGGGGCTTCCACTCTAGCAGGCTTAGGATGATTTAGCTCCTCCAAATTACTCATTCTCCCATCCATGCTATCTAACTTGGCATCCATTTTGGCCAATTGTTGGAGCACCAGATTAACAAAGTCATTGGGATTGTTGGACTGATTAGGAGAGTTAGAACTCTCTTGACCATGCTCGATACCAATTGAGGCAAAGAGGGTTTAAAGCAAGTCAAATTAATAAGCCCTCTTTGCTACAGGACCTTAATTCAGTCCAATACAAAATCTGCAGAGAAAAGTAATGAAGAAAACCACTTATCTTGAAATCTAACCCTTGAAATCGCTTGAAACTTGATGAGAAATACTCTTTGGAATGATTATGAAGACATATCCAAAGTTGGAGATGATCCGATCACGGATGAGAGAGATGTGGTTTTTGAAAACACGTCATCCGAAAACGGGACTGGTTTAGTTAGAGCTGGTCGATATGATTTAATCTTTAATCCCACGAGCTCGTTGATCAAATCAGCACTTAATGGTATCGCATTCGGTATGCAATAATAAGAACTTAAGGAATTAACAGAAGGACAAGAAAACCAAAACGAATATTTCGGTTGAGTCTCACAACCTATGAGACTCAACTAGAAAATCGGGAGCTAAACCTCTTCTTTTTCTGGTCTAAATCATTGACTCTCTTCTTCTTTATCTTATTTATAGACTTAAGAAAGATTACAAAATAAGGAAGGATTTAGTCCTCTTAAAAAAAATATCCTAAGATAAGTTAAAGGAAACTTGCCTTTATAGATTTAGGAAAGTTTCCAATCTAAAAAATATCCTAAGATAAATTAAAAGGGAAACTTGCCTTTATAGATTTAGGAAAGTTTCTAAAAAAACAACTTACAAAATATCAATCCATAACTTAACTTTAGGAAACAAAATCTAAGAATAATTTAGGAAAGAAATAACAAAAGAAGGAAAATTTCTGTTGTTGGTACTGTTCACATGAACAGTACCGTGAACACTGTTCACGTGAACAATGTGGGTTGGTCCTTGGGTTGGTCCAATGGATCAATACCGACTGGTTCTTTGGGCTGACCCATTATCGACTTGAGCTTGGGCCTTGGGCCTTCTTGGACTGCATCACAACAACCTTTGCTCTCCCCAGAAAGAAAGGAGCTCAAGAAAAGAATAAAGGCATCACCCTTCATACCCATCTCCTCAAAAGGACACCCCAGACCTAAACAGTGAAGGGACATTGGATCAGAAGACGAAGTACTGACTCAACAGCACTCAAAACAGAACAAGCATAAATAGCAGTGTCATAATTCATGTAGGGGGTGTTTTGGGTATTCTTTATGTTTATCTTTATTTTCTTTTCTTTTATTATCATTAGGGGTATAATTGTAATCTTGCCTAATATGGTTTCATTATAAATTAGTAGGAGTGAGAGATCCGATTAACTCTCTCATCCATTCTTTGATACAAGCATAAATGCCTAATGTTGATCATACATTGTTTATCAAGCATTCATCTAGAACATTTACTGCACTTCTTGTATATGTGAATGATATTATTGTCATTAGGAGTAGTGAAGATGAGATAAGGAAACTTAAAATGTTTACGGGAAAAGAGTTCGAAATTAAAGATCTTGAAAAACTCAGATACTTTCTTGGGATTGAAGTTGCTCACTCTGCAAAAGGCATTTTTCTCTCTCAAAGGAAGTATATCCTTCACCTTCTATTAGAAATAGGATTACTAGGATGCTGACCATGTGATACTCTACTGGATTCCAAAACTAAGCTCCGGGAGAAAGAAGGAGCACCAGCTGATAAAGGAAGATACCAGCGGTTGGTTGGAAGACTTATTTACCTATCACATACTAGACCAGATATTGCATTTGCAGTAAGTTTGGTGAGTCAGTTTATGCATGATCCTTATTCTACACATATGGAGGTTGTCTATAGGATTTTGCATTACCTAAAGCAATTCTAGGAAAAGGAATTTTGCTCTCACCACATGATCACCATAAAGTGGAAGCTTATACCAATGCCGACTGGACAGGCAGTCCAGACCGAAAATCTATTTCTGGTTATTGCACCTTTGTGGGAGGAAATCTAGTCACTTGGCGCAGCAAGAAACAGAATGTAGCGGCATGTTCCAGTGCAGAAGCAGAATTCAAGACCATGACCCAAGGAATATGTGAACTCCTATGGGTGAAAGGCTTACTTAGTGACTTGAAAGTAGAATGTCCTCAATCCATGACTATATTTTGACAATAAAGCATCCATAAGCATCGCTCACGATCCTGTACAGCATGATAGGACGAAGCATGTTGAGATAGATCGTCACTTTATCAAAGAGAAGTTAGAAAGTGGTCAGATTCAGTTACCATTCGTCAGATCAAAGGATCAGCTGGCAGATATTTTCACTAAAGGCTTACCTGGAAAATCATTTCAAGTAATATTGTCCAAGTTGGGTATACATGATATATATGCACCAACTTGAGGGGAAGCATCGTAATTCATGTAGGGGTGTTTTGGGTATTATTTATGTTTATATTTATTTTCTTTTCTTTTATTATCATTAGGGGTATAATTGTAATCTTGCCTAATATGGTTTCATTATAAATAAGAAGTACAAGCGAGAGATCAGATTAACTCTCTCATTCATTCTCTGATTCAACAAGTAGAAATCAAGGACCATACTTGTCATGGCTCCAAGGCAAGGCAAGGGGCTGGTGAGCGATCTTGGAGCCTAGGCAAGGGCCGCAAGGCCTTACTGATCGATTCACACATATTATCTATTTTAGTTTAGAACCTTTGATTACATTAGTGCTTATCGTTTACTAATTTCCTTAACAAAGTTGTGATAACATTTAGCCCACATAAAAGTAACATAAAGTATAAAATAAAGAAGGAATCACACATTAACCAATTAATCAAAGATCGTCCAACATTCATCATAACAAGCAATAATGATGGTATTCATAATTCCAATTACCATGATTTTATTGCTTATTTATATCCATTTTATCCAATTTTAACCTCTTAGTTTTACTATTTTCCCAAATTCAACCCACTTCAAGATATGATTAGCCTCAAAAAGGTGAACCATGAAATCATACAACCATATATCAAATTAAAACTCAACAAATAGGGAACCAGGCCCACAATAGGATCGATGAACAGTAAAACGTGAAAAGTACTTTTTTTTTCCTTCTTTTTTTTTTATATGTTTGATATAATAAGAAAAGGAAAAGAATCAATGGATGGAGGGAAGAAGGGATGGAAGAAAGGTAGGAGGATATGACTTAACGCATCTCACCTTAAGGCCTAGGCAGCCTCTCACCACCAGAGGTCTCTCACCTCATGAGTTTCTCACTCATCTGTCTCCCACAGAAATGGCATAAACCAAATTTCTTTCATTACTTCAAATCTATCCTTTAGCCGAACATGCATCACTTTAAATAGTGCTCAAAATTGGCTTAATGGAAAGAAACTGACAAAGGAAATTAACTAATTTGGAAGGAAAGTAACTACTAAAGGAACTAAAATATATTGGAGATAACATCCTACTATAATAACTAAACAGCATCATATCTTTCCTTGATTGCTTTAGCAACATCACATGATCTTTCCAATTGAATGATTAATTTAATCTTGCGAGATCTTGTATGATCTTGTGATTTCATCATGATTTGGCTGAGCAATACTACATCAATTCTCCCTTGCTTAAAAAAAAACTCGACCACAAGTTTTGAATCAATTGAGCACATATCGGGGGGAGTTTTTTTTTTCCCCATTGAGTTGTTGATCTCCACCTTTTTTCAAATTCCATAGCAATACTGAGCTCTGATACCAAATAATGTAAGACCAATCCCCAAAACACAACAAATTAGGAACCAAGCCAACAATAGGATCGATGAACAGTAAAACGTGAACAATACCTTCTTATTTTTTTTCCTTGATATGTTTGATGTAACAAGAAAAGGAAAAGAATCTATGGATGGAGGGAAGAAGAGATGGAAGAAAGGTAGGGGGATATGACCTAAGGCATCTCACCTTAAGGCCTAGGCAGCCTCGCACCACCAGAGGTCCCTCACCTCTGAGTCTCTCACAAAAATGGCATAAACCAAGTTTCTTTTATTACTTCAGATCTATCATTTGGCCTGAGCCCAAAATTGACTCTCAACATGGAAAGGAATTGACAAAGGAAATTAACTAACTTGAAAGGAAACTAACTAGAAAGTAACTACTAAAGGAACTGAAATATATTGGAGATAACATCCTATTATAATAACTAAGCAGCATCATATCTTTCTTTGATTGCTTCAGCAACATCACATCCTTCTAAGATTGATCTTTCCAATTGAATGATTTATTTGATCTTGCAGGATCTGATTTGATCTTGCTCAGATCTTGCGAGATCTTGTATGATCTTGTGATTTGATCATGATTTAGCTAACGGCATCACATGTGTTGGGTCATCATTCGTCGACTACATCTTCTCATATCCGGATCCTGTGTCTATGCCTACTCCCATTCTACCCACTAGCTCACTCAGTTAGCCTTGCCCTCGACTAGGATACCTACATTATATCAAGGAATCAAGTATCGTGTATCGGTACCGTATCAGTCAATTGAAATTAAGAGACGTATCATATCGTATCATGGATACGGTGGATACTCACGGATATAGGCAAGATATGCATGGGAATACTTAAGGAACATACAAACACTAATTTAAAACATAAAAACATTATAAATAACTAGTTTATGGTCTAATGACAAGACATTAAATAGTTGTAGTCAATATGCTACCTCCAATCATAGGGCATGTAGATAAATTATAAAAAATTTATTTACAAATTACACTAATTTACCTTCAATTACACTAATTTTTATTTATTTTTTCTTTATAAAATTAGTACCAATTCTTAATTTTTAAGTGGTGCACAGAGTTTGTGTTGAATTATTAATATAAGAATGTGATACATGGGATCATGTCCCATGAATTATATATACAGGAGATCAGTGATTTTTTTCTAGTGAAGGAGGGATTCTGGTGCACAATGAGGGGCTGCTAGAGACGATTGCTGATTTGCTGGGGTCGAAGATCACATAGGTTAGTACTTAGTTTTTTCTTCTCTTTTTTCCTTTCTTCTTCATCCCCTCTTTTGGCGGTGGCGGCAGCGGCCACTACTGTTGTCTGCATCTCCTCCTCTGGCAGCAGTGGCCATTGCTGCTGCTACTCTTCTTCTCCTCCTCTTGTGGCGGCAGTAGTGGCTGCTACTCTGCTGTCTGGTTCTCCTCTGGCGGCGGTGTGTGGCTGCTGCTGCTGGTTTTCTTTTTTCTTCTTCTCAATTTAACGGCAGCTCCTCTTTCTTCTTCTTCTTCCTCTTCTTCTTCTTTCTTCTTGGCCGACGGCAGCCCGTCCTCTTTCTTCTTCTTCTTTTTCTTCTTCTGGCCGACTCTGTTTCTGCAAGTTTGTTTTTCTTTCTTTTTTTCTTCCTCTTCGTCTAGCCGACTCTGTTTTTGGGGTTTTTTTTTTTTTTTTTTAAACAACACGCGTATTGGTCTGTATCGAACGTATTGGACTGTATCGCTGCGTATCAGACTGTATCGACCCGTATCGGTTCTAAAGCTGTCGATACAGGTTGGTTTTTTCCCAATTTTTTTTTTTAAACTACAAGAAAATTTTGTACCGATATAGATTGTACTGTATCGAGTGTATCGATACGTATCGAACCGATACGGCTCGATACACTACGATACCATACATTTTTAAAAAACTTAGATACGAATTGGCTTATATCGTATCAACTACTGTCGATACCAATACGGTGCGTATTGTGCGATACTTGATTTCTTGCATTACATTGATGATAATGTATATATGTGGGTTGTCATTGACTATCAATAGAACTAGGCCCAAGCTATGTCGTGGGACACATATGTGTTGCAGTCAGAGGATCATCATCGCCATCATCAGTGGTAAGCTGCTTGTAGATTAAATGCACCACAGAACTCAATGTGGAATTGATTAGTGAGACTAATGTATTAAATGAATGTTTTTACTGTTTTAATTACATAATTTCATGTTCAATACCTATATTATTGTTAGATGATGTTAATGCTTAACAGTTAGGGCAATGGGACTTAGTTTGCTAGTGTACAACAGTATTCAGCCTTCAAGCTTCAACGTACACTAGCAAACTTGGGTCCACACCACATATTATTTTGGATGTCTTTTTTTTCAAACTAATGTGGGAAATAAGTGTAAAAAGGTTAAAATAAGCTACCAAAAAAAAAAAAAAAAATTTGGGTCTCAAAACCAAGGTTTTGAGATGTCCCGGGAAAAATCCCAGGTATCGGTCACTGGTCAAAGCCCAAGAAAAACTCAGTTTCGAAGCTGGTCTAAACTGGGATCCTTGCTTTGAAGGACCCAAAGAAAAGGGAAGAAAAGAAAGGAAAATAACAAAACAAGAGAAGAAAAGAGAAAAGCTAAGAGATAGGGACAAAAACACCTATGCCCACCCTGTACATCAACACCCTGATAACTTGCCTCCTCCTACAGTCAAAAGAATGAAACCTATTTGCTCCCAGATTCCTACAAATTCTCATTGTTTGGCAAATGAGTAGCAATCATGAAGTAAATAAATGCAAAATATAAACTAGTCATGCTCTTTTTTTTCTTTTTTAACTCATGACCTCATAAATCTAAGGTATTTGTTTTTAGCAACTGAGCTACCCCCTTTCTTTCTCTTGGATCTCCCCAAGAAACTGAAAAACTCAAAGTTGAGAAGGAGCTCCCCCTCCCCCCCCAAAAAAAAAAAAAAAAAAAAAAAAAACATAAGAACAAAGCAGTTGATGCACCTAATAAGGCCCGGGAACTTCCCAATGTTTCATGCTCTTCTTTGCCATTAGCCCTCTTGTTTTTTCTCAACCCACTTACTTCGGGGTTGAAAGATAAATCTGTATACTAAACACAGATTTCCATTATACAAAATTTCATACAAAAAAAATGAAAATTTCATTCGTTTCTGTTCTTTCCAATGATCGCGGGTCAAGATACAAGCAACAGAAAACACTGCAACCCCTCACCAAAAGAAAAGAAAAGGGAAAAATCTAGCAGACGAGCTGGGGTTTATCTAGACCTTTACCAGAAAGGAGGAGAGAGGGAGGGAGAATCCCCCACCCATTGCTTAGAACTCTTTATTAGCTTCTTAATAACTTATTGTATGATATTCCGCTATTGAACATGTTGAGAATATTACGTATTTCATTTTTTGTCTAGATTCATTGTACTACCTGTATTGTACAATTGTACTACATGTACTACCCTCATTGTACTACCTATATTGTACTACCTGTACTACCTCTTTCTTTCTTTGTATTCATTCTCACATTATAAATAAGAGGACCCCTGTCTATTACAGACAAGTCATTTCATCATTCAACATGGTACCAAAACCAAGTTAGCTCTACCGCCTCACCACCGCCGCCGCCAACCTACCACCGCCGACCACCGACTTTCCTTCTTTTATTTTCTTTTTTTTTTCTCTCCCCACTAGGGGCAGCAACCAAAGAGGGAATCATACAATGATATAGGTACTGCCCTTCTTTTTATTCCTCATTACGGATCATTTTTTTATTCTCTTTATTGGAAATCAATTTTTTTTTATCAGTCTGGATATTAATAATATGGTTCAGTCTGGTCGGATATCTATGAGTTTCTGAGTTTACCCCAATAAACAAAAAAGTAGGTGCAAACCAGAATTGATTTTCATATATTATGTTGCACATGGGACAAGTTAGGATATCTGACAAGTGATATTTCTACTTTGATCTCCATATACTGTGCTATAACCAAACAGGGAGGCTGTTCATATTGTTTTTGGGTGTTTGTTCTTGAATACACAACTCAAGGATGACATCTGAAGTAACCTCTTCTGGGATAGAGAGTTTTAAAATGGACAATCTCACTATTCCCACTAATACCACTAAACTTGATGGTGGTAATTACCTAATGTGGTCTCGGGCCACCCAACTCTCAATTACAGCTCGGGGATTATCGAGATATCTCACCGGCACCAATGAAAAACCTTTGACCAAGGACATTGTTTTGGAGAAATGGCATGCTGAAAATTCATTGGTAATGCAATATCTCCTCAATTCCATGCAACCCATTATAACCGAGTGCTATTTGTTATTGGATACTGCTGCACAAATTTGGAAGTCTGCTAAGGACACCTATTCCCAAGTTGGAAATGCTGCTTTAATTTATGTCATTCAAAAAAGTGTTCATGAAACTATCCAAAAAAAATTAACTGTATCCCAATATTATACTAAGTTGAGGAGCTATTGGCAAACAATTGATTTTTATGATTCTATTCATGCTAAATGTGAAGAAGATGCTACCCTATTTCACAAAAGGGAATAGAAATACAGGGTTTATACTTTTCTGGCGGGACTAAATGTGGAGCTTGATCCTATTCGCTCACAGATTCTCAGCAGGGACCCTTTCCCCACCCTCGAACAGGCTTATTCCATGGTTCAGTTAGAGGACCAACGACGAATAACAATGTTGTCCCCTTCTATTCCGGATAGGTCTGCTCTCCAGACAAATACTCAGACATACAAGAATCCTCCTGTTTCCCGTGATGCTATCAAATGTGAGTATTGTAGCAAGCTTTGGCACACCAAAGACACATGCTGGAAACTTCATGGCAAACCGGCAGATTTTGAAGCAAAACGCCGAAAAAAAGGTATGCACAAGGCAAAGTCCTCCCACGCACCTCAGGCACATCAAACTGAAGCAAGTCCTCTTACTGGTCCTCTGCCACAACTCTCTGCACAAGAACTTCAGACTCTCCGGCATCTCCTTCGACTACCTCCTGCGACTACAAATCAATCATCCACATCTGCATCTACCAATCCAGGTTCTTTTTTTGTTCAGTCAGGTATTTCCCATGATAATCATTGTGCTTTTTCTGTCTCTAGCCCTTGGGTTATAAATACTGGAGCCACTGACCACATGACTGGTTCGTCTGAGTCCTTTTATTTATACTCTCCTTCTTCTGGACATAATACGGTGAAGGTCGCTGATGGATCTCTCTCTCCTATATCTGAAATTGGATCCATCCATTGTTCTTCCTCCCTTGATTTGAATTCCGTTCTACATGTTCCTAATTTATCCACAAATTTACTCTCCATTAGTAGTCTTACAAAGTCTCTAAATTGTAAAGTAACATTTTTTTCCTACCTATTGTGTGATTCAGGATCTGGAGAATGGGAAGACGATTGGACATGGTAGTGTGCATGGTGGCCTGTACTTGCTTAACAATGGTCGTTCAACACCTTCCTCCCATTCCGCAGTCAGTACCCTTCAGCAGTGGCACCGCCGTCTTGGGCATCCCTCTTCTGCTATTCTATCTCATTTTTTTTCAAAATTATTTAAACAATGTAATAAAGACGAGTTATTATGTGAGGCTTGTGTTTTGGCCAAACAGGCTCGTATTTCTTATTTACCTTCTGCTTCAAGAAGTCCTTGTATCTTTGATTTAGTCCATTCTGATGTTTGGGGTCCAACACGGACTACTTCTATTTTTGGTCATAGGTGGTTTGTAACCTTTACTGATTGTCACACTCGTACTACATGGGTCTATCTGATGCGTCAAAAAAATGAGGTCTTTGCATGCTTCCGCCATTTCCACAATATGATCAAGACGCAGTTTCAAACTCAGTTGAAGATGCTCCGTAGTGACAATGGTAAGGAATATCTTGAAGGATTTTTTCAGCAATACTTGGCTGAAACGGGATAATTCATCAGACAAGTTGTGTGGACACTCCTGCTCAGAATGGAGTCGCTGAAAAAAAGAACCGCCACTTACTCGAAACAGCTAGAGCACTAATGTTTGAGTCATAGTTGTCAAGGCGTCGCCTAGGCTAGGCGACGCCTAGGCGTCCAGGCGTGACTCCAGGGCCTGGGCGCCTGGGCGCCTTATGAATGTTGCCTGGGCGGTCGCCCAGGCTCTCTGGGCGTCGCCTTGGACGCCTTGGGCGCCCAGAATGCCTGGGCGATCGCCTTGGGCCTTATGTGTTTTTTTTTTTTCCTTTTGATCTCTGAATTTGCTTCACAGGATTTATTAGGCTAGACAGGAACAACATTTACCAGACAATACTTATTTATGACTAATATCATTTAAGTAAAACTTAAGATATTATTCATAAATAAGCAAATACCCCCTATTTGAATCCAATAAAAATAATTTAAAATTCAAATTCCAGAAGGATAAAAAGTCAACCCTTCAGTTCAAGAACAAAAATCGTATTTTCGGGTGCGGGGGCGATTTTCAACTTCAAAATGCTAGGCTTTTTTCCAAATATAAAAGTTCCATAAATCTTATTATAGTAAAGTATCACTAAAAACCAAGAGTGCGCCAAAATAATATCTTGCTTTGATGCCCAAAAAATAATTTACATTCAGACGACTTTTAACAGCATTCGCGTACTTCGAACAAGGTTTGACCGGAGTGTAACTCCTTCATTATAACTCGGATTCAAGCAATCTAGGATTTATTGGAAAGCTGATTATACTAGCTTTGCAATGAATTTGAGATTGTTTGAATCCGAAATATATTAAAGGAGTTACACTCTGGTAAAATTTGTTAAAAATAAGTAAATGTTAGTTATAAATACGTGTTGCCTACTTAACCCAATTATTTGTTTCTTTGTTGTTTTTCTTATATTAATTAAGCTATGTCTTAAATGTTTATTTATGTAGAATGCTGCATATATATATATATATAAACATTAATATAGCATTAATATATTAAAAATATAAAAAAAATACACTGGCAACGCCTTGGTCGCCTAGGCGACGCCTAGGCAGCGCCTAGGCGCCTAGGCGCCCAGGATGGCCTCAAACGCCTTGGATCGCCTTGTCTCCTTGACAACTATGGTTTGAGTGACATGTTCCCGCTCAATACTGGAGTGATGCTGTCCTCACTGCAGCATCCCTGATCAACCGCCTTCCTTCTCGAGTTTTAGACAACAAGGCTCCCTTGGACATCTTACGTGG